>JADLZN010008213.1:0-33886 GCA_018155175.1 Sinocyclocheilus anophthalmus | reverse complement strand
AATATTGTTATCTTTAGTTATTGTTCTTGGTGTGAACGGGCCTTTAGAGTCTTAAAATGGCCAAATATTGGCCAATTTCTTGACTGTTAGGCAGAGAATCATCTTGTTTAACGGTCTAAAAGATATTTGTGTCATAACACTACTCAAGTGGACTTCTCCAGCCTCGCTGCTGTCCTTTAGTTAAGGATGGCCTAACACATTTTTCCACTCTCCATTGAGATGTTGGATGCCCTTTTTTATAGATCTAAGAGCGCAGTGCAATTCTTATTCAGTTCAGCAAGACTGTTGGTGCCTCATGTAAGCGTCATGCAGTTCTTCGCTTCTCTCTTTGCTGCACTGCTGAGCAAAGCCACACGAGTCGTCACAGGCTACGCAGCAGGAAAGATCTCTCTGTATATTTATGTTAATGCACTTTATATTTACTCATTCATATCCCATTCTTCTCTGTTTGTCAGTGGGCTATGTACGTAGTGTATGCACATAAAAATAAGGCCTCAGGCACAATACATTGTGCCAATTGTAGCCTTATGCATCTAGATGCACGCTTGCTGCCGTGTGAGGGAGGAGAGTGAAAGGAAGAAGATAAAAGATTGTGTGTCTTGGCTTGAGAAGATGCTGTTAGTCATGCCAGTGCTGTCCCTTTGAATCCGGAATGCAAGGGGGACTGGGGGACATGTGCTCTGGCTAGGCAAGAAAAGGACACAATATTCTCATTCCATCTCTGTCCTATCTTAATATTGGTTGCTTCGTCCGTCTTTCTTCTTATCTTCATGTGGCTTAGTAAGACTGTTATTTTGTTCCAGTGCAGTGGCCACAGACCTGCTATGCTTGACTTTGCATTAGTGTCCCTTGCCAGAAGGCGTTTTGGCTTTCTTGAGTGCCTCTACATAGATCATACAATTAATTTATTTGGATGATTTGTGCTACAGAGATCGTCAGATTTGAGTTGCGGTTCAAATATGGTGACAGATTATGATAGAGCATCACCTTTAAAGCAACATTCTGGTTATTTTCAAGATTTTTTTTACAATTACCACAGTGGCAGATAAGTTTTTCTGTTTGGTCGACTTTTACTTTTAAAATAAAAACAAAAGAAACTTTCATTTTGACAGTGTGCAGGACATTTATTTTGACGGCGCTGAAAACATCAGTGTTTGAGCGCACGGAGAGCTCCCATTCTTCGTCTTTGTTAGTTTACTGTCTCTGTATGGAATTCTAATAATAAATTATTAGAGGCGATCAAAAAAAAAAACAGCAGTAAAAGGAGTTACTGATTTGAATCAGTATGATGAATCCTTCACTGAATGATTCAGCGGTTACTGAGTCAACATAATGAATCTGACTTCCTGCACTGAAAATGATCATTAATTTTAGTTATGTAAATCTCAAAATGGAGCATGTTTTGTGTACTTATGTCATGAAACCATATCGGTGTCATTACTGACTGTCCTTTTGTCAATGTGTAGTTAGAGATACAGTGGTTGGTTTCGGGTTCTCCTGACCCCAATCAGATGTGTTTCTTAAAGACTCACCAAGATGTAACTTCTCTTTTAAAAAGAACAAATTTGGAAACACTTAAAATATTTGCCCATCCTGATCCTTTTTTTAGAAGTGATTGTCTGTGATAATCGACATTTTGCCATATAGGCTAGTCCATAGACATAAAGTAGAGTAAAAATGAACTCCAGATATTACTTTTAATGTCCATCCTAATAGGTTGAGACAGAATATGCGTGTTAGTGAGCATAAAGCCAAACCTTAAGCTCTCTGACCTCATTTACCACTGTGAAAAGATGTAATTTATAGCATCTCCGCCAGCCTTGCCCTTAACGCCTCTCTCTTTAGCATCCTCTCTGTGATCTGTGATCAGCTGAAGATGAGATTAGTAAGAGATGACGCTTCTCCTCACACTGTCTTCTCATCTTCCCTTCGTGCCAATCCACCAATCCCTGCGCTACTCCCCAGATTAGGATCATTGGCCTGTGAGTGGTGGTTTTAATGAGCTGTAATTGATTTGTAGCCAGGATCTCATCCGAGACTCGTGGCAGGCAGATTAAATGAGAGCTTGTCCTGAAGCCCCAGGTCTCACTTTTTCCAGACGATTGGTGTCCTGGTTGGGGTGAAACTGCTTTGGGTGACAGGAAACAGTACTTTATTTTTCCGCAGGTAGACACATGAGGCTTTTAGGACTTACAGAGTTCCAGCCTTCCCGCTGAGGGTGTTTGCCTCCTTCCCCTTGGACAAGGCCTGTGTCTGGGAAGTCAGCCATCTTGGAACCAAGTGCAGGCTTTATTCATCTAAACACATATGTAATTGATCGAGGACCATGGAAGGGAGCAAAAACTGAATTTTCACAAGGAGTTGGCACCAAGCTGGTGAGTTGGTTTTGCTCTCCACAGGGGCTATACATAGGATCCAAAAATTAACTTTTTGCCAACATGGCGATTTGGCGGAGTGAGTTAAGACAGTATACTGGCCATGATATTTCTTGAACTGGCTTTTTCCTTGTCAATCAAACAACAAAACAGTTAGAAAATTCATAATCATTTGTACATTGGATCCCTTATTATATCATGATTATATAATGTACTGTTCAAAGTTTTGGGGAGACCCAGTAAGAAAAGTTTGTTTGTTAGAAACAGAGAAAGAGTATATGTTCAATAAAGGCGATAGTCGACCCCAATATGCATTTATATTGATCAAAAGAGAAAAAGCTGGAACTTTTTCGTCATGATCACATCAGAAAAATCTTTCTAATAGGATTTGGTAGTATCAAAGAACCTTTCTTAATGTTATGATGCATATTATGTTATAAAACAGTTTTGCATGCCACTGGATATTTTTGTGGAAGGTCACTACATAGTTTTTCGTAGGCTATTGTTAAATTATATTTAGTGTTGCATTGTTTGTTGATATAATAGATATTTTGTAACATTATAAATGTATTTTACTGTAACTTTTGATTAACGTAATCCCATCCTTGCCCTAATAATGTAAATTTTTAAATTCCAATATCAAGAAATAATAAAATCAGACTCCAATGTTGACCTGGTATGTAGTGTAAATTCGCGATCCACTTAAAAAATAACCACAAACTTCATAGGCCATCTACCTGTATTTTATGACCTCACCATGCATGAGTGAATATTATATGGATGTATACGGCAAGTTAGCACCAAAAAAACTATGTAAAATAAATGCATGGTAAAGCCTTTGCCCTTGTTGTTAAGACACACGGACTCACTCTCATTTGACAGATGGGGCATTGGACAGCGGGATATGGGACCCCTCCTCCTGCACCGGGCCGACAAACAAGAATTGAACGACAGTAGCTTTGTTGGGTGGTTAGTTTGTGAAAGGTGACATCGTCCTCACGCACCCCTCCCTCTGTTTTCCCCTGTCCGACATATCCAAGAAGCATATCATACTCGCTTATCTTACCCAACACTCTAACAAAACAGTAACTTTGAGACCTTTGATGGCGCCCGCAACCCTTTAGCTTGTGTAGGAGCCGTTATGAGAGTTTTACGAGGATTTTTCTCCGTTGCATGACTGCGAGAAAAAAAACCTGTTTCTCTTTAAGACCAGTGGACATCATTCTTTCCATCCTTCCAGCTTTGTGGAGTTTAAATGGAAGCTCAGTAGGATCTACTATTTTTTGACAGCATAAAACACCAGAGGACAACACTGGGAGTTTCCATTTGGATTGTTGTATTATTGATCAGATGAATTTATACCGACTGCCACGTTGAGTGAACGAAATGTTCTACATTTAAACCTCTTGTCGCCAGAGCAAAACACCTCCTAGCTCCATCGTCACTAGAACTATAAAGAGATACTCTCCTGCCGTTCATCCATCACATCCTAAATAGTGCTCTTCGTGCTTCATCAAAATCTGTTTACCATCAACACCTCATATCTGATCCTCGCAAATCCTTTGAAACCGACGACTTGTTGTTTACATCTTCACGGCCTTATAGCTTTCTTCAGACATATCGGTTTTCATACTTTATCCGGGTTGAATGCAAGCCTAAAAAGTTTGAAGCTATATAAGATACGAGCGAATGGGACCACCGTAGAGCTTCAGCTTCCTCACCAAATCCAACCCTTAACTCACTGAGGACTGTTCATCGACTCTCAAACGTGGGTCACTACTCCATGAACAGTTCCGTACAACCATGTACACGCGCAGTCCATAATGGCGATAATAATCTGTTAGTGGGGGTCCAGGTAGGGTCATGGTCTTCTTTCTCGGATGAGTCGCGCTACCAGAAGATAAAGCGTGTCATATTTTTGTCCGGATTTTCCGAAATCCGTCGATACTCCAACCAGACAACAAGGTTGGTGGACACAACACACGGAGGTTTATGCCGAACCTCTCCTTTTGGGCTGTATTGCTCTTATAAAGAGGACTGCCCTACTGCCCCAAGAGTCTCCTCTGATGTTGGGGGGGTTTGATAGCTCCTTGGAAGGTGCTATCAAGTCCTGATCTGTATCATTATTGAGTAATATCATACATTATTGTAGTCATAAAAATACAGTACCTGGAAAGGCGATTTTTGAAAATATGTTTTTTATGAATCAAGAAAGAAAAAATAGTGTGGGTGGGGGTACCGATATATATATATATGTAATTTAAGTAAAATATTAATGGTGTGTATATATAATTTATTTTATGACAGTTTCTAGTTTTGCGATTGAGGGGACAAAACAGAAAACTTTCTTTTCAGTTTTTTTTTGTGATTTAGGGCAAATCCTTTTTAAAAATTCTATTTATAATTTTAATTTAAAAAGTCTTTAATTTTGATGTTTAGAATACATATATGGGGATGTTTTCCCATCGATCACAAATAGAATAATGGAAAAAGTGTAAAAAATCAGATGGTCAAAAGCCTAGGGGGAACCGCCAATAATGAAATGGCGCATCACAGATGGATAGGGCATGTTAAAGCTGGGTTTGGTAATTGTATACAATCTAGGTGATCCACTACATATTACCATTACGTATTAGCAAGATACTTGAAATGAGGATACTGATTTTTACCAATTGACTTTCTCCTAGAAATCCCATAGTAGTTTCTGCCAAGATATCATCAGCCAGCATTCCAACATTGGTTACTTTGTTCCGCGGTTCATTAATGTCGATAGAAACTTTAAACGAAATTTGACTTCGCAGTTCGTTAGCCATTAAGTGGAATTCTACTATAAAGTTTCCACCTTTACAGTTTTTTAGCCTTTATAGATTTTATAGGGGAGTGTGAAACCTACACTGGTGTCTCACGGCCTGCGTGTTCAGTACGCATATCCAGGTCATCGATCGTGTTAACTCGAGTTGTAAATATAACACAGGCCCATTGGACAAATTGCACTGCGTATCCTCAATGGCAAATTTGACTTCATTTAAACTTGAATAGACTGTGGAACATGTTGGTAGATGCCTGCGTCCTATGGCTACGGAGTGTCTTTGACAGGCTTTTGGCTGCTATATTTTTTAATAACCACCAGATGGCGCTGTGTTCGAGACACTCGAAGCTTTGAATCTTTTACGACAAGTCGAGAGGAATTAACCTCACGGGCTTACACGAGGCGTCATTTGCCATCCTACCCCCTATCCATATTTCGTGTGCGTGATGGTGTAACCCAGCATGTGTCTCCTAGGGCGTGGCTTCACCAGGTTAAGCTATTTGTTCATAAAAGCAGAAATGGGACAGAACACAAACAGTTCCTTTGTGTCAGCTGCTTTGTGTACAGTAGTTGGAAGCATTGAGACATGATCTACTTTTTTTACAGCAAACTAGTGTCTCGCACTGCTTCCCTCAGTCGCTTTCATAAGGCGCCACGTATCGTCGATTTGAAGCTATGCGCTTAGTGCACCCAGAGGTAGGATCAGTGTATGTCATAACCGCTTCCTCCGCAGGAGAAGCAATTGAAATATAAAGCTGATAAAGGACGTATTGCTCTGTTAGACGCTATCGCAGCGGACGGGAGGTAATTTATTGTCACACTGATCAATTCTGCGAGAATGGCAGCTCTTTCACGTATTGGTTCGAACTACCACACTAATGGAGCACATACTCACGACAGCCAGTGACTGAGACAAATGGACGGTCAAAATAAAAGCGACAAGAAGCTTAGAAAGTCAGTACCTTATTATCGGTTATGCGTCTATTAAGAACCGCTACCGAATGTCCCTCGTCTGAAATCTGCGATGAAACGAGAGGAAGAAACCAAGATTACATTTCGACCGACACCCCTATTATTAAAACAAAGTCAAATGCCTCAACCTCATCCAGTAAATATTCCTGTTCACACTCTTTACTTATGCAGGTGGACCAATTCGGGTCACTTTCCCCTCTGGGCTTACGTTTGCTGAGGTGGAGAGAAAGAATCCACTTGTTGTCCGTGGAGGGCGTTATAGGCCACCAAACTGTGAGGCTCGCCACCGCACTGCAATAATCATTCCCCACAGAAATAGGGAGCACCACCTCAAGTTCCTCCTCTACTATCTGCATCCCTTCCTACAGCGTCAGCAGCTCAACTATGGCATCTATGTCATTCACCAGGTGCGTCTGCAGCCTGTTATTATTGTTGGGATTTAATTAGGTGATGCAGAAATCACTAACTTAAATTTTTCTCTCACTGGAAACAATTTGCTATTCATAAATATTGTTCAGTAGACCGTCTCTGTTCAGTAGACAGCAAATGTTGCAAGGGGTTTTGCTCAATCCTAAGATTTTGGCCCTGAAGTGCATGAGGGAGCCAGCGCAACTATGAGAGGAATAGGAAAATATCTAGTTAAAGATGACTATTGGAAACATTTTCCGTTTAAGACAGGAAAAACGGTTATCACCAGGGTATTTACAGTGAAAATTGATTTGTATTTTTTTGTCTTTGATTTCACTCTAGTAAACAAAGGTCAGATTACTCATTCTAAAAATTAAACACTAGAGGGAAACCAGTCAATTGTCAAGTTGATTTGGTTGCCAAAGGGTGCGAACAAATTTTATGCTCAGTTGGTCATCTGGGTGGTGTATCTTTCTAGACCCGTGCATCTCACAGTTTCACATTTGCTCAACGAGGAAGTTGGGCTTGGTACATACGTTAAATATGCAGCTCTATATTAGTCAACTCAACTGTGCCGCCCGGATCCTGTGTCTGTCAGTCAGTGTGTAATCACTTTATCCTGTGTAGATCTAGATGCGCAAACTGTCTACAATACTCACTCTGATACAGTTCAGGAGTCAACCCATACCCCCTCCAGTGAGAATGAGTTCGTCTCATTTTTTAGTATGAAACAAAAAAGTATCTTTAATACAAATGTAAGAAATGTGTGGCAGCAAGATAGACAGACCTGTTCCTGCCTTCAGGGGCTTTATTGTGCTGGTTGTTTATTTGTTGGCTTCCTGGCGAGTGGTAGATACAGTGTTCATGTAGGATTACGAAGGTATGACGGGCATAGGGATGAAATTTCTCGTAGTCCGATGGTTGCATGTTGTATACACCAGTGCCTGACGTGTGAAGCTCAATGAGATACTGGAATATAGCGCCTACCTTTGTAACGGGTTTGCGCACAGTTTCTGTTGCCTGTTGTAAGCAATCAGGGGAATCGTATATTATAAAAATATTACAGATAAATGCTTGATTCAGCAAAGGATGCGCTAAATTGATTTAAAGTATAGGTGTAACTAAACTATGTAGTAAAACGTTAAAAATTCATGAATAAAAAAACAAAATCATTTTGATAGTTCAAATGATGTCCTAAAATAACTAAACTGAAAGTTAACATACTCATTACTGTGAGCTACTCTTAAACAGACTAACTCCAAATAACAAAGAAGCCTCAACAACCGAAATTACTAAAACTTTAGGTTAAAATTACCCCAATTAACATATCTACAATAATTATTTAAATATGAAGGATAAAGAATTCTACATTGAACAAAAACTTTAACTGAATGTCCTCATACGTAAAATGAAACTTGAAATCAGTGACAGTGAAGTGAGGGTTTTCCATTAAAAAAATTATTCAAATAAATGAGTTCATGGACTTCAAAACGATACGATTACCGTTATGAAAGAAACTCACTTCTTACTTTCTTTGTTCCATGACTTTTGAGGTATTGCCACTTAACGTCAATTAGGCAAGGATTAGACTGGAATCTATAATCGCTCTGCAAATCCTAGACCACAGATATGGTTCAACCCATTTTTATTAAGAGGACTATAGGTCATGTACACTCCTTGTGGGACACACAGGCATAGACTTGTGCACCTACGTATGAGGACATTATATTTTTGTGAGTTTCTCTGAGACTGTACATGCCACAGTTTTATGTCTGGATGTCCTGTACAGAGCACATTCAAGGCTTTTTAGAGATATCAAATGTTTGGAGGTTTGATCATAAACACACCCTCTCCTTTTTCTTTAAAAATGACTGATATTGACAGAATAATCAAATTTAGCACTCTTAGGAAAATGTATTTTAGAATTTATTTAAATCTGACTAATTTTCAAATTGTCGTAAGAAAAGATCTCAGACATGTTATGGGGTTCACAATCGGAATATGACTTTTGTTACGAACACGTGCATAATTTCATAAAGGTCTTCTGTAAGAGGGACCACAGGACAGAACGACCAATTTTCAATTATGGATCGCTGTATGAGCACTGTTATCAGGCATTTATGGGAAACACAACAATCAATAGGAAAGAAAACTTAGGGATGTAACAAGTAACTCGCGAGGGGCTGGTCAGAAAAGATCGTAGGATGCCAAACAAAATCGCGATGACAATTGGAGTAGGAGTTTTTATGAATGCACCATCGATGAGAGGAAAGGACTTATCTTTAGAAACGTTGGCGTTATTTTTTTTTCATCTTCTCTGAACAATGATATTAACAGTAGTGCAGCTCTGCTTCGGGTTTTACAGCGGTAACCTCTGGAACACTGTATCAGGCGTTCCATAAGGCCACCTGCTGTTCACTGGAAGAGTGAACGGAGTTCACAGCTGTCTGCTGTTCGGTCAGATATGTCTTATGTAGTATAATTTCATAAATCTAAAGTCAGACCATTCTGTCTTTGCTTTAAATTTCGAAATTATACAACCTAATTTAGAATAAAACCTCCTCCTGACTGCATTAGTGTGCTGCATCTTGTTGTATCATGATTTAAAAAATCCAGTTTTGCACTCTCATTTTAATGGAAAGAGCACCAGAACAAAGCAATTAGTTTGTCATATATACGGAGATTCTTTGATTTGTGGAACTTGTTTTTGATTTTTTGTTGGCTTTAAAAATATTAAACTAGCTTTTGCATATTTAAGCTCAACAAAGAAACGTGCCATACCTAATAAAACACAACCTTTTCATTCCATCTCATTTTGACTTACAAAATGTGAGGGAAATCGCAACGTGAAATCAAAATCGTGAACGAATATGAGTTAGAGTGGAATCGTTACAGCCCTAGAAAATATATCAATATTCCTATGAAATATGAGATATTTTTATGAAAATGTTGCTAAGTTATTACTCCCATTATAACAATTCTTTTTTCATTATGGTTTGCCCCAAGGATACATTAATATGCAAATTAGATGCAATGTATGGATAGATTATATAGAATGGGAATACCAATTTATGTCAGGAGTAATAGGCCTACCCTCAAATCATTCTGTTTATGTATTTCACTAATAGTTTGAGAAATCATTGTACACAACGCATTGGGCGTAAACGAGCCTAGACAACCTAAAACTGGATTGTACGTGTGAATTGAAGAAGAGAATGAAAGTGTTTTTTTTTGTTTGTTTTTTATTGGTTTTTTTTATAACAGTAACAGTCCTGGATCTTCGTACAAGGATCATAGAATAAAATCATGATACGAGTTTGTAATTATCAAAAATTTATTTTCTCCATTTGTTCTTATGCTCAAACCGCTGTAATGACATAAAAAAACCACAAATTCTCAAAAACTTGTTTCTGGTTCTCAGGAGGAGTTACAGGCTGCCACAGGTGATTGTATGAGCAATGCTTTGTTTTGTCAATATTTGGTAATTGGCTTTTAGTATTGTTTTTACAGACACTAATATAAGTAGCTTAATGTGTTATGGTTATGGTTCCCTATCATTATTAAATGGTTCAATAACATACCGCGAATCATGTGTGAATAAGGTTGGTGAATTGACACCTTAAACTGAGCAAAGCTGGTGGAATATGTAACGTGGGGATGTCGTTAAGAAGCCAGGAGGGAAGAGGACTGGGACTGTCTCTGCATTCATGCGTGGACCTCATTCCCCAGAGGACGAGATAATCACAGTCAACACCATAGCTCGCAGACTGCTCAACCCAAACACGCTGCATTCTATCATGGGACAAATGGCGACAAGTCATAGAGTATCGGGTCCTGTCTAGCTGCATTTACATCTAGACTCATTTGACTGCAATGTTCACTTTGCACTAGATTAGCACATTATGCAGTAGGCGTGCACGATTGACAAAAATCATAATTGTTGATTATTTCCTTGAAATTGTAATTGTGATTATTATTTATGATTATCACAATTTACATTGAATGATTTTTATACCATTGTTTGATGCAACTGCAGGCCGTATTTTTATATGAAAATAAACAAGTGGAAAACACTAACTGAAAAACCTTTAGTGCTTTTTGGTATATATTAACAGCCTCAAATGTCAAATATACAGCGGGATGGGTTGCGCTTAAATTATTAACAAATTAGAATGGAGTTAAGTGTGCTCCTAAAACTAAAACAAGGAAAAACCTTACGATAAGAGGGAGTAAAAGAAAAAACACTAAGCGTGCAGCAATAACATAAAGGACTTTCTTTTAGAAGATTTAAATTGACGCTTTATGGAGGACGATTATGTAATTGTGGCATCTGTAATTGTAATCGCGTTTAGAAATTCGATTAATTGTGCAGCCCTGCACATTATGTATTACTGTGACTTTCAAACAACTAAAAAGTGAAATCAGTAATAAAAACAAACTCATGTAACAATAAAATGCTTATAGTTGAATAAACAGTCGCAAAACAAAAAAAATATGCCACTGAACTAAAGGGATTTAAAAGTATGAATTACTTTACATTTATATTGTTGTGCATTTCTCCTGCCTGTTATCAATCAGGTTGCCTTATAAGATGTATTTTGGAGGCGTATCGGCTCTGACCCCTGTTCAGTACCTCAAAATGAATGGTTTCCCAAACAATTACTGGGGCTGGGGTGGTGAGGACGATGACATTGGTGTCCGGTGAGTGAGAATGGGGGATCTTGTGTTTATTTGCTTTGGAGGGGTTGAGTGTGTGCACAGATGATTTGTGTGTGTGTGTAGATTAATGGAGAGGTCTGTGTGGGCGGACATCTGTCTTTGTGACACAGCTGGCCATGAACCACCTGTCTTTTCTAGCTTCTCTAGTTCAAAGCTAAAGTGTCCACATCTGACAAGTGTTACTGTTTGCTTTATAGAGGTGGATTGTGTGGACTGATGTTTGTGAAAATTATAGCTGAGTCATGGCTCACAAGCTAGGCCACATGCGAAGGATCGAATAAAATATATAAAATGTACTGTATAGTTATGCTGTACAATTAAAAAGAAATTCATATAGGTGACATTTTTTAACTTGAAAAGCATAATTTGCCAAAGACTTGAAATGTTGGCTTGACAAAGCCTTTTTAAAAAGTTAAAAAATAATTTGTATTTAGCTTGTATACATTTGTGTTCAAAAGTTTGAGATCTGTAAGATTTTTTTAACTGTGTTCCTCAAAAACACAGTAGCATTGTTAAACGTTATTTCATTTTAAATGACTGTTTTCTATTTCAATATGTTTTAAAATATAATTTATTCCTATGACGGTAAAGCTGCATTTTCAGCAGGCTTTATTAATCCAGGCACGTCTGTGTACATCTGATCCACTTCAGAAATCATTATAATATGCTAATTTGGTGCTCAAGAAACAGTTGATCAATAATCCGAAGTGTTGGGCTGCTATATTTTCATGGAATATGAATGAAGGTCGTCACTTTGATCACCTAATGCTTCCTTGCTGCAGTAAAGGTAGTAATTTCTTTCAAAATGAAAAAAAATCTTACTCACCCCAAACTTTTGATTGTTAGTGTATTTTATCACATTTACTAAATTAACTTTTGTGGACCAGAGTGAAAGAACGCCTCGCTTCCTAGAATGCAGTACTTGTGCTGAATTTGTCAGAATGTGATGTAGAGGAATTCACCGAATTTTATTCAGATTGAAATTGCAATGCAGCTTCCTGTGAGGTGTGGCCTATTCAATTAAATTGACACTTATGAATTGAAAGGGAACCAGTTCCTCAGATTTATTCCCAACCCAATCCTGAGTCGCCTTCTGCTTTTTTGCAACACTGTCTAACTTCCTTCATCTTCTCAGGGTCTCACTTGGAGGAATGCTAATCAGTCGTCCGTCTCTAAAAGTGGGCCGATATAAGATGATCAAACACAAGCACGACAAAGGCAATGAAGTGAATCCCAAAAGGTAGAATCACCTGACAACCATCTGATAAATAGACAACAACTTGTGATGACAGAATGTTTCAGTGTCTTTCTGTAGTCTTTGATTGTGAAATCCGCACATTAACATTCTAAAGGTGTGATCACATTAGCAAAATTTAGTGGGCAAAAATGGTCCATTGCCTTATTTTGTAAAATCACTTACAAACCAAGCAGGTTTCTGTTGGGAAACGCAACAAATCTCAAGCTTGTTGCGAAATCTCCATTTGGAAACATTTTGCGAAATTCCCAATTGTGTGGATTCCTATCAAAATGACTGGATTTCGAGTGTGAAATTACCAAGAACAGCTGTAATATGACTGGCACATTAACACATTTCTGTCCTTAAAATATGATAGCCTAATCGCTAGAACATTCATACTGTTCAAGGCGGTTACCTCATATGCAGGTTTAAACATGTTGGCGTATAGACCCGGAGATGAGGCAGTTATATAATCGTTGTCCTTAGATCATCTGTCTTAGAACTTCCTAATGTTCAAGCCGTTTTCCTCTCATGAAGGGTGTAACAGTGTTGGGCTAATGGGGGTGTGGGGGGGTGCGGGTGGGGACCGGCAGAAGTGACCAAATGCAAGTAGCGGCTAATGAATCGTGATGGATGGATGCAGATAGTATCCGGGATACCAGCCGCTCTGTACACCAACATCACGACGTCAACATTGGACCGAATGGGAGGACCTACTTGCACCCCGACGATAAAAAAAAGCGCTTCTTTAGCGCTGAATAGAATCCTAGCATTTTGTGGATCCAGAGGCACAAGTCTTAGCGCACAATGCCGCATGGACCTGCAGAGCTGCACCCACATGACAGCTAATGGCCAGTGAATTATGGGACATCATGCCTTATACTGCACCAAGACCTTCTGGTTTCGCTTGAAATAGCGGGTGCCATCTTGGATCCCATGATTATCTCGTCCGTCTCTCTCTCTTTTCTCCAAGTTTGACATTCTGATTACCTGTACTCCACTGGTGTTACTGTATAAATCAGGATGCGCAGAAAACTTTCTATCAGTGGTCCACCACTGATCCGCTCACAATACTAGGTAGGAAGGAAGGTTCCGACAGACAGACTGTCATGTATCTTACTGTGCCCATGGGCACCATGAAAAACTCTGTTGCTTAGAATAAAGCGCATTATCCCTACATTTCGTCATGTTACTAAGAGAGTAGCTTCGGCCGCCCGTGGTGACGTGTCGCGGCAGTGGGAGTCAGGCGACTTTTTTAGTAGAGGGTCAATATCCTTTTTTGGGCCCACGTGAGCGGGATATATCGTGATAGAATAGGGCTGATGCCAACTACATGAGCAGCATTGTTTGCTGCACTACTCTGTGAGTCTGGTGCATTTCCTGTTCAGTAAATTAGTACTTTTGATTATGTACTGTATTGCTATCCAGGTGGGTGGAGTGATATTTTGTTATATATCTTCCATTTCGAGTAATTCAGTCAGAACTGGCCTCTTTGGTAGTAATAACCACTCTACATATCCTGATGTTCTTTTTTTTTATTCCTGAATTGTCATAATTGCCTTTGGTTATCTTAGTAATAATATTGGCTTTTATAATCAATGCGCTGCCTCTCATTTTCACGAATTACTCAACACATTGTATTTTATCTGCATGATTTTTTTTTTAATGATTGGCTGGTTGTGTGTGGTTTGCTTTGGCTCAGGCAATAGGCTTGTTGAATGTAGCTGTATTTCTCATTTTGGTCAGAGAATGTCATATCAGTGAAGAGCGCATCGTGTTGTGTCCATTTGGATGGCTTGGTGAAAAGTACATACTTCCATACATATTTGATTATTCAAAGATATTTCCTAGAAATGCTCTTACCTTGTTATCCGAGCTTTTTATAAAGACCTTCAGCCTCATAAAACACAAGCATAAACTGTTTGTAAAACCATTTTTAAGTAAATTGTCCCATTGAATAAAGTGAGCTAAGAACATCTGTAAAATAATTATTGCATTGATTCGAATACGCTTAACATTCGTAAAACCATTTTTACATAGTTGCTTTGAATCAAATGTGCTACATTTGTAAAAATCAATCGTATGTAAATTGGTGTAATGAATCAAATGCGCTAACAACTTTGAAACCATTCTTATGTAAATTGTTGCATGAAATTAAATTAAATGCTAATGTTCGTAAAACCTTTTTTAGATAAAGTGTTGAATTTAAATTGAATGCTATAATATTTGTAAAATCATTCTTGTGTTAATTGGAAGTAATAAATCAAATGCGGAATCAATCGTAATAAATCATACTTGTGTAGGGTGCTGCATTAAATTAAATGCGCTATTGCTAACAAACCATTCTTAAATTGTTGCATTGCAGTGAATGCGCCAACATCCATAAACGTGAGCTGTTGCTTTCCGTTGAATGCGCTAATATTTATAAAACCATTCTTGCATATATTGGTGTAATGAATCAAAATCATTCTTAATGTAAATTGCTGCATTAAATTAATGCTCTACTGTTCATAAACCATTCTTAAGAAAATTGTTGCATTGTCAAACGTGTTAATATTTGTAAAACTATTCTAGAATACATTTACGTTTAATTGTATACACTAACAATCATAAAACTATTCCATTCAGTGCAACCATTTACGTTGGAATGGTTACGAACAATTTACAAATGGGTTGTTTTGCTTGTTGTTCATGAATGAGACCCATTATTGGCACAGTCTGGACATTTTTTTTTTAAATTCTCAAACATTTAAATTTACACCTCTGACTGACACAGATGACAAAAGAGATTGATTTCATATTTAAAAATGCATTCATGAATTTGGAGAAACATCAGTTCTGAAAATTAGACCGAATCATGGCCTCCACTGGGTAATGTTAACCTTGTATTTGCCATGCCTTGTTCCTGTGTAACTTCTAAACGTCTTCTGCATTGTTCAGTCTCATGACAGTCCAGTCACCAGATACACGGATGCTTCAGACGGATCTGTGCACGTGTGGATACGTGAATCTCAAATACACGTTTATGATAATGAGAGAACTCGATCATACATTGTTTTTCGAAAGCTGCTGTTCTCTGTGTGAATGTGAAAGGTGGAGGTATTGCTCCCCTCTTTACTAGTTTGTATGCTGTTGGTAGCTTGTGAAGGGTCATTTAAAAAATTTAAGGTAGTTCTGTCATCTGTTGGTAGCTTGTGAAGGCGTCATTAAAAAAAAAAATGGTGTTGGACGTCATGAAGCAAGTCATTGGATGTCATGGGCCGGATACCACAACAACGATAGTCCACTTTTTTTTTTTTTTTTAAACACAAGCAGCTTTTCTTTCTTCTTTTTGCTTAACATATAGTCTTGGGTGTCTTAATGTATGAAGAGGGTACAGGTGGTAGTTAGATGGTCACGGTTAATACTAAGTATCCTGGCACTTTTAATACGGCTGCTGGCTTACACGGAGAGTCTCACCCTGTAATGACTGTAAACACTTTTGGTTTATTTTGGGATGTAAAGTTTGACTCGAGATGTTTATTCTTCACATTGAGAATTTATATTTGATAGCTATTCACTTTGCCATCATAGAAGGTACTTCGAAAACTCTGTTGATCAGCCGTGAATGATATAGTTTGATATGTACAGATGACAGGCTGCACACTACTCAGGTGGGGTGATGGATCTGATGTCTCTAAATGTGCCTTATCTGGCGTCAGTAATCTGGAGTTCTTCAGTGGGCAGTGCTTCCCCCCGGGCCTTTGTTTCCTTTCGCGGAGGCGCCTGCCACCCCTCCCGCCTGTCTGCCCACGGGGAGGCTTCACCGCCTGGCCCGCGTCCTCTGGCGCGGGGTACAGACGATGAGTCTACGGCAGCTACAACGAGTGTCTAGTGGGTTTGCCTGGGTGTGTTTTTTTCGCGCTTTGGTGTCACACTTTGCTTAGTCGCAGTGCTTGATTTTGTCCTGCCCCCCAGGCCCGGCTGCTTACACTGCTGTATAAGGATCCCTCGTTCCAGAACGGGACGGCGACAGCTTTAGACACCGCGCGGCTACACGCAGTATCCCTTACAAAGCCACGCCGCTTGACACCCCGCCACACCGACGCGAGACACCGACTTGACCTCTACACGACGCCCCTTTTAATTCTCGTAATTCAGCACGGGCCAGGTGTCCTGATTGTGTGTCATAAATAGAGACAGCTTACTGTGTCCCAGTGACGGGATGAGAGGTTGGACAGTAAGATGAGCACCGGGGCACACTTGGTGACACCCCTGCGAGTGAGTGCGGGCAGCCGGCCCTATCGGTTTACTTAAAGAGCACCCAGCGCCTACCGCAGTATTGGTCACCCATTGTATGTGCTTGTAACCCTTTAACAGTTTAACATGAGATAAACTGTTTTATAGAAAGTGCGGCATTAGGGATTCCTAGCCTCCAAGGAACGCAGTCACCACAGAACAGTTTTGTCGATGTTGCTGGAACTTGCCCCCCTAGGCCATTACCAAGAGCTGTGAGACAGTTACATTTCTACCAACATCGTTCCGATGAAAAGGAGAAGGCACAGAAGGCAGGTACACATCACAGCTTGCTCACCCAAGGGATCCCTCTGCATTGAATGGTGCGTGCAGTCAAGAATGCGGGAAGATGCAAAGGAATACAAGCAAAGCAATGACACACAGACTCCGTCCATCAGGTTAACACAGATTGTGTGAAGCAAAAAGCTGTGCTTTGTGTAACAATCAAATCATTAAGACAGTTTGTTGACTTCACACCGGTTCATTCGGACTGAAAAATGCTGTATGAGTGCATAAGAATCAGAATAATGCTTTCTCCAGTGGAAAAAGTTGTCTCGTCTGAAACGCGGGCGAGGAAACGTACAGATTGAGCAGAGTGTACAACCGAAATACAAAACATTTCTATATATAAAACAGAACTATCTTTTTTGTATCTCCTGACTTGTGTCCGCGATTTTCAAGAGACATGTGTACTGTCCGAATATGATGTAAGACAAAAATACAGATATTCTTTGTGTAATGGCAAATTAAGATCCAAGACCTGCATAAATAATCTTTAAATCGATCTTTAAACTTAAACGCTGATAGTCATTCTACATGGAGGTTGAATGTACTTCGCGTTTGAGGTACATTTAAGATTTTTCACATTTCTAAACAAATAGGTTGATGGATTTTGATGTGAGAGGCAACAATTGAAATGACTTTTGCTAAATTTCTCAACTTCTGATGAGAAAACAAGGGCAATGGGATGGCCTGAGTGTGAGTACATTTTCAGCAAATCTTCATTTTGGGGTGAATTGTTCCTTTAAGAGAAATAAATGCTGTTTTATTTTTGGGGGAACTATTTTCTTTAATGCATCAGCTAATATTAACAATTGAGACCCTAAATGAGACCTAATACCTATATTTTAATGAACATTTCAAATGTTTCGTAAAAAAAAAAAAAGGTCCGATCACAGTCTTTGGACCCTATTGACTTTCATCAAAATATTTTAATTTGTGTTCCACAGAATAATGTCGTACAGGCCTGGAAAAGCATGAGGGTGAGTAAATGACAAGAGTTTTCATTTTTGGGACAGTCAGGGTAGGAACAGTCCCTTTTAAAGAACGCAGTGTGTGATTAACAACGATAGATTAGAAAAACAAATAGCGAGCCAGAATAATCAGGACAAGACACAAGGGGTGCAAGAATCTCTTTGAATTTTATGTACTTGGGAAAAAAATTACTTAATAAAACGATAAATACGAGAAAGAGGAGGAAAACCGATGCAGCTGACATATAGTTGCTGCGATCTTGCAACAACACAAGTATCAGGCATTTGAAAATTTCATGACACGGCTGTACCGTGGGGTAAACAAACAGATGGATTCCAAGAAACCCGGCCGACAGACAATCACTATACTTCACAAAGAAGATACGGTTTAATAGGTTGTTTGTAGGAGAAGTAGCAAGATCTACTCAAGTGCGCACTACCAGCAGGTAAGTCTCTTCAGGTCCGTTTCGGTTTTTCATCATCTGGCTTGATCCACATATACACTCGTAATCCGCTCAGTGTTTCATACATTAAGGATGAGCACACGCTCTCATGGAACAGCTCAATGATCTTATAGCCAGTGGTTCCCAACACTGTTCATAGAGGCACCCAAACACGCACAGTGCACGTCTCCTTTCTCTGCACCAAAAAATTTCAGTTATTGGGCTCTTACTCATGAGCGGATGACCTAAATCAGGGTGTGTTTGAAAGGAGACATGCAAAATGTGCTGTGTTGGGGTGCCTCCAGGACCAGGGGTGGGAACCACTGATCTAAGGTTCCTGGGGGATCCTGTCGGGCGATATATCTGAGTTGCAGTGTTTTGATACGTCCCTAGCTCGTGCTTGCGATGAGGTCGCAGGATTTTTTATGGTACGATGAAAAAATATTTTGCCGCAAATACAAATCATATCAAATTGACTGTAATTAGCAATTATCATACATAAAAAAGAGAAACTATTCTGAATGAAGTGTGACGTGTAACATTACAGTACTTTGTCTAGATATACCTAATGGGATGTAGACACTAGGATGGGATTCAAGGGTATCAAAAAACAAGTCACTCAGGAAGTATGAAATTCTGTACAACCCCAAGATTGCATATGTTGTCTCATCTCTTCTGTATCTTCATGTCTCTCTCCTAGCCTTCTTCTTTTTGACTGGTTGTTTCGAAGACTCCTTGCCGTCATCCGTTTTTTCTGGCGGAGAAAAGACAGAAACCTGAAATCAGGGTTTCTGCAGGTTTTATGAAGGTTTCAAGACCACGTAAAGCATATTTAAATAACTTTTCCTGTACCTACTGATCACACTGCAAAAGAGTGATGTTCCATATTACTATTTTGGTCTTGTTTTCCAGTACAAATGTCTGAAGATTCATAAATCGAGATACATTTACTTGAGATGCAAAATGGCATGGGATAGAAGTTTGTTTTTGAGACTTTCTCAAAATGAAGTGTATGATTAAAAACGACAACAATTCTGCTAATGGGTAGAGACAAAAAAACTCTAACTTAATTTTAAATGGGGAATAAAAAAACTATACCCCACTGGCTGAAAACAAGACTTTGTATCTTCATTTTAAATGTATCTTGAAATAGGGATGTTTAGATAATTGGACTGGAAAACAAGCCAAAAACATTTTTGAAATGCATGCAACATTTAATGCCATGATGCCTTTATGAATTTAAGATTTTCTAATCCGATTTAAGACCTTTTAAATGCCTTAATTTTGTGTAAAGGTGAATTAAGACCTAAGACCTGCAGAAACCCTGTGAAATGATGAATGATCTTACAACTTAATGTAACTTAATATGGTGGTTGAACGTACTTTGTGTTGGTCCAGGAGTGGATTTGTCAGTCGGCTCAGGTCCAGTCATTCTCTGTTGCATCAGTACCGAAGCTGATGGTACAGCACGTGCCGTGTTGTCTACACGTGGCTGTCAAGAAGTCAACACAAATTTAGGATCTCGTTTTATTGCTAATAACCAGATGAATGTTGAAAAACAGATCTCACCCTTGCTGTGGCAGGTGAGATGTTTCCCGCTGCACTCTGTGCCAGTGTTGCAACGCTCGGGTCTCTCTCTGCCTTCTCCTGCGGCTGAATGCATGTATCCTGCATTGGTTTGAAGTAACAGATCAGTTATTTGGAATTGATTTCTGGCAATATCCTCACCTGAGCAGAAGGTACTGCATCCTCCACCTTCTTCTTCTTCTTTTTCTTCTTCTTAGCTCTACCGCTACCAGGGGCACCTGCTTCGTCTTTATCTTTCTCGTTATCAGACTCCTGTAGAATGAAAAGAAATGAAATGTAGGCAGTTTTCATTCCTGGTCTGAGTACTCAAAGGAATGAGAATCAGATGGAACTTAAAATCATAGTTCACCAAAAATGGAAGTCAATGGCTACCATTTAGTTTCCAACATTCTTCAAATTATCTTATTTTGTGTTCCACAGAAAAAAATCAGCTATACAGTAGAAAGATGACAATTTTCAATTTTGGGTGGACTATCCCTCTATTTCAAAGTTTCGCTTGTTCACAGTCCTCTGATGTCAGTTAATGGTCACATGACATGCAGGTAAACCAAATATTTCATCTTTTTTTTTTTTTTTTTTATAAGCATTTCATTTATTTTAATTTTACATTTTTATCATATAGCTTTTCCTCAACAGCTTGGTAAACCCTAAACTATATGTTTGTTTGTAGTGTAAATTTTTTTTTAATTTACTGTCCTATGTGTTTTTCTTTGCAACGCCCAATCTTTCTCTAATCAATCAATATCAATGTAGAAACAGAACCTGGATTCTCAACCCAGGTCAGAACCTGATTTCAATTTGCTCTCATTATACATTCAGAGAGGTAAAAAAGAGTGTGTTTCACAGGCCCACAGCTGCACGACGGACTGACCTGTGCCACTTCTGGGACCGGCGGCTCCAGCGGCTCTGCGCTGACAGGCTGTTGCTCAACATAGTTCCCCCACTCCTCTGACGGAGCGTTCCAGTCACACAATAGATCTGCAGATGTGCTGTCTAAGGAACACAACAGCAACTCTTAGTAAGTATGTGATTCTAAATTTGTGAGTCAGAACAGGTTTTGGGCTTGGTTTAAATTTTCTTACTTATTCCGGACCACTCATCATCCACTGGCACAGACGTTGTCCCCTAGTGCGCGTTCGAGCAGCAACAGGAAGCCAAGCTCTCCGGGACGAGGGCACTGACACCAAGCAGAGAGGGCTACATGTTTTTTCTTCACCCAGTGAGTGTCTAGTGTTTTATAACATTTTGGGGTGTTTAAAACTGAGGATAGTGAGGCTACAGCTCGACCTGGGATACTGAACCCTGATTAAGCTTGGGCTCCCGAGAGAAAGGTGGCTGACCTATGCGGAGAATGCTCACTCGTTATGGCCTCATTTCACTCATGCTTAATTACCAGCGAAAGGTCGAGAGTCAAAGACGCGCAACTGAATGAAAGACTGAATTGTTGCGGTCTCATCACAATAGTCCACAGGAACCTGTTTTACCGGAACAAAAAATGATTATTCCTACACATTCACTCCTATGATCACCAAGACTGCCATCGTGAATTGGCATGCCGCAAAGACAAAGGGAGATACCCGAAGGAGAACAGTCGACCCCGAGTAATACTTACCGACAGAGAATATATATTACCAAATTTATAGAACGCAAAAAATTTGTTCCGCTTTTAATACATTTTAAAATGTATTGTATTCTTGTGATGGCAAAGCTGAATTCTAGCAGTCATTACTCCAGTCTTCAGTGTCAAACATGATCCTTCAGAAGCATAAATAGTGATTGCTGCTTAGGGAAACATTTCTTAATTATTATCAAATGGTGGGGAAAAACAGTTGTGCTGGTTTGTATTTTTTTCAAGACTCTGTGATGAATAAAAAAGATAAAAAAAAAAAAAAGCCAGCTTATGTGAAATAGAAATATTTGTACCTAATAAAGTCATTTACGTAACTTTGTTATGCATATGTGCTGAAATAAAAGGTAGTATTATGTTTAAATATGATAACAAAAATTCCATCCCGCTGAGAGCACCAAGGCATACCTTGAGTCATGTGCCCAATAGACGATCATTTTAATATGAACGATATAATAAGAGTGAAGAAAAAGAAGAATTGTGATTATGAAACTTTTTTCTTGCGAGTACCTTCCAATCTTGGGCCAGACAGGGATTCACTAGTCGACGCTCAGTAGGAGACCAGTCCGCTGGTCCGCCCTCGCACCTGAACACGGCCATCTGAGGAGGAAGATGAAGAGGCCCTCGTACGCTCCAGCGCAGAAACTGTTAACAGCCCAGCACTTACCTGTCCAACACCGGCAATCACTACAAGGACCCAACAAGAAAGGCCTGTTCAATATCAGTGCAAAAATATGTCTCAACTCAACTCTGTAACATTGAATTAACCAAGTACCTTGAAGGAGAAGCTAAACAGGGGTCTCGTCACAAAATTGTCAATTTCAGGTGGGTCCGAACTACAAAGGAGGAAAAAAAGAAAATTTTGATACCCGATTATATATACACCTGTAATGTCTAATACGAAATGAGAAACGGAGGGTAATACAGCCTGTAAAAAAAACCTACCCTCCACTCTCTATTGGACTGGGAGGTGTAGAAACAAGTGGTGGTGATGGGAGGTTTATGGTTCTTCTGGGAGTGGTCTGGACGTCCTCCATGGTAATAATGGCACTAGAAAGCCTGCGCGTGGTTCTGGGCCTGCCTGACTCATCACCTGGGTAGTCTTGGCTTCGCCGCTGCTGTCGTTTCTCACGCAGGCACAAACTGACCCTTGGTCTCCCAGGTACCTGACCGAGACAAGTACCAGTTCTGACCATCTATGCAAATAAACTAGTGCTGCGGCTAAGCTATTATTAAGCAAATACTATACCGAAGACACACACAAATATATTCTCTCTATTATACAGACATCTCTATGGAGAGGCACATAATAATTAACTACAAACAATCTGGGATTCATATTAATCAAAAAAACATGACTCTCTGTTCTTTGCATCAACGGTAGAGGAGTTTTTTCTGTTTGCTGGAGGCTTTGGCCTTTTTTTTTCTTCTTGCCTAAAACCATCAGGAGGCATCAGGTTTGCGTGATACGATGTGTGGGGTGAACTATTATTTTAAAACTACAGTAGTAAATGTACTAAAGAAATGAACCGCCTAGTGTCTAGTCTCACTTCTGGTAGTTCTTGAACGCCGCCAATTGGCCTCTGGTCCTTGCCATGAAGAATTACATACAGCATCAAGGGCTAGTTCGTGACCTAATGGGTCGCTTCTGACTCGAGACATTTAGGAAAACTGATGCTTTGGTTACCACTTAAAGAGTGGGCGGGTCAGCTGGGGAACGGTGAAGAATAGTAAATTATGCAATGGTATGAAATGCAGCTGTTTTAAATAGGGGAATGGGAAGATGACTGCCTGAAGCGCGGCGCGTCGGACAGTTGGTTGCTTTGAAAGATTACGGACACGCGCGCGAACCAATGAGCCGTCGAGTGGGGGTGGTGAAGACGCAATCTCATGGTGGACATTGGTACTGAATAAATACGCCCTCACTGAACCAGTCGGGTTTGAACAAAAACAGGACAATCCTTTTGAGACCAAAACGAGAAGTATCCTTATAACGGTGTGCAACCCGTTGTATGCTGTTAAAACCACTCTTTCTGGCGCTTTATATAGACTTGTAGACCACGAATATGTACACATTTTAATAATACCGCCCGCTGCCATAAGGCGGACTCATCCAGGGCTACCATCCACCGCCACATGATTACCTCACGTAGTTTCTGCTGTTTTCTTTTGTTTTATGTTTTAATCGAGCCCACCCACCACCACCGCGCGCGAGCCGGGACGCTCGACCGGCGCCAACCGCGGAGCAGTAGGAGAAAGCCGAGAGTTGAGTGGATCGCGTGGAAACGGGTGAATCTTGTGGTGACCAAAAGAAAGCGTGACCTCGCTCACGGAGGGGAGGGAAGCGCCTCGACGTGTAAGAGCCACAATTCACTGAAAGCAGCAATTTCTTGTCGAGGCGCACTTGAGGGCCATAGTCGGCATACGGAGTATGCGTCCTGCCGACCACTCTCCGGCCCACGCTTGTTGCCACGTTTCTTGTTGTGCAATTTCCGCCTGACGCCTCCGCTTCCAGCGGCTCTTCATGTTTCCGCCTTGTCCCCCTTTGTAGATCTGCACGCCTACATTGGCCCCGTTAGCTCTGATTGTAGGCCCGCGTCCGTTAGAACACTCCGGAACTCTGTGAGTGGACTGGTGTCTCCGGCGACTTCCCTTCGTCGCCAACAGCAGCCCCAGTTTTCCCTCTTACATCGACGTACCTCCTCCCCTGAGTAGGGCCCGCGTGAGGGAGGTCTGGTCGACGGCGCGCTGGCGAAGACGGAAATCGACCGCCCGGCAGGCTATCGGGGTCTCGATCGATTGCATGACACCGGGGCGCCCCGAGGTATGGCCTTCCGCCCTTCACCTTACGCGAGACTCTGGGGGCGACCCAGGAGCGCCGGCTCCCTCCGGATGCCGCCCGCTGCTTAGATGCCCCCACTTGGTACTTCACAGCCTGGAGCCACAGAGGCTATTCCCAGCTCAGACATTTCAGTCCGAGCGCGGCACGGGGTGTCGACCGAAGAGTATCTATGACCTCATCCCCGTTACTGACAGCTGACGGCGCGTCAGAACACTCTGTCCGCATGCGTTTGCCTGCGTTTCTCGCATTACTCCCGCACCCCCTGCATCATACGATTTCTGCCTCCCCCTTGTCCACCAGAGTTCCCTTCGTTGGGCCCCACCCCCTCTTTTCCGCTTGCCCCCCGTGCGTCAGAGCGCGTTTCCTTTCGCAACCCCACTGATTCTCTGCACCCTCACACAGGGGCGGGGGCCCCGCGTCGTCGAGTCACAGGAACGGAGTACGGTCAGACGAGACAGGGCGCACTGGTTCCCACCGAGACGGCGCCAGGGAAGCTCCCTCACAGGGAGGAGAGGCCGCCTCACGAAGACCGGTTCATCCCAGACTACTGAGCGCCACGACTGTGCAACCGACTCGGCTGATGGCTGCTGCATGCTGTTCTTCTTGCCTGCTGTTCTGGCCGACTAAATTGGTCTACCTAGGAGATCCATTGTATCCGCCACCTACCCTGTACGGGATCTGGTCCACGTAACTTTCACGAGGTTTGCGTCGTCCTCTCTTCGATGCCGGGGGGATCGGAGGCCGTTTTATGGCGGTGGCCAAAACGCCACAGCTTTAGGCGGCGCGAAAATTATACCGCCAGCCTGACTGAAGGGATGGAGTAGCTGGGAGGCAGCAGCAAAAATGACGTTAATAGGAGACAAGGACGTGGCCGTCAAAGCCACGAGTGTACCCCCTTGGTGTGAGCAGGGATAGAGGTAACCCTGCTAAACTTGTCAGGCGCCAGTGAAGCGTCTGTAAACTACAGCGCTATACCTCTGACTCACTTGTGACGAACGATGTGAGCACGCCGCACGGTTGCTTAAATAATATGTGAAAACATTTCCCTGCAGTCAGACACGCAGCAGCGTGGTGGTGCCCGACAACAGAGCGCATTTCTGAAGTGAGATCTGAGTGTAGTTCTATATGAAGTGCTTCTGGTAAGTTGGGAAGTACTGCGAGTGTAAATTCCTTACACTTTATTAAAATAGGTTCAACTGTGTCGGAAAGAGCACAGTACCACAAAGTCAGATCATGTTTGCCGTATTAAAATAAGATGATTGATTAGGGCAGTGTGTCACAATTCTAAGGCGGAGATATCTAATGCGGAGAAGTCTTCATGTCTATTCCCTAAAATTCCCCTGCGTAGCATTTCCAAAATGGTTTGGTGAAAATATTAATAAAATGCGCCTTATATTCCTAGAACCATCCGCATGTACTTTGCCCATACCGTAACCACGTAATGCTTTTGTTTAAATAGTCCCCTTTATTTCTAATTTACTCTATTGTGTAAGAACATTAAACTCTGTCTGGATGTTTGTTTGTTTTTTGCTATTTGATCCACCAGTTAATTTCCTTTTATTCCTATATGTGCAGGTATCCATACAAAAGAGATAATGTTTTTTGTTTGTATTCTGAACAAACTTTGTAAAATGTCTGATAAAATGTCTCGTCTTGTTGAAGATTTACCACTCTTTAAACTTGATAGTGCTGAATAGGAGTCTTAGGTGATTAGTCTGAATTGCTGCTTCTGTTCTAACACTGGCTGAAGGTGCATGAACTGACTCGCAGACAAGCTCCCCTTATTGGACTGAAGCGCAATTGAGTTTACTTGCAGTCTCTTGAAATAGACTAGATCAGTGATTCTCAACCAGGGGTAAGCTATGTGTACCCCAGAGCAGGATTTCTAAACTTTTTGTTATATGCCAGTGGCCCCCAAATATGACATGGGAACACTTTCCTGAAAAAAACTCACCTCTACAGTAGAAACATTAACGAAGATTTTTAAAGGGGTCATATGATGTTGCTAAAGAAAACATTATTTTGTGTATTTGGTGTAATAATAATGGGTTTATGCGGTTTAACACATGATATCTTGTCAAGTTATATAGAAGAGCAGAATGAATTGAGTAAGTATTTATTTGTTCATATTAGAACAGTTTTATTTAGTTTCCATTTTCCACATTATTTTTTTCATTGCCTGCTTACTGTGAAAAATAAAACGTGTAGAAATTTATTACAAATTTTCTACAAAAAAAATTAAACTTTCAACAATCACTAATTGTGATTAGTCTCATGGTTTCTGAAAGCAGAATAAAATAGTAATGATGTCAAGTTCTGTCATTTATTTCTTTATTTCTTTTGGAAGATTTTTTTCTCTAGACTTTTCCACAGACTCGCTATCACTGCTGGGGCCACAATACAGTGATCTCATGATTCTCATGATTTCTGTCTAGTCTACAGAAAGCAGAATTAAATAACAATAATGTCAATTTCTGTTTTTTTATTTTTATTTTATTTATTAAGACAATGGTGCCCATTGTCCAATTTTTTATTCCAATAAAGAATAAACAACATTGAATGCAAATAGAAATTATAGCATAATAATCATATCTGTTGTCTGCAATACAGGACATATAAACATTGTGTAAATGGGCTCCTTCAAGCTGAGTTGCTAACTATAAATACTATAGCACAATATTTTGCACATTTTGATTCTTGAATAGGGCCTGGAATATACCATTTTAATATGAATATTAATTCATATAAACGAAGGTAGGTTCTGCGCCTGCAGCTCATTAATCAAGCGGCAGGGGGCGCTTACTGTCTCAACCTGGCACGCGAGCAAAACGCAGAGGAAGAGCTAGAATAACGGTTGAAAAAAAAGAGTCCCGAGTGTCAGCGGCACTGCGGCGGGTGTTTGAAGCTCGAGGCCGCTTGTAGTTTGGTTGTTTGTGTCCGTGTTATTGACGTTAGCACCCAGTCAGCGTCTCTCGGGTAATGAAGCGCACCGTTGCCCCTGTAGGTTGTGTTCGTGCCGTTATTATCTTTAGTAAAGACCCTTTCAGCCCGTAAATTCAGGTACGTGGAGTTGTTTACTTTTTTAATTGACCTTTTAAACTCTTTTTGTTAGCTAACTTGGCTATCTGTACGAGCTAACGTTACATCTGTTTGTTTGAAGCAACATATGTGGAGCTTGTTTTCAAAGTTATTAAGAAGATTTAAAAGTTATTATATGAACATTTAAATGACTTTAATAGCGTGTGGTTTCTCTTTTTGGTTGTGGTTCATTTAACTATTGAAAACTTTATAGGGTATAGGAAATCAATGGCTTTTGTAATTTAAGAAACTTGTAATTTAACTATTGCAGCTCTAAGCTTTGGGAGATATTTTCTGCTGTAACAGTTAGGTTTTTCAAATCGTTTTTTCAAATAGTTAATCTGTGAATGACTTTGAATACTTTCTACATTCAGATAAACAGTTGTGGAAATAATGTTAATTTTTCTAATATTATATATTATACAATATAAATGATCAATTATTATAACTACTAAATGTGAACTGTTTTGTAGATTATTAGTAAATTATATTTATTGTGTTATTTTGTTTCCCGCTGTTTGCCAGTCTTTGTTGATCATAGATCTGCCAGCACAGCGAAAAGACTTACTTGTTTTTAGGACTTAATTTTTTTGCTTCCAGACAATTTTGTGGTTTGCCAGTGTTGTTTTTTTATCTCTTTTTTTTAAATAAGTAATTTAATGAATCCTGTCCACAGGTGACTGCAACAGGAATGACCACTTCACAGAAATGCCAGAACCCCAAACTTGCAGGTACAAATCCAGTGCAGTCCAGGATAAGCGTATGTTATGTACCTCATAACCATAATAGAGTGTCACATCATGTGTTCATTGCGCTCCAGTAGGACACTCTGACACGGAATGGCTGACACCTGCTGTGTCTGAGAAGTTCCAGAGCCGTTTTGGCTGGCGGCTCAGCACAGCGGACAGTGGGGACACGGGACTGGGTACCTCTGACCACACTGAAGGTGAGAACGCTCACAGTGTTTAGATACTGTCCACTTGACTGTCTTTCATGCAATATACCTGAATTCAAGAACTCATCAGCCCCTTCATCTTAACTGTGGTCTTGTAGTTGAAATTGTGAGGCACAAAATGGGAATTCTAGTCATGGAGCAATCATGGAATATATAGTCATGTAAATTTACGGACCCCCCCACCCACCCCAAGTACTTGTACGTATTTAGATAGTATTCCATAATGTAACAATCATGGAAATTTCTATAGTTAATAATACAGATTTTTCTTTTTCTTATTTGAGTGCAAAAGGATCTTTATCTAGTAATCATAAAGACATGAAAATCATGAAAAAAATTATGGAAATTAAGTGGTCAAAAGTTTTGGGAACCTTGAAAATTATAGTAATACCTATAAGTAATAAATTCAAAATGATAAATATACCATTTACTCCAGTTTCCCATGCCAAACCATGCTAGCTCTCTTTCATTTTTCTACATTTGAGTATCCTTTTCAGTATTGATACAGCTATTCAGGAGTTCTATTGTCAGGGGTCCTAATATATAAGATAAATATATATATTATATAAATATATATATATATATATATTATATTAAGAATTTGAATGGATACCCAAAATCTAAGGACTTACCATGTAGTCAACTGTATCCGATATATATCCGACATCATGGATAGTTTTTATTCTTTAATATTTTTGAGTTTGACAAACCACGCAATGGTTTAAAGAGAACCCTTTTATTTACAACAGACATACATAGGCTGGCGGTTCTAGATTAAGCTGTCATAGTTTGTCATGGAGAGTGTGCTAATATCAACACCCTATGAATTTGGAGTGGCGGTTTGATGATGTCATTCCCATACCATAGATTCCTTCAGTGCTTCCTGGTTGTTTTTTGCCCCCCTGTAGTGGCTTGTTCTTCGGTCTCATTAGGAGGGCTGACCCGGGGATACGAATGGAAAACTCTGATTCCTTTGGTCTATGGTTTATTGCTCTCTGCGTGTTAAAAATGTAAAGCAATATAAGCATTTTCGCCGCTACTTGTAAGAATCTGGGGTATGTCTATTACTAGATTTATTGTACAGAAGGTGCTAGTCCATTTGAAACCATTACTGTGTTTAGTTTTTATGTTGGCATTCATTGACATGGGCGGTGTGGCCTGGTTGATGGGCATTTTAGCGTACTTTACCCTGATGACCCACACGTTCGCGCTGATCTATTGGCATTTATCTGTGCATTCAGGTAACAGACAGCTTTTACCACCCCCTAACCTGTGATTCGCTTACACCGAATGGTAATGCCAATGCTGTAATTTGATAATAAGTTGCTGATTCACTTGGGGCTAGTAGATGTACAAAAAATAACACTATTTACTCACTCATTTATTTGCCCTCCTCCTTAACATGTATCTTATACAGGTCCAGGACTTTACACTGTCATAGGACCACCCCTGAATATTCAGACCAGTTTGTCACTCGTCGTAAACTGTTTTTTTTCTATGGTTTATTAAAGGTTATCCTCTTGTTCAACCGTTTGTTTGGTATGGTCAGGTAATTTGTTCATGTTTTTGAAGTATCTTTCTCACTCACAAGGCTTGTCATGGATTTGACAAATAATAGATGTAAATACTAGGAATGATCATTTTTGTGTTCATAGTAAACATGTCTTTATTATTAGCAATGTGAAAAACAGTTGGTTGGTTTTGGTGTTTTGCTTCTTTTTTTTCTGCCCAACGCATTATTAAAAAGTTAAAATAATACCGGCATTTTTATTTTGATAATACAGTTTTTGTAATCATGTTCTTTCTACTTCACTTCATGATTAATTTTGAAGGCCCTCCTGGATGAAAAACGTATTTAAATACTCACAACTTTCAGATTTCACACTTTAAACAGTAGTGTATGTACCTATTCAAATATTATAATTAAATGATTTTGTAATTTATATCTATCTGGTGATTCTAGTATGGGCTAAAAAGGTCATGGAAACAAGTAGGCTTCAATATTGTTCTGCTATTTTTTTTTGTCATACATAATATCCGCTTGTTATATGTAGATTATCGGTATCACTTATGAAAAATCATTATTAGGCGACCTGTCGTGTCGGTCTGTTCTGGTTTACCATTAAACTACGCTCAAGATTAAGTTATATCGTAGTTTATTATAGTAATAAAGTCTATGAGGGTTCTTATATACTGTTTGGTGCACTCTACGCACACTAAGACTAACGAATTGAAAATTACTCCGTCTGTGTTTTTAAAACAGCCTACAAACCGGTGGCTTGGCTACAGAACTTCTTGGACACCCTCCTTTTTCAGTCCGTTTCCCTATGTTTAGCACGGTCTACTTTTACAATTTTGATGTTCATTTTGGCTGGTGATGTCTGTTCGCTTTGTGTTCGTTTCTGTGATGTGACGGGCCGTTTGTTTTGTTCGTGGTGTTCTTGTATGGAGAAAGCCTCTCAGCGTCTCCAATGATCGTTAGTGTTAAACTTGTCTTAGCATGTATGTTCAAAGAGCCACCCCCAGGGCAGCCCCTCAATACTGCTGCCGATCTTTGTGATAATATCTACTGGCATTTCGTGGGTGTCATTTAATGTTGTATTTGACGGAATTGTTTGAAACGGCACCGTCAGCAGTGTATTTACCAGTGTATTTAACGGACGATAAGGTTCTCCCCTTGTCGTGTGAGAGAGGTTTGAGCTGTATGGCTAATTTTAACGCTTTGGAGTCCACACATAGACACCTCACAGTGGTGTAACATAGAGTGCGCTAGATATATTATTCTCGCTATACCTTTTGTTTTTTGTGTCTGCGCTCCTGCACCCCCGCGAGACAGAGCTGTAGGAGAACAAACTCTCATAGCAGGTACACTCACCTTGCCTGAGCTTGACGTTAATTTGAAGGACGAGTTCGAGCAGAAGAGTTGCGTGGGTCTCAAGAGCGTATTGTGTTTGTAAGTTATAGTGAGATTTGAATTGTTCCTTCGTTTAGGAATTTTGTTTGTATGCTCACGGTCCTCAGTGATGATTTAATGTTTAATTGGTATCTATTTTATGCTAGCAAGGTTTTTGAGTTGTTCATTTGTTTTCGCATGATTGGTGTGCGTTAATGGTCAGATACTTGCAGCTAGCATTATTTTTTTTTCTTTGGGTCCGAAAAGATTTAACATTGGGTAATTTAGTAAAGACTTCTTCGCAGTTGTATAATGTCTTAATAATTGGTAGGCACTTTATGACATAAACAGTTGAGTTCAAAACAGAAGAGCCTTTATTTTTCGGATTATTATTTGCATGTATATAATAAATATTAGGATCTCGTTACGTTTTGTCGTCCGGTTTTGCCCATGTTTGTAGAAATATCTTATATCAGGGTTATTTTTATTAGTAATTTTGTTTTGTGTTATTTATTGGTTTATTTGGTACTTTTTTTGTTACTTTAATTTTGTAATGTTCACTGACTTATGGAAATTGTTATTTTCTTTTTATGATTTTATTGTACAGTTGACCCAGTGAGAATTTAATTTAATTAACTGAGTCAAGAAATTACTGTCGTCTCTGTTCATTTCCATTTTTTTCATTCTTATTTTATTAAAAACATTGTTATTAACAATTAAAAGAAAAAATTATTGTTCATCTTATTTGATTTTATGTCATTGCTTTCAATCTAGTTTCTAAGGGTAATATCTTCGACTAGATAACATTTGAAACTTACAATAATATTCTAACCGATTTTATAATATTCACTGGGTGTTCAAGTGTAAGTTGTCTGGTTCAAAAACAATATTGTAATTTGTTGTATAACTTTATTTTAAATTCATTTCTACAAAATGCCCTTTACTGTGTCCTACTTTTCAACTACTACTTGGGTGGAACAACATATAAAAGACCTTCTTAATGGACAGCACTTTTCTTATTTTTCAGTCTCTTGCCCCTATTGAAATATAACTGTATTTGGTTAGTTTATCTTTATTTCTTACATATCCTGTCTTATCCTGTTTGCTGGTTACCTTCGCCCTCCAGTTTATTCCGTCGCTATGTCTATCCTCTTCTCCCATAGCCTATTCGCAGTCTAGATACTTCTAATCTACACCTGCCATGTCACTGGCCATCCGTACGGCGGATTACTCTGACCTCCAAGCTCACATGTCTTTACGTGCCTCTGATATTGATGTCGGGCTGTTTCCTTTTCAGCACGCTCCGCTCCAATCTTATCCTCCCTCTTAAATCTGTTTCTATTCCCTCCCCCCAACTGGATGCCAGGAAGACGAGGGACTTTAGATTCGCAACCTGCGGTTTGCACGACTGATGCCTGCATGTTACGATACCCGCATGGCCTAGTAGGCATCCTGTTATGCAGCTCGCTACTTCCCTATTAGTTTGAGATTACAGACGCGGCTGGATGTATTCGCACCAGATAGTTTCGATGTACCTGTTTTTCCGTGGTTAGTTCTTTATAAGCTTTCTCCGTCGCTTGATTGGGTGGGACTTGGGACTTTTTATTTGATTTGTACGGCATGCAGCTGCGCGCTGAATAGGTTTTGCAGACAATTACCGGGTTCTTGCTCGATTTTTACAGGATCCTATAAAGTCTTCCTACCCACGAGTCTATTGGGCATGAAGGTCTCATCCTTTTGTTCACTCGTTAGGACCCATTAGGCAATTTTACGGAACTATTTTTTGTTCATTCCAGGGTTCTTTGGTTTTCTGCTCAGGTTTTCAGGACATCAGGGCCCTGTTCAGGATCAGGATCTCCTGAGGAGTTGGACCAGTTTAGAAAAAGCATCAGGGGTTTTTCCGGATTCAGTACCTGAGGTTCACGCTGTGGTTGAGTGGACCACCCCCGTGTTGGCTTAGCAGGAGAGCAGTATTACTGAGTTTGTCGTTCTGTTGCTATTTCCAGGTGGAACAATGCAGGTGTTTTAGTTAGTTCAGCCCCTTTGCGTCCTGCGCACCCATGAAAGGAAAATTTGGGATTACGTTGTGTTGAATCACGCGCCATCACACTTCTAAGGTCTAGCCTGAAACTTCGAATTTAGACTTTTTAATCAACACGTTGCAGGTTTACTTTCGTGATTAAATGGATGGCATCAGTGTGTGCGCGTGTTACACAAAAAATTAGAAATAGGATCTGGCAACTCAAATTATGTCGTTGGAATTATCTTACGATGCTTAAGTGAATTAGCTTATTTTTATATTTCAAATTGGTTATTTAGTAATTTTATGCTTTTGTCTTTTTTAGTAGTTTATTTTTAAATAACTATATTTAGCTTTAATTATTTTTTATTTCAGTTTTAGTATTTCAGTACT
>JADLZN010008212.1:0-32323 GCA_018155175.1 Sinocyclocheilus anophthalmus | reverse complement strand
TTTTTTTTTTTAAAATGACTTGGAATGGGAAATAAATAAAAAGCTGGGTATCTACTGTTGTTCTTGCTTTTCTTATTCAAAAAGGGGGGGGGGGGGGGGGGGGGGACATGCTTGACAAACCAGTACTTTTAAGCAATAGTAGTGAATGGGCTTAACCACAAACTATAACGACAATTAACACGTTTTTTATAATATACTGAGTGATACTGTGTAGTTAACTACTTTTCATACAACAGTACACTCTTAAAAAATAAATGTAAAATTTTTTTTTTTGTTTTTTTTTTTTTTATCAAAGAAAACTTTCCATTATAAAACCTTTGTGCAATGGAACGGTTCAATCGATGGAAAGGTTCTTATGATCTAAATAATAAATTTAAAGAACTTATTTTTTAGAGTGTATTGTAAACAAAAACAATCAACGTGGGTCTACGCAAAGAGAGAGTTGGCGACGGCGTAACGATATTCCTCATGTCAGGGCAGACGGATCTCCTTTCCTCGCTCACAAGACAGGGGCAGAAATCCCACTACGTGGAAGTGCGCTGTGCTCCGGCCATTCTGCCTTCCCATCCCTAATCAGAACAGCAGATTCATGGTATACGCTGGCTGCAAAAGCAGCAAGTAACAGACAAACAGAATATATCGGGAGCCTGTGGGCAGGCAAAAATTGAGGATACCCTGTAATGTCCCAAAACTACGATTTACTTCATCTTTATTCCGTTTTTATGATCTGCGCTTTAGAAAGACACTTCTGCTGATTTATCATTTCCAATTTCGTTTGTCATGTGTTTTGCATTATCCCGACCAAACCCCATGCATGTTTAGACAAGTCGTTGAAGAAAACTCCTTTGTACGTCTGCCTCTAGGGTGACCGTGATTTCACCAAGTACAAAATGTTCCTGGATCAACATTCCTATCAACCAATCAGAATTGAGGGATAACCTTTCAGGAAATATGTTTTAGGCTTACAATCAGGGTTAGGTGCTTCTACACCCTTGTTAATCAGTTATAATTTTCCTCTGATTTTAGGAATAAATTATGGCTAGGGTTAGGTTTAGGGGTAGGGATTGGGTTTTTTTTTTGGGTTTATAAGGCATATTTTTGCGACAGTTATGTTGATCCAGGACAACAAAAGATGTTACATCCAGGAACATGTCTTACTTGGCAAAATCACGGCGACCCAGCCTCTAGACGTTGCTTCGCAATGGACCTGTTTTTACTGTGCAAGAATGTAGTTGGCAGGCATTTACACTTTGCGTAGGCTACTTGGAGACTTTGATTAAAAAAAGATACAGGGTGTTCCCACAATCTTGGAAACATTTGAAAGGATCCAGGTATTCCAAGGCTGTGAGTTCCAGGACTTGGGAAGTTGTGGAAGCCGACTTTACCGCTCCCAACTTAGCACGGACTAGTCCACCATCTATGCACCTCTCTACAACCACCACAGCAACAACACCTGCACTTCCTTCAGAACTGGAATGTTAGGATTTGGGGACGATTTAAGAAGCCAGAGGGGTCTTGGGATTGTGATGTATGCATGGTTCAAAACAAGGCACAGGATGTGAAATGTGTAGCCTGTCAGAGCTCTAAACCTGGTAAAGTTTTAGTTTTGCAGTTATTAAGAGTTAAAACATTTGAATGCCCACAAATAAAAAATATTTGCATACCTCATGTCTTACTCCTTGGTCTATTACAGGAGCTGTAGCTGCAGCGGTCTCGACTCTAGTCTCTGCACCTGCAAGCACTGCTGCGCCTTTGTTAGGATTCGGGGACAAATTCAAGAAACCTGAGGGGAGCTGGGAGTGTGAGGTGTGCTGTGTTCAGAATAAGGCAGAGGACCAGCAGTGTGTGGCCTGCCAGTCAGCAAAACCAGGAGCTAAAATAGAGTCCAAAGGTAAAGTGCCTTGCAATGATATTTCCATAAGTCAGGAGACTTCGAAGCAGCTGCTTACTGTTTAGCAGAAGCAGGCTGATGACCAGAATTCTCATTTCTTTTTCAGGTTTTAGTTCATCTTTTGGCATTCAGTCCAACAGTACAGAATCAAGTTCATCCGGTTTTAAGTTTGGTACCGGCTCTACGGACTCAACCTCTGCTGGACTGAAGTTTGGAGGCACTTTCTCAGATACTACTTCCACCACAGGTGGATTTAAATTTGGATTTGGGTCCTCCGACTCAACCTCAAAATCAGAGGGCTTCAAATTTGGAGGCTTATCCTCGGATGCAGCTTCTGGTGGGGTCAAACTTGGTAGTGCCTCATCAGAATCCACAGCAACAAAAGAGAGCGTGTCAAAGGCCTTTACATTTGGTGGATCCATGGATGACTCGCTTGAAAAAAAGACTAAATCTCAGGATTCTAGTACAGGATTTAAATTTGGTGGCGATATTGGAATCACTTTTGGCTCTCAAGCTTCTGGCACTGAAAGTTCAGCATTTTTGTTTGGAGCTAAACCCAGTGAGAAAAGAAGCTCAGATTCATCCTTTAGTTTCTCTGTGCCCCAGTCCAAAGCTGAGAAAGATGATGCTCCTGCTCCCTCAGAAACAGTTTCAACCACCGCAACAACGACGGCAGCGAATGTCATTCCTATTTTTGGCAAGTCTTTAGTAGCTGAATCTTCTGCATCGAAGTTTGGGGAGCCATCAACGAAAGAGCAAACGCTAGTGACGTCCACCTTCACCTTTGGAAAAACCGAAGAGAAAAAGGACACCTCCACACCCTCCGGTGCTGTCTTATTTGGTGCTTCCAAGGAAGCTGACAAGCCAGCACCAACCTTGAGCTTTTCTTTCGGCGAGCCGGACCCTCCAAAAGATTTCCCCAATCCTACACTTACATTTGGGAAACCTGCAGAGTCAGCAGAACCCCCAAAACCGTCATTTAGTTTTGGACAGAGCATGACAGGTGAGTCTTTTCTAATTTCCTTATGGCTTTAGTTATACCATGTTGTAGTAGTACCTCAGTTTGACTGTATGACTGCTTTTCAGACACATCTACTCTAAAGCCCACTTTTGGCTTCATGGCCAACTCTTCAAGCACCCCAGCTTCCTCCAGCTCCACCCCCAGCCTTTTCGGCACTCCCACTACCTCTTCCCTGGTTCCCACACCTGCTCCCTCAAGTACCTTTGTATTTGGCCAGAGTACCTCCACTGAACATACCATGGAAAAGACTTTAATGTTTGGACAGCAGCCGCAGGACAGCCAGCCGAAACCTCCTGCGGCACCTTCTGCTGCACCTGCCCCAGCACAACCCTTCCAATTTGGCTCGGGCACAAATTCATCCTCCCCTGCGTTCACTTTTGGTGCTGCTGCGTCCTCGACCCCAGCCTCTTCCGGTTAGTTTGCCACCAAATATCCCATTGTTGTCTTGTGTGCTTTTGATATTTTGTATGTCATTGTGTACAAATGTGTCTAATTTCACTGATCTCTTGCAGCTCCACCTGGCAACCCTTCCCCATTTGTCTTCAGTTCTGCCACACCTTCATCTGGCTTTGGATCTGGACAGACCCCCATCTTTGGTCAAAGCGCGTCTCAACCCAGTGCTCCTGCATTTGGGTCAGCGGCACCTTCATTCTCGGCCATCACTTCCCCAGCTTCTGCCTTCGGCTCCAAATCCAATTCTGCCCCTGTGTTCGGTCAGCAAGCTAACCCTGCACCTACGTTTGGATCTGCTGCTTCTTCCACAGGCCAAGGTCAGAGAGACTTCTGTTAACATCAGCAGAAAAAAAAGAACATTTACTGAAAATTAGTGCTGTGTTCGATACATCGATATGACAATGTATTGTCACAGAGGTTTGATGATACGAGTATCGATACAGCCGTTCCTGTATCGATATCGCGGCACATGCGCTGCAGTGAACCGCGCTTAATTTGAATACAAGAACAACATTTAAAACTGAGTAAAAAAGTGCAAGATTTCCAAAAAATAATGAATAGAGCATAATATATACAGTAACACAGGGTAACTGGCCGCAGGAAGGGAACGGGGTAGGCACGTAATGAGAGACTTAAGCTTCCGACGGTGAGACAATCGAAATATCGCCAACAATTGTGTTACTGCTTTTGTCAGCTGAACACAACGATGGTGATCATGCTGCTCGCGCCACTAGTGAATACAATGCATTTCTTTTGAAACAGAGCGAGGACTGGTTAGCTTGCAGTTGAGCGATCTCCACTATTTTATTCTCAGATAAGTGTAATTATCATGGTTCATATAGGAAAGGAGAGGAGAGAGAATGGAATAGGTTTGTAAATTACCACGCTTTTCCTTGTTTCTAATAGTAACGACATCTGTGGCTTTAATTGCTTTAGGAAAACTATGATGTAGCCCGCTCCTGTGAGAAAGATAGTGGTAGTCTTCAGCGGTTAAAGCTATTATGGATAAAATTGTGGGGCAGCGCTAAAAAGAATGTCTGTGTGCGCACGCAGCGCGAGTGACTTATCGTGTGTGTGCAAATGACTTGACGTGTGTGCGTGAGATACAGTGAAGACGGCGCATTAGTTTAGAACTCTTCTAATTTTTATTTTTTAAACCGAGAGAGTGTGTTGATTTGTGCAATGATAACCTACCAGCAATGTAAAGATTTTTTAAATATATTAGAATGAGTACATTACAATATATATTAGAACGAGTACATTATTATTTATGGGCTTAAAAAGATGCAAACAATCAGAATATTGTACCTGGTGGGGAGTGCACATTGTAAACATGAAACATATGCCATTACTATATTGTACTGTGGTACAGTTATGAAAGTGCAGTTATGATAATGCAGAGGTCAGCTGCTGCTCTGCCAATAATTAGAAATGGCACTATAGTATGCAGTGTTTAATAAACGGCTGTTTTACTAAATTCTTCTGAGGTGAAATTCAGTGCAGTACTGTATCGTGATGCGTATCGTATCGGGACTTTGCTGGTGATACACAGCCCTAGGGATGGGTACCGAGAACCTGTATTTTTTATGGACCGGTACGTAATTGGGGCGATACCGAAATACCGAAAAGCTTCAGGACAAATGATAATGTTATCGATACTTGCGTTGTTTTATCTCCGTATACTTCAATGTTAACGACGAATTAGAAGCTACTGCTTGTCATTTTCCTTCACTGAACGATGTGGCCGATGTTTGCTCGACGTGCGTGTGATATCCATGCGCATGTGCTGTGTTTGCCGTGCAATCCGTCATCGCGGCAAGAGTGAAACGTTGGAAAGCGTGGGCTCACGTTACAAAACTAAGCGACACTAGTGTCAGATGCAATATATGCAGTAGTGTAACAGTGAACGAAGGAGGCAACACTAGTAATATAATGGAACATTTACTAACACAAAACAACATCTACCTCAAGCAATGCGCTGTGTATTATGTCTCGCGGCTCCAGCTCCAACTGAAACTCGCGAGACACATTCACATCAAATCAAGGTGATTCGGTATAGTTACACTCACGAGACTTTCGCAATCAACATACGTACATTATTCCGCATGCATTTAAAGCCTTGCCGGTATAGAATGTTTTATTCGCGTCTGGTTCTAAATATGCTTATTCAGACGCGTACACTCGAAGCGTCCGTACACTAACAGGGCGGTCAAACAGCACCTGAGTACTTGGTTATCTTAGTTATCGTCTGTTTGCGCTAATACCATCGAAAACACGCAAGGTTAATGTTATAAACAAGTAATTATGGCAAAATGAAACGAAAGCAGTTCAGAGAGATGGAATGGTGCGCTTCTTAGAAGGGACAGTACGTAAGACATGCTGCCGCTTGTTCATTAAAGGGCTGTTCACCCAAAAAATTTAATCTGTCATTATTTACTCAATGTCATGTTGGACCAAACAGGTACTTAATTTTTATTCTTCTTTTTGCTTACCACAAAGAAGATATTTCATAAGAACTGTGGGTAACCAAAGAGTTGCTGGTCCTCACTGACTTTGATAGTAGGAAAAAAAAATATGAAAGTCACTGGAGACCTGCAACTGTTTAGTTTCGCACATTCTTCAAAAATAACTTTTTATGTTCAACAGAAGAAAGAAACTCATTCAGGTTTAAAACAACTTGAGAGTGAGTAAATGATGACACCATTTTCATTTTTGAGTGAGCTATTCCTTTAATGTTAGTAAAATAAAACCCAAAGAGAAAAATAATCCACTGCTCTTGACTGAAGAACTGTAATACAGTTGCTGAAGTTCAGCAGTAATAAAATAACTTGAAATGTTCAACAACTTTTCACTTCATATCTTTTTGCACCAAATAGTATCGATAAGTACCGGTATCGATAAGCAGTATCGGTATCGATAAAATTTAAATAATACCCATCCCTACACAGCCCTACTAAAAATCTCATGCCATCCTAAACCAGTATGACTAACTACTTGAGTGGATCACAACAGAGATTTAGCAATGTTCTAAATGCATTTTACCTTCAAAGTACTACCAAAATCAGTGATGGAGTTTTTGAGGGTGAAAATGACCACCATACTACCTAGTAAAGCCTGCCAGAAATCTTCCAGATATTTGTATGCATCTATGTAACGGTTACCCCATTTGTTAATTTTGAAGGAGGGTTCCAGTTTGGAAGTACTGGTGGATTTGGAGCATCAGGGAGCAGCAATAGTGTGTTTGCCTTTGGGGCCGGATCAGCAGCTCCAGCAACTCCTGCCGCCAGTCCTGCCATGCCTGATTTAAATCCTCCCTCTGGTGGAGGCTTCAGCTATGGTCAGGCTCCGTCTTTTAACATTGGGTAAGAAATGTCTTTCATCTGCTTCAATATTTTATTCAAACAGCTATATATATATATATATATATATATGTGAATATATGTGATACTAATTCACTTCGATTTAATGTTGTAATGTAAATTGGCTAAAAAAAATAGCTTATTAACGTGACCTTTTGCCTTAATAGGTCAGGAAAGAGTTCTTTCAACGCAACACCATCTGGGCAGAATTCAATCGCTGGACGCAAAATCAAAACTGCTGTTCGACGCAGGAAGTAAACGTTGGAAAGGATTTGTTGTGGCTTGGGCTTAGACTATTGGGACAAACACTGAAGTATTTAGTATTTTGAGCATGGCACTGATTTACTCATAGTGCCAAGAGATTTGTTTTTTGCTATGGAGGTCATTGATAAACTGAATGGGGAACACTGGCCCACGCAAAGAACCTAACCAGGACTTAAGATGCAAAATAACACATTACAATCAAGCAAGAACCTTTTAAACAGGACAGTAATCTTTTCAGCATCTGCGTTGTGTGCAGTATTTGCTTTTTTCCTTTTCTTTTGTGTAAGTAAATGAAAGAAACAAGAATTTAATGATGCTCTGAAGAAAAAGTATCGACGGGTTGCTTATGCTTGGGTTGGCTTCATAAGGCTGAGACACAGACCTAGTTGCTGAATCTACAGAAGGGTGTGTTTTCATGTACTGAATGGCCCGTGTATTTTTCTGTGCACAGGTTGTGTGTATGTGTGGTTTCTTTTGTATGTGCCGAATTGTGTTTGATGTAAAAGCGTAGCCTGTGCGCCTGAGTGCTGTCTGATGTTAGAAGCAAAATGAATGTTTTAAGGAGGTGGGGTGATGTTGAGGGCTGTGCACCTCCACTGCAGAGATTTGCAGGCAAGGAAGAAAAAGGAAAAGTCCTGAATTCTTCTCTCTAAATCTGTAGTTCTGAATTTGTTCACGTTCATCTTGTACACTTTTTTTTCTTATGTACTCCCTCTTATTTTGTCTACCCTCTCAATTTGATATCAACCTCTCTTTCTCCCTCTCAATTTCTTTTTTCCTGTCCTCTCATCCTTTAACTTGTGCTTTTGAATCAAATAATTGGCCTTTGAATATTATTAAAAAATTGTAAATAGTGACTTTTTTTTTTAATCTGTGAAGTTTTGTGTGCTAAACCAGCTTTTTTGTGTTCTGTGTTCTGTCTTTTAGAAATTATTATGTAAAGCCCTTAATTCAAAGTTGCCCAAATCCATTTAAAAGTAAACTTAAATGCAAATTGGGGATCCTTTGAAGACGAAAGGAATATTGGCTTTTCTGATCCACTTTTGTTTGGACCAAAACCAGTATTGTAAAAAGTGTTAAGTATATATTTTTCTATCACTTGTTTAAATGGACTTAGGGTGACTTTGGATAATAAGGACATGTACTTAATTGACACAGCCACAATGCGCAGTAGTAGAGTTATCTGGTGGCGAGTGACAATACAACCCCTGTGGTCATTGCGTCGACCACGTCGAACGCCGTGTTGAGTGTGTTTTATACTTTTTCTTCGATGTTCTGAGCTGTTGATCCACCTGGTTCTGCTGCGACATTCCAGCTTTACGGTGGCACAGTATTTTGCAATGTGTCGAGGCAATGTGCGATCAGTTGTATCTTTATTGATTTTCTGCCATCTATGAGCTCACAGCCACCTTCATGTTCCTCTGATCCTTTCTGGCTGTTGTCCCTCCCCCTCGCACCCCCGGAGACAGTTGGAACGAGGCATCGACGAGGTCCCTTATCGATAAGTGAGTGCATGACCCCATTGGTCTTCAGGCGAATTAGTTAATAGAGGACGTCTCATGTTAAGTTAATGGATGTATCAACTTAAGTTGTGTGTCATCGGAGCTTCGGTTTCCTCACGGGAATTGACAAACAGCACCAACGGAGACACCGGACTTTTCTGGTGTCATTGGGTGGGCCGAAGACCTTATGGACCACACGCGAGTGCCACGGTATAGCACACAGCGGGTCCGTGTTGTGCGAGCTCGGAACAGCGGAAATGCGTGTGCTGTAGAAAGACAAGAGAACTCACGTGTGGGAGAGACGCAGAGCGAGGAGGAGCAAAAAGAAAAAGAAGAGGTACGTTTTACGTTGTCTTTGTGCTGCTAATATTGTTACAGTATATTTTTATCCGTTATAACAGACGTCATGTATTGTAAATAATCTATTATGAACCTCCGTGCGAAAGCATTATCTCTAGTATCATGTCAGCGAGGTGGAGTCCGATATAATGTAACTTCCTAGTAACTTTAGAGAGAGAAGTTAATAGCATTAAACTTTGGTATAAATTCCCTGTCTTAATATGAGCTATTCTCTTTTATGTTTTCAAAACTGATAAAGACGATTATATATACACACTCATACACACTCTGAGAGCATCCCCGCAGCCTTGAACGATCGGACCGCCGCACGTACTGCTTCGCACGGTGTACGGATGGGCGAGGCAGAGGTGGCAGCGCTTCGGCGATACGAAGTAATAGTATAAAAAAAAGGCCCACACTTTCATGCCATGTGTAACAATGAAGCAAAGGCATCAATTCGACAACCAGAATAACTTGACACTTATTTTTTGTTTTTCTTTGGTGCTTTTTGTTGCTTGGTGCAGATCCTCATGCATGTTCTTGATATAATTGCAGGCATGGTGTTTAAAGAATTAATAACAGCTGGAACTAAAGAGGAGCTACGTGATGGGAAATCAAGCGTTAGAAGAGGTGTTTGTAGCTGTCATACGACCAAAGAACACAGCCAGCCTCAACTCCAAAGAGTACAGAGCTAAAGCCTTTGAGGTGAGTGAGGTATAGGTGAAGCATTATACTTTAAGTTCATTTTGGACATCTCCATGTGTAAATTTGCATTTCCATACAGATTTTACTTATTGAAGTTCCCCTGGAGGGAAAAGAGAAAAAACGGAAGAAAGTACTGCTTGGGACCAAAATTCAGGCCGACAGTGACCGGACAAATTCAATTCTGGAGTATGTAGACGAAACAACAAAGCCCATATCCAATAACCAGGGCATAATAGGTTAGTGGTCGTTGCAAGAGGTGTTTGGTTTCAGAAGCTCATCATTCAGCTCTACGGCACAATAATCAGCTCTTAATTAGTTCCACTAAAGCATATACGATCTTTGCTGCAGGGAAACGTGTTGTGCACATGAGGAACTTTCAGTTAGATGGTGACGGCGAAGGGAAGGAGACCTCCTTATTTATTGTGCCAATCAATGTCAAAGGTAAGACCCTTATAGACCCCCCACTCTCATAGGTGTACAAAAGGTCATATGTAAAGTAAAGTGAGTTGTGTATATATACATGTACAAAAAGTGGGGTTGTAGATTAGAAAAAAATAAAAATAAATAGTCGAGTATATTATATATGTTAAAATAGAAGTATTTAAAAGACTGTTTTCTATTAGAATATATTTTAAAATGTAATCTATTCCTGTAATGGGAAAGCTGAATTTGTTTTAACATCTTACTGGCCCCAAGATAGATAGATAAGATAGATAGATAGTTAATATGGTCTATTTTTCAATGCAGACAACAGCAAGTCTGTTTATCACCCGGGGAGCCCCAGTTTCTACTGCCTTCAGGACATTATGCGTGTGTGTAGTGAAACCAGTGCCCATTTTTCCTCCACCACCTCAAAGATGCTACTCGCTCTGGACAAGTAAGTTTAAACATCATCCCTGACCACCAAAGTGTCTGGAAATCATGCTGATAGGACTTAAGAGACTTATTATGATAGTATAAAGACAATTTTCTTTTCTCTGTGGCCTATTTACTGTTGAAACAGGAAGTTGGGCAGGGCGTATTGTCATAACTGTTGTTGTTGTTTTAATATAACCTGTAGCCTTTCGGTTAGTATTAGGTAGAGGTGACATTCTCATTCTAGGACGGGACAAAAATCTGTATTTTTGGCCTGTTTTCTTGGTAGAGAAATACTGTAAATGTAATGTTTTTATTTTCTAAAAGATCATTTTAGTCGCTTTTTTAGGAATACACTCGCATTCAGAGGATCTCAAAGCTATAAGACAAATGTTTATTGAATTGTTGTTGTTAGCAACATTACGTTTTAATAAAGTATTGGCATTGGTTGTGTCAGGTGGTTAGCAGAGCAGCACACTGTGCCTCACGCCATTCCTGCGCTTTTCCGGCCGGCTCCAGTAGACCGTGTGAAGACTAATGTGAGTAATCCGGCCTATGCAGTGGAAAGCAAGCAAACCAACGGCCCGCTCCATATGGGTTATACAGCTCTGGAGATCAAGAGCAAGATGATGTCCCTGGAGAAAGCTGACTTGTGCATTGAGAACCCGCTCTATGGGTCAGATCTGCAGTACACTAACAGAGTGAGACTCTATTTCATGATTATGGCCAGAAAAATGCCTTTAATTGAACCGATCCAAGTTCACTACTGTTCAAAAGTTTAGGGTCAATAATATTTTTAATACATTTATTCAGCAAGGACACATTCATTTGATCAAAAATGACAGAAAAGATATTTATAATGTTACACCATTTCTATTTAAAATAAATGCTGTTCTTATTTAAAAACAAAAAAATCCTACGTCACAGAAATATTAAGCAGTACAACTGTTTTCAACATTGAAAATAATATTTTTTTCTTAAGCACCAAATCAGCGTACTAGAATGATTTCAGAAGGATTATGTGACACTAAAGACTGCTGAAAATTACATTTTACCATTACAGTAATACATTAGATTTTAAAATGTATTCAAATACAAAACAGCTATTTTAAACTGTAATAACATTTCACAATGTTAATGTTTTTACTGTATATTTGATCAAATAATAAATGAGGCCTTCTGAGACATCTTTTAAAAACCTTAAAACATCTTATTGGCCCCAAACTCAATAGTCATTTGTCTTGTGTAATTCTTTTCTAATTGATCACTTGAATGCATAATACTAGTTAAAGGTAATGATTTAACTATTAAACTCTTGCATAAAGGTGGACAAAGTCATCATCAACCCTTACTTTGGCTTGGGAGCACCAGATTATTCCAAAATCCAGATTCCAAAGGGAGACAAATGGCAGCACAGTATGACCAGCGTCACAGAAGACAAGTCAGTATATGCACTTAAAGTGCCAATGTTGTGTATTATATTATTAAGACATTAATAATCAGAGATTATCAAATACTAAATCCATATTAAGAATCTAAATATACATCTGTTGGTGGATTGATCATGATTTTTGTCACCACTCTGTGTCCTGTAGAGAGCGCCAGTGGGTGGATGATTTCCCTCTGCACCGCAGTGCCTGTGAAGGAGACACTGAGCTTCTGTCCAAACTACTGGACAGTGGTTTCTCGGTTAAACAGCTGGACAGTGACCACTGGGCACCCATTCATTATGCATGCTGGTATATAACAGCTTCTTGTTTCTTTAAATAAGTAATTACATATGAAGTGTTTGTTTAGGTCAGATCACTTGGATCCCTTTTCCTTCTCTTCTGCCCATCGTCTCTCCACTTTGCTCAATTAAATTTCTAATCAAAGGACTTGATTAGATGCACGTTTTTGTGTAGAATCTGGTATTCAAATATTTATATATATATATAGGCCAAATTGTATTTTATTTATTATACTGTATTCAGTTATCTCATTTGTTGATCCTACGTACGATGTCTTGGAGTATGGTAGTTGACACATTCAGGGTTTGGCCGCAATATCCTTCATGTCAAACTTTAAGTAAAAACTAACTAATAGTATGTGTTATATATTAGGCCCTAAAAAAATAGTACACCGATATGTTCACCCCCCGACTTACAGGAGGAAAGGTGGAGGACACCACGCGCCTGTTGGAGAAAGGGAACACAACAGATAACCCCAATCTGTTGAACGCCCAGCTGAGCCTCCGTTACACAACCCCAGCATAGTTCCATTGGGGGGTCCAGCAGAAAATGTACACTAGGCGTCTGCGCAACGCGCAGGACGAGCCGAGACCCGATGTATGGTGCACCAGCTATATTTAATTGTCTAGCAATTTCCCCTTTTAATTCAGATTACCTGTGCCTTCAAACCACTATTCATTTAATTAAATATAATATATAAAATATATATAAGATAATAAGGTATTAACAAAGTAATATTAATATAATTGGAATTAACAACACTTTTTTAACTTAAACCTCAAAATGAAGAAAATATTTTTCATATTGTACAGATTTTGTAATTTTATTTATTATTTTTTATTACTTGTAGCGTAAATAGGGTACGAATATCTTTTATTATAATATACAAATATTATGATCTTATCACTTCTGTATGGGAGTCTATGGCAGCCCTATGAAGGGAAAATAGGAAAATGATGAAATTTGGCACAATTGTAGTGATGGCCATGAATCTGACCAACTTTGGGGTCTCTAGGACCAACTCTATAGCGCTATCACCAGTTCAAAAATTCAATATCGAAATGGTTACAACTTTTGAACCTTTTATTTTCTTGAAAAATTACTCTGATTACTCTCCTCAATCTGTACACATTCAATATCTTACATTAAAGGATTAGTTCACTTCCAGAAAAAAAAACTTTCTGATAATTTACTCACCACCATGCCATCCAAGATGTTCATGTATTGCTGTCTTCAGTTGCAAAGAAATTAAGGGAAAAAAATCCAGGATTTCTCCATATAAGGACTCAATGGGGCCAAGGTTGAAGGTCTAAATTTGCAGTTGCAATGAAGCTTTAAAGGGCTCTACACGATCCCAGCCCGAGAAATAAGGGTCTTATCAAGCTAAACAATCGGTCATTTTCTTTAAAAAAAAATTAATTTAATACGTTTAACACAAAGTAAGTTGACACTAGTGTTCCAGAGATATAAAGATTTTTTGCAAAAACGGACCGAGTCGCACAGAAATGACTGAACAGATTTTTGCTATTCGCTACAGTTTCGTGCCTGTTTGTTGATTTATGTTAGTTAGCTTAGCATGCTAATTGGTTAGCATCCTAACCGGTTGCCATTCTTTCTAATGTGGCTCTTCAGCTATCAGGTTAACCGTAAGCTTTAAGTTAAAGTTAGCATTAAGTTAGCTTAGCATGCTAATCTGTTTAACATGCTAAGGAACTTTTTTGGTGAGCTCATTCCTCTCCTCAGCAGCCTGATGAACATGCATGAGTGACTAGCTCAGTGTGTTATACCACAGATCCCGAATGTTTAATGTCATGGGTTCGCAACTCAATGTGACACATGCCCAGACTGCAAGAGGTACTGTGGAGAGAAGTTATGCAAAAGTTGCTTCTGTTCCTGATGTTGTGCCTATGAATGATTTTGTTTGAATTTATTAAATACTACATGCAGTGTGTGTATATGCAAAGTCTTCATTTTTAGTTGATTCTCACTTTGTACTATGGAGCTTTGGCATCCATATGAACACACATTTTTCGGTGGCGCTATGAGATAAGTGATAGGCATCTGACCAAGAGGTTGATGGTTCAAGTCCCATGTGGAGCAACTTCATAAAATTGTGTTTTTACACTTTGAAATGTATTTACACTTCGATTACTTGCATATGTGAGTAAGTGATGTACTAATCATTCTCTCTTTTTTGGATTAGAAATGAGTATGTTTTTTATTTATTGTGTTCATTCTCACCTGAGCCTCTGTTCATTTTGAGTTTATTCTCTCTTGAACTACTGAAATTCAGCAGCTAAATGAACACGCATCTTCTTAGTGGCGCATGGTGATGAGCAACAAACAGTCGACTTGAAAAGTTGGGTGTTCAAATGTTTGGGATTTTGTTACGATTCAATCTCTTTTCATTTTAAGCATATTGAGGACCAACAGAAACGATCCCCCCTTCAAGTATGTGAAGAGAACAAGCAGAACAGCTGGGAGGAGGCGGTGAAACTCCTTCAGCAAGCCAACAATAAACCAGTGAGAGTGAAACTACTTCGTTCTACTACACAGTGCTTCTGCTCCACAGAAGATACCAATTGTTGCTATTTCAAGGGCATCTTTTTAAGTATGATGGAAAAAAAAAAAATCTACCATTGTACCAGCTGGTCACGGGTCCGAGTACGAAGAATTCAAGAGTCAGTGTACAGGTGAGTCCATTCTCAGCGAGTTACCTTCTTTTTGACTTGAATGTATTTTTGTAAAGCAGTTAAATAAATCAAGTGTTAAAGGGAAAATTCACCCCCCAAAAATTAAAAGTATATCATTTATTCACCACAAACTTATGACTTAAATGAGACTGACAGACTCACAAAAGTAAATGGTGAATGAGGCATTACAGGCTCTAACCTAACTTGGAGTACATATACATTGTGAGTAAATGAGGACAGAACTTTCATTTTTTTGGGGGGTGCTCTGTCCCTTTAAGTTCTACACCACATCACTAGGAAGTAGGATAATTCATTTTCCAAGGTAGACAATACCAAATATGGTTTCATAGATGACATGAGGGCGAGCAACTGGTGGGAAATTTGATGAGAGGGTTTTAGTAAATATAAACACATTTGTATTTGTGATCCACCAGAAGTCATTGAATTCAACTTAATATCTATTTTAATATACAGTATATGTGGTTTTGGGGATCAGTTGAGCTACAGTGAATATAATATGCTTTACTATGTGCAGCATATTTTATAACTGTAAATAACTGTCTGGCTCCACTGAGAGAATGAAATTGTCATTTTTCGCCTCCCATTCTGTCCATCCTAATTGAACATAGATTTGGGCGTGGTGCTCAGTTCAGTCTCCATGAGTAGATTGTGCAGCCACTAGCAGATGTAAACTTGTACAAGTGTTGCAATGCCTTGGCTTCCGGCACTGTGCTCTGACAGATGATCAAGGATGCCTTCCTGTATGGAGCAGTATGTTACAATAAGCACTTTTATTGATGGAGAATACTTTAGTCATGAAGTTTACTTGTGAAATATTTATTTATGATTGAAATCCAAACGGAAAAGATGGAATTTGGGCCATAGCCACCCATAAACTGATTCATCCAGCAATAAATATATTTATTTATTATTTGGTAGGTTTGAGTAGTGGTGAGACATTGTCTATGGGCATCGCAATCTCCTAAAAAGGAAAATACAGTAGCAAAAATTTCGGTTTTATAGAGTGTCATGAAGTGTTCAGTCCGTAGCTAATTATTAAAATTGTATATGTGCTAGAAAATCTCTGACTGAGATAGATTGATATTGTTTCCTTTTTTGTTTTTTTTTTTTTTCTTGTTTTTTTTTTTTTTTTTTTTTTTTTTTTTTTTTCTTCATTGTGATCTGCCTCAGCAACTTTTTACTTTTCTGCATAAAACTCAAAATGGGTTTCTCGGTCAGGGACTCCGAATTATAGAGCGGGTCACATTTTTTTCCAGATACATTTTTGCAAACTCTAAAGCTTGTGTTTTAGATGATGTATTATTTGAAATATTTCTTTGTGCTGCATCACCGTAGCCTGGCATCCTGGAAGTACAGTACACATGTAGTCAGCACAAAAATGCTGACTTTGTGGAAGTGAGTTCTTCAGAAATGTGCCGCACACACACAAGAGGAATTGTGTGGAAGCATTGCCACATCGCGAAAATGTAAATGTGTCACCGTGTTTTCATGCAATCGTAAAATAAGTCAGCACAACTCTCTAATTTTTCCAAGTCCAAGCTTTCCCACTGTTCACTTGACATGTTGACACATGACAAGCACCGCTCACTTCCTAAATGTGGTTTGTTTGAGGTTTCAGTTCTGCTGAAATACAGCAGAGGCCTCTATAATGTGACTTCCATTCATCATCCACTTTGCTCTTGAAACCTTAACAGCCAATGTGCCAAATACAACTGACAGTATTACCCATGGTTCCCTGACTTAGCTTCTTAAACCTTAAGCCCAGTTAATCAACAACAGAAAACCAGATATTATCAGTCTCAAGTAGAGCCAAGGGAATTCATCTGAGCAGTTGTTTTCCAGGAAAGTCCTACTAAGATCACATTTAACCACTAAATTATACACCGTACAAGACGGAACAAGAGTGTGATGCCCTTTGGTTTCTAGCAGGCATTTTTTAACTGTCCTATGTATAATAAAATGTTACTAAGTAAAAAACACACACACATTTTTTTTTATTGTATAAGCATGTGTGTGTGTGTGTGTATATATTTGGATTTAAAAATATGGTAAGTTATTGCTAGAATGAGGTAGGGATATAAGAAGTTTAAAGATATCTTCACAGATCATAAGATTAAAGTGCAAAGGTGTGCACCACTAACATGAATGGTTTAACGAGCTTTCTTCCACATAATACTCCCTGTGATACTGTCAGTGTCTAAACAGAGGCACGCCGTATTTAAGTGCAATTGAGGTTATCTTTGAATCTAGTCCCAGTGCCACTGCAATGCAGTTGTAGCACATTTGGGAGGAAGTGGCCAGCTGTAAAGCTGAGAGAGACAGGGAGTGTTACAGATCAAATATTACACCGTAAATCACCCTTATCATTAGAGTCCGTTTACTAGATCACCTCTTGTCGTCGCCCACTTTCTCTATTTCTTGTTTTTCATGTCGCATGACATCATAGAGCTTATATTTCTCAGCCTTGTCCGCAGCTCGCACGTGATGCTCTCAGATTGCATTTCATATCATGACGTCTTTCTCTGGAAAGAAAACAATGCAATAGTGTAGATTCAAAACACTCGCTACAATGGAGACAGTGTTCCATCGAATCCAAGTCCTTCCTTGTTATTAAACACACAAAGTTCAGCTAAACCGGAGTGACAATAATGAAGCACATTAATGTGATTTCAACATGAAATCAAACCCGATTTTATCTATTTTAAATCACGTTCCTGGTTTTATTGTTCACAAACCATTGATGCATGTAATTCCAAATAAAAACGGCCTTATCAAAATAAAATAGTTTGCACCGCCCTTTCAGCTGACATCATGAACCCCGCTTACTATTTGAACTCCTCCCCTCCAGGCATCATTGCTCCACCCCTCACTTTTCACTCAATTTTCTCGTTAATTATCCTGTTTCACTAGAAAAGGTCCGATTACGAAAGTGAAATAAGTTGACTTAAAAAAAAAAATTACAAACCAAAGGCATACAGAGTTTTTTTATTTTATTTATTTATTTTTAGACAGATCGACAAACTCATTGGCAAAGTGGATGTCAGTGTTTGTGACTGTAGGCCAGTGATAGGCTTATGTTCAATGATATGGAAGTAAAGCAAACCATATTGACTCCCTCTCCCTTGTTATTTTGTAAATGTATGTTATTAATGTTATTTATTTGATCTCTTATGTTACAGGGGTTTTTTGTTGAGATTTTATTAATTGAGGAAGTAATCTTGTGGAATTTAAATTTGTGGCAAATAAGTACACTGTACACTTGTTATTATGTAGTATGTATGTAATGTAGAAAAAATAAATTCAAATAATGACTTCTAAAGCCACCTTTCAAAATGTATCTCCAATGGATTTTCTTGTCTGCCAGAGTAAAGTCTGATTTATCTTCAGTTTAGTTGGGGGCTTTTCTCAGCAAATGTTTTGCATAATTAATGATCTTAATCACACATATAGCATTTCACATTTTTAATCAATTCACAGTGCTAAAAGAAACAAGCAACTATCCAGAAAATGGCACAACTTGTTAAGGATTTCTTTCTCTTTGACTCAGATGACAACCGCCTCTTTGGTTTTGTAAGGATCTTGACGGGCGACGCCATGAGCAAGCGTGCCAAGTTCACCCTCATCACCTGGATTGGTGAAAACGTCAGCGGACTGCAAAGAGCCAAGATTAGCACTGACAAGACATTGGTAAAAGACATCGTGCAGGTGGGTTTTGCGTTCTCTAATTCCATCGCTATACCATATGCAAACTCTCTGACTCTCCGACTTATAAAAACTTCGACACACCCAGATAAGCAGATTTCAAGTTCTTTTTCTCTGTAAACAAATTGGTGCGTTCATGCAAATGTGCCTTTCCCTTCATATCACTCATAGTGTGTTTTCCCTAATTTTTTCATGCAGAACTTTGCCAAGGAGTTTATGATCAGTGATCCCAGAGAACTGGAGGAAGAATATCTACGCAATGAGCTGAAAAAGGCCGGCGGGGCCAACTACGACGCCCAGGCTGAATAGAACTTGGGGGGCGGGTGTCCATAGGGTTGGAGGAGAAGAAAGAGGAAATGTCATCTCATACACACGCACGCACACACAAACATAAAACACACACAGACAAACAAACATAAATATACATACCTCACCTCTCTTGCCAGTCTGGCCATGGTTGATTTATCTATCTACTGTACTGTGCATCATCTCAAAGTCATCTCTATTGAGTGCAGGGGGGACATGGTGTGTAGTCTTTTGTCCATTCGACTGTGTCGGGCATTTTTGTTTCTGATGATGCTCCTTTGGCTCGGAGTTGTCATCACTGTGTTGCGCTTCCATAATCAATGGAGAGCATATGAGTCTTGCATTGTTTTCCAAGGGGTTTATTATGAGTCTTCGTCTCCCCGCTGAATACAGACCACTGTGTTTACTGTCTCAATCTCCCATGGAGAGGAAGACATCATGGAATGTGTGCTTTTGTGTGTGTGTGTGTTTGTAGACACTGCACTGTGACTGGCTAACTTGCATGCAGGGGGTGGAGTCTTAAAATGATCTCATAGCTCTGATTGGCTGTTTCGCTCTCTCCACCCAACCTAGGAGCAGCCATTTCTCTAGTGTAGCCTTCATTTTGGTTTAAATTAAAATACCCAAGAATGTCATTTTTCTTTTCTTTTTTTTAAAGAAAGTAGGTTCTATTTGCTTTAAAAATACAATCTGTGGTTCTTTAAAATAAAAATGCCTCCGGAGCCAAGACAAAAAATAATATGGTCACAAAAGCAATCATGTCAGAATAAAATTGTTGTTTTTTCAAGACATTTTGTCCTTGTGTATTATATTTTGCTTTGTTTTTTATACTCTTGATATGGAAGCCTGTTTCCGCCACAGAGGGGGGAAAAAAATTGAATTTTTTTCACAATTCAGAGTTTATATATTTATATCTAAATTCTGACTTTGTTTCTCACAATTTTTTATTTGATCTTTTTTTTATCGCAATTACATTAAAAAAAAAAGTTTCTGTACAAAAAAAAAAGAATTGCAGTATGTAAATGAGATTTCTAAGAAAAAAATGTAATAATTGGAAGACAAACTCCGAATTCTGACATTTTTCATGCAGTTCTGCGTTTGCAACTCGCAATTCTGAGTTTTCTCTGAATTTTGAGTTTATATCTTGCAACTTACTTTTTTTCCCCTCTGAATTATGAGTTCATATCTCACAATTCTCACTTTTATATTATACTCACTCAGTATATTTCGCATATCTGATTTTTTTCCCCTGACACGACACAGGATTAAAAAAAGTAATTGCAACTTTTTAAATTTTTTTCTCATTACTTTTCTCATGAGTTTATATCACAATTCTGACTTTTTTTCTCAGAATTTAGATCCACAATTTCAAGTTAACATGTCACAAATCCAACTTGTGAGGAATAAAAGTCAAAACTGTGAGATATAAACTCAGAATTGGGAAAAAAAAGTCTGAATAATGAGATAAAATGTCACAATTACCACCTGTGGTGGAATCGAGCTTTTATACTTTGATGCTGTTTTGCGGTCAATGAGTTGACTTCTGCATCGCTTAGGTAGTGCAAGCTGCTTGGTACGACACTCTTCTGCACGAATGCTAACAATCCCAGAGGGCTTATGGGGGAGTTCCAGGGGTTGCCATGGCCACCGCTGTGGTCAGGCTGCCTCACGCCAAACTGCTCTGCTCCAAAGCCTGTCAATAATGGCCCCCAAAAACCTTGCCCACCACCCTTTCCCCTCTGTTGTAACCTCTTTTCTCCCCCCCCCTCCATCTCTCTTCCTTCTCTCCCAGCCTTGCGTTTAGTCCAACAGATTTGTGTCCAACTGCATAATTGCTTAATCCATAATCTATAAGCTTCTTCCAGGCTGCTTTTATGACGCTGAGTTTTGGTAGCACAGATAGACGTGGGGCAGGAATGTAGACGCTGAAACTGGGGCCTGTGGAAGATCTGCGTGTGTGTGTTGTCTTAATAGTTGGTAAAATTGGGTCAGTGGAGCTTAGCCTTACTAGAATTAAACTTTGGCGTGTAACTTGTTCTGCACAGTTCATGCTACAGACGATAAGAGAGATGGGTTTTTACTTTTCAAAATGATAAAATTGGCATTTTTTTATATATTGATATTAAAACGTCAGTATTTTATATTTAATTGTACATGCTCATTTTCCCTATTTTTACATTTAGATTACCTTTGCCTTCATAACGTTTTTTTTCTTTTATAGCTTTTATTTGCAAAGACCTATTAAATTGATCAAAAGTGATATTTAAGACATTTATAATGTTACAAAAGTGTTAAAATTCATAGACATACATTTTAAAATGTAACAAAAATAAATGCTTTTCTTTTGAACTTACTTTTCATTAAAAAAACGTGGTTTTCACAATATCACAGGTTCCACAAAAATATTAAGTAGCACAAAAGGTTTCAACATTGATAATACAAAATCAATATAAATAGCAACCCTATAAAATAAGTCTTCACAAGAAAAAGTAGATTTTTAACTACATTAAAACAGAAAACGGTTATTTTAAGTTGTAATAATATTTTACTATTTTTACTGTATTTTTAGTCAAATGAATGCAGCTTTGGTGAGCATAAAGACATCTTTCAAAAACATAGAAAAAAAAAAATATATTTAACTCAATATTAATATTGTTAATATGAACACTTAGTTAATAATTAAAAGCTTAAATGAATAACACCGTTAAATGTAATCTTCATCAAATTTAACAATTAATATCCATTTTCATACCATACATTATAATTTTGTGGTGCCTACATTTCTTTTCACATTTAAAATGTTTATTTTAGTTTTTAGTGTTTTATATTTAATGAATTTAGACAAAATAGTATACATTTTAATATCTATTTATCAGTTATTGGCTAGAATTATAATATATCAGTGCATCCCTTCTTGCTTTTTTGAGTTTGGCCAGTAATTAACCACCTATCAAACACTTAAGCAACATGCTAAAAAGCATTTTAATCATCAGCAGCATTGCGCCTATTAGCTGTGTGTTTGTAACAGCAGGGATAGCTTGAGTGTCAGGTTTTTCTGAGCAACTTTGGGGAATACTTTAATGAGATAAAATTACATGTGAATGTTAATTAGTCTCTCCTCACACAGAGGGAAGTCCTTTGTATTGATCTTGTCATCAAGAAAGTCTTAAGCCACGCAAACACACAGTCAGACAGATAGGCTAGTATGGGGCTTTGAGAGGCGTACATGTTCTGACAACTGGCTTGCTTTCTTTCCTACAATTCGCTGTCACACATAATGTGTGTTTGAGAGCAAGAATGCTGTGCGTGTGTGTGTGTGTGTGGACATGTTTCTGAAGATTCTTTGGCGTCTTGTTCACAAGGAAGCCACTGCCAGCTATTCTGCTCGGATCCTTCCTGCATTCCATAGGCCTCCCAGTTCAAGCGTATTTCATACCCCACACACATTACTGAAGTCATGTGGTGATTGTTTTGGGATAAATATTACAAACGAGAAATGTACACTAGCGTTTAAATGTTAAGGGTTAATAAAAGACGTCTCCATGCTCAGCAAGGCTGCATTTTTTGGATCAAAAATACCATTAAAACTGTCAAATTGTCAAATAGTTACAATTTAAAATAACCTATATTTACAAATACAATTTATTCCTGCAAAATTCCTGGCAAAGCTTAATTTTCAGCAGTCATTACGCCAGTCTTCGGTGTCACATGATCCTTCAGAGATCATTTTAACATACTGATTGGCTGCTCAAGAAACATTTCCCTTAGTATTATTATCAAAGTTGTGCTGCTTAAAATTTTTTTGGTTGCTAGTTTCAAAATAACGTATGCCAAAAAAAAAAAAAAAAAAAAAAAAAAAAAAAAAAAAAAAAAAAAAAAAAAAAAAAAAAAAAAAAAAAAAAAGGAGGAAAAAACAAAAAAAAAAAAAAAAAAAAAAAAAAATAAAAAAAAAAAAAAAAAAAAAAAAAAAAAAAAAAAAAAAAAAAAAAAAAAAAAAAAAAAAAAAAAAAAAAAAAAAAAAAAAATTTTTTAAAAAAAAAAAAAAAAAAAAGAAAAAAAAAAAAAAAAAAAAAAAAAAAAAAAAATAAAAAAAAAAAAAAAAAAAAAAAAAAAAAAAAAAAAAAAAAAAAAAAAAAAAAAAAAAAAATAAAAAAAAAAAAAAAAAAAAAAATTTATTTTTTTTTTTAAAAAAAAAAAAAAAAAAAAAAAAAAAAAAAAAAAAAAAAAAAAAAAAAAAAAAAAAAAAAAAAAAGAAAAAAAAAAAAATCATTTTTTTCAGGATAAATGAGTTTCAAAGAACAGGATTTATTTGAAATAAAAATATTTTGTAATATTTTAAATGTCTTTACTGTTACTTTTGATTAATTGCTGAGTAAAAGTATTAATTGGAGGCCAGGGTTTACACAATGATCTGCAGTTTTGCCTTATTACAGAGTTTTCCGATGTTTCAGAGCATCTTTATTTACATCTGGGCCTAAGAGTACAGGAAATCTAGCGAAAATGACATGATGGACGACTGGTTAGTTTGGCTAAGTCTGGCTTTGGATGAACAGGAAGATGGGATTTAACTGGGACAAGAAAGGGGCACCCATTGAGAGTGAGTGAATAGGTCACTTCTCAATGTTCCTGTGAACCATTCATGCTCTGGCACAGTGCTGCCATTGTCATGTGCTAACAAGATGCACTCCAACCATCCAAACCTGGCTCAGTGCTCTAATTGTCACTAACCTGCTGGTCAATAGGGTCCCCATCACCAACAGTGTTCCCAGCAATCCAACCTGCAATTAAATCTGTTTGGTAGTTTAAACACTTTTATATCGACCGTGTTAGTTGATCTATACCGGGTGATGGGTGCCGCCATGTTAGTTCGCGCTGCATCCGAGCTGTGGGATTTACAACACGCAAATTCATCCTCTCCTCCCTAAACACGTTAAAGTAGGTCTGAAAGTTCACTGAAAGTTCTAATCACACCGGCGTGATCGATATATCAATCGATATATCAAATAACATCTTTTTTTGTTCCCTTATATTTTTTTTGTGGATTCTGGAAATTGTGGGATTTAAGTGCGGCGTTCAATAAAGTAGATCACTGTATTCTTTTAAACGGGTTAAAAACTGATTTTGGTATTTGTGATTCGATCTTAGATTGGTTTGAATCATATTTTACTGCGAGGAGTTTCTCTGTGGAGATAGGTCAGTCTCATTCATCACCTGCCTCTGTTACTGGTGGGGTGCCGCAGGGCTCCATCTTGGGCCCAATTTTGTTTGCTTTATATTTGCTCCCTCTTCGTTACATTTTTGAGTCTCACAAGGTCCCATATCATATTTATGCAGATGATACCCAGTTGAATATGTCAATTAAATCTGGGTCAAAGTCCTTGTCCGACTTGCTTGCTTGTGCAAACGACATCAAAAGCTGTTGGGTGATAATTTTTCTTCAGTTAAATGAAACAAGACTGAAGTCATTCTATTTGCCCCCCCCCACCCCCCCCCCCCCATTTGGTTAACGGCATGTCCTCTAGTTTAGGACCCTTGCAAGCAAATATCTTTTTGTATCTTTAAATATCTTTAAATATCATTCTTTTGGAATGGTTACTTTCCATTCCAGATTCTTTAGATTATTAAAATGGTTCTTTTAAGAACTGTTCAGTAAAAGGTTCTTTGGCGAACCAATATAGTTTTTTTCTATGGCATCACTGTGAAAACCCACCCTTTTGGAACCCTTAATTTAAGAGTGTGTCCATTTAAATTAATTGACGTGCCCTTGAGATACACAGCAACCTTCTTTGGTGGACATTAAAAGCAGCATCCATTCATAAGCATTCGCTATCTTTCATCAGCTCACCCAAAAATGCTTCACGTTCATTTTGAGCGCAGGCTTGATGCTAAAAAAAAACAGGCATTTATATCTCGGAATGGGATTTTCTATTTTACTGCCCTTGGGCTTTGTTCTAAAAGTTCACCGATTTTAGCTTTTGTTTACATTGGTGAAATAGGATGCCTATTGAAAGTGATTTAATGGCTTATAGCTTTAGATTTCATTTCACCGGGACACAGCACAAATAGATGGCAATAATAACAGTGCTCAAACTAATTTGGGTGGATATGATGGTTGATATTGGTCGTATTTGCTGAGATGAAATCAATGTTTGGTGACTGGAGAAAAAGAAATGAGGTTTTTATTGTGAATGCATTCTAAAAGATTCAATTGAATGGTAGAGTAGAGGTGAATGAGGTGAGGAAATGGAGAACACAATAATGGTGAATATGTTCTACCTGGAGATGCACTCAAGTACCTCAAGTTTTTAGAAGTGACAGCAATGATTGATCATAAAGCACAGTAATTGTGTGACATTGCACTAGCATATGAAAAGAGCCTTTTGATTACACTCAATATATATGAATTCTCTTTAGTCAGAAGAACCAAAGTATTTTTTTAATGTGTAATACCAGTGGTATTTACCTACAGTATTATGCCTAAATATTTTAATACTTGGAAAAATTACACATGGAGTCACATGGAGATGACTTGTATAGGTGAACCAGAAGCCTCATAAAAAAAAATTAAAGCGATGAAAAATGACAATTTTTGGGTAACCTTTGAATGAATCACCTTTGTTAACTATTATTAATATATAAAAAAAACATTTTATTTACGGGAATCAACTATATATGGTGCAGCTGATTGCAAAAAATACAATATAAAACATAAATAAACAGAAATGACCCATGCAAACTTTTCATGACAAGGCAAGGTTAGTTCAGGTTATAACTTAATGTGTGCAACTACACATAATTCAGTGTATTTGAAAAACATACTGTTTACTTTGTAAAAAATTTGAAAATAATTGATGTGTAGTAACCTTTGCTTGTTGATTACACAACAGGATATTTTGTTATTACATTGCTACATCAAATATATATATATATTTTAAATGTTACTAAAGAAATAGTTCACCCCAAAATGAAAATGTATTGAAAGTTTATCTCCCTGCAGGCCATCCAAGATGTATCAGTAGATTAATTTGTTTCTTTATCAGAACAGATTTGGATAAATTTAGCTTTACATCACTTGCTCACCGATGGATCTTTTGCTGTGAATGGGTGCCGTCAGAATGATAGTCCAAACCGCTGATAAAAACATCTTATGGGTTTTGTTTCTTATCAAACACCAACCTTTCACTTCTCAAGTGTACTGGAGTCTTGGTATTATTGTGATGATTTTATCACTGTTAGGAACCTCATTCGACGGCACCCTTCACTGCGAGGCTCATTGGTGAGCAGTGATGTCATGCGGTATTTCTCCAAATCTGATGACGAAACACACTCTCTTGGATGGCCTGAGATTGAGTAAATTTTCATCCGCAATTTTCATGTTGGTTCCTATTCGCTATATATATATATATATAATATATATAATATATATATATATATATTAGCTACATACTTATTTATTTTTTTCCTTTCTTTTTCATGAACACTCTTACTTGTCATTGACCCAGTTAGAATAGTAACATTAATAGGCTTAGATTTATAAAGTGAGAAGAAAAGCTTCCCATTTATTATGGTGCGAATTCATCTGCCATTTGCTAGAAGCCAAATTTGGCAAGTGCCAGCATGGACAGTCTGTGCGACATGCCCTCATCATCGAAAACATCCAAATGAGGTCCAATGTCAAATCTGGGTCCTAAATCAGCAGTCTATAGAGCTTTAAGCTCATGAGGTAAAATGCACTGAAACATTGCGTATATCTCATCATCATAATGTCTTTTATAAACATCTTCAGGCAGCGTTGTTTGGCTCAGGTTGTAGTTTTGTTGTTGTTTGCGTGATCCGGGTGCCAGTTTGAATACAAAGTGTTTTTGTCCCCTGCGGCTAAACCACAGTTCTGAGCAGTAACACGTATTTTAGTGCCTGACCTTAGCAAGCATTTGTTATTTTCCCTCTTCCTCAGATGCACAGCTCGGTCTCACCACCTGCTCGCATCCCACACGAAATTTGCATTTGCACACTGAGCATTGCAACATTTGCTGGAGTTCAATGCATTCAAACTTGCGTGTGTCCTGTTGTCCTTATGAACAGATATGAAGCGATTTGATGAGAAGACACACAGCTGAGGTTATACTTCACCTTTATAGAGCCCTTTTGTACATCAGCTAATCATACTTTATGGTATTCATTAGTTGTAGAGGTCATGGAAAGTTAATTGGAATCATATTTCAATAGTAAAGCATTCATAAATGCCTTATGAATCAAATCGAGCCGCCTTTATGTTTGATAAACACGTGTCTGGCTTCAGTATTAATGAAGCTATATACCTGATTTCTAAAAAGAAATTCTTGACATATCGGTAAAGCCATGTCTGCTAAACATACTTTTATCTGTGGAACACAAAAGAAGATATTTGGAAGAGCGTTTCAACTGTTTTTTCAATGAAATGAAAGTCAATGAGGTCCAAAATAACACTGGACCTGTATGGACAAAAAACATGGAGACTTTTCAAAATATCTTATTTTGTGTTCTGCAGAAGAAAGAAATGCACATAGGTTTGGAATGACATGCTATGTGAGTAAATGATGACAGAATTAGAATTTTTGACTGAACTGGCCCTTTAAGTCAAAGGAGAAAAAAAGTAAAATATTCAAATCACAAAAATTGTCAACATTTTAACAAGTTATTTAACAAACAATTATGTATGTGTATTGCTAAGTTATTCTTGTTAACTAAAACTAAAACCATTAAAAACACTTAAATCACTTAAATATAATATATAAACGGAAATAAAAAAAAAATATAATATTTTATTTTAGCTAGTTGCCAAGGCACCATTTTGTTTAGTTTAAATTCTAAAATAACTCTCAAATCACATAAACTATTATAAACCTTCAAAAAAATACACTCACAGACCTTAAAAAGTAAAATGTCAAAACCAACAAAATAAATACGAACTGTAATAAAATAAATGAAAACGGGTGAAAATCTACAAAAATAAATTGCATAAAAATATTTACAAATGATTAGAAATATCAAGGAGGCTAAATAACTTATTTAATTTGAGCTAGTAGCCAAGGCAACATTTCTTATTTTAATTTATTTGAAGTTGTATAGTATAACAATTTTAAACTATATAGACAATTAAAATAAACTGAAGCAAACTTAAATACATATTAAGTTAACGAAACTTAAAATCTAAGTCTAATTCAAAAGATTAACCAACAATTATCATCGGACATCCATGATGCAAAATAACACTGAATTTTGACATTTATTATATATATATATATATTTTTTACATTTTACCTTTTGTATATCTGTATTTATGTTCATCACTATATGATGATCATGCTCTCTGCGATGTTGAAAGTGCACATTCTGAAAAGTGTACAGTACTTAACTACATATTTTTCACAAACAGTTACAGGGCACCATTTTTTACTTGTGTTTATTAATGAGCAATGAGGTGCCATGTACAGATTTTGTTCATCATCTGAATAATAATAATAATAATGAATCTAGGAAAGCAGTTCTACAGCAGTTCATAGAGACTCATCGTTCTGTTCTGCGATCTTGTCTCGCGTGTTTTTCTTTCATGTGAACCACTTGGACTTGATGTGAATAGGCCAACAGCTCCATACGAAACCCTCTCAGTCAGTTGACCCTGAAATGCGATCTTTTTTTGTGCTCGTGTGTTGCGTGCGGAGCCTCTAGTCGAGTCCTTCAGGAAGAGTATTCGGTGGAGAATAATTGGGTGACTGCTGTATAGAGTCTAACAGCAGAATTGCCTGTCTGGATGGCTTTTCCCGCTGTTAGGGGTTGTTCCAGACTGCCGAGGCTGAAGGAAAGGACCTCTATTTTTCTTGTCTAGTCTTTTCTCCTGGATGCATTCAGGCTGACAGCGTGATAGACAGGCCAGAGCTGCTCTATGGGGAATGATGGGACATCAATTAGCTCACGGCCTCCCACCCCTCCCTCCTCCTCTCTCTCTCTCTCTCTCTCTCAATGGAGCCATTCCAGCCGCGGCAGTAGAAATCCTTCTTTGTCATGTGCATTTCACTAGGGTTCAGAGACAGTGGCGTTGTGGTTTAACCCTGTAAGCCTGACATGAATTAATAGTCAGAAAAATCTAATATTTTCAAATGGAACCATCCCTAAAAAAATAAGATGTAATCCCGACAGCTTGTAATGTAAACATGATAATTAGTTGTTGAGGAATTAAACAGCCAGTATGTTAAAATGGCAAAAGAGCAATGTCTTTTGGCTGATGTTGGCACAACATACTAGTCCTAGTGCAACCAAGTCAATATTCAATAAATAAGATACAAATCACCAGTATTTGTACAGAATTGGTAGGGGTTTGCATTTGAACCCTCGGTGATACGTCTGCATGCATGAATGGTCCAGTGCACTTCTTGGCCTCAAATAAACAGATCCGCTTTCCAGTGGGTGGCACTGCGTGATTCGGTTAGGGTAGCACAGTTTTGTTCAGTTTTTTGGAATGCCCCATACAGCCTAATAACTAAAATAGTCTACTTTATGTTTTTCTTATTTTGTGCATATGTGACTGACGTTTAGACAACTAAATACAATTCTAACCACATACCAGATTTTAGGGTAAATGGGATAGTTTACCCAAAAATGAAAATTCTGTCATCATGTCGTTTCAAACCCACAAGACGTTGGGTCAGCCTACATGAAAAGGGGAAAGAAATGGTTCATCCAAAAATGAAAATTTGCTGTAATTTTACCCTCAGGCCATCCAAGATGCAGATTCTTTGCTTTTTCATTGGAACCGATTTGAAGAAATTTAGCATTACATCATTTGCTCACCAATGGATCCTTTGCAGTGATTGGGTGCCGTCAGAATGAGAGTCCAAATTGCTGATAAAATCATCCACAAGTAATCCACACCACTCTCCGTCCTCAGTTACGGGGGGTGGCGGGCTGGAATCGAACAGTTGCGTGTTTTAAGAAAAGAATTGTCCGTAAGACGTTTTTTAGCTTCATAATATTGGTTTTCTCCAGTGAAAAAAGTGTCTTGTCTGAATCAGGAGAGAAATATGCACAGATCAACCGCCCAGCTTTACAAGCAAAAACAGTTCAAAATAATTCCAAACAATATGTAATTCTTTTTGTGTGCAAAGGAAACATGGAAGAGAAGAAATTGTTGAATAGATTGTTATTTTTGTTTTCTTTGCGCTTAAAAAGTATTCTCGTAGCTTCATAAATTTATGGTTGAACCACTGATGTCTCATGGAATATTTTAACGATGTCCTTACTACCTTTTCTGGGCCTTGAATGTGGTAGGTGAGTTGCTGTCTATGCAGGGACAGAAAGCGCGCGGGAGGGTGTCGATGGGCAAAGAATCGCTATTTGCGCGATGAAACGAAGGTCTTGCAGGTTTGAACACATGATGTGATTGTCCCTTAATTAGGGGGAAGTCGTGGCATAATGGTTAGAGAGTCGCACTCGTAACCCAAGGTTGCGGTTTTGAGTCTCGTACCGGCAGGGATTGCAGGTGGGGAAAGTGAATGTACAGCGCTCTCTTCCACCTTCAGTACCATGACTGAGGTGCCCTTGAGCAAGGCACCAAACCCCCAACTGCTCGCCGGGTGCTGCAGCAATATGGCTGCCACTGCTCCGGGTGTGTGTTCATGGTTTGTGTGTTCACTGCTGTGTGTGTGCACTTTGGATGGGTTAAAATGCAGAGCACTATATGGGTCACCATACTTGGCCACATGTCCTTTCACTTATCACTTATCACTTTACACTTTACGGACAACACTTGAACATGTTTATCTACATTTCTTTTCTAATGTAAAGTAGATAGGGTTTATTCTTTGATAGAGTTTAAACCAGCAACCTTCCAGTTACCAGCCTTGAGCATTAAATACTTCCTTAAGAATGCAAGCCAGTCTCAACAAAGGAGAATTACAGTGCTGAGGTCTATAGTATCAAAACCACTGAAAGAATTAGGCCTATTTGCTCCAATTTAATGATCTAGTAAAAAGCTGATGATGTGCAGTCAGGTCGTTCTGGGTCATTGTCGAAGCATTGCTATGTGGTTGATAGGTTCTGGGTGTTTTTTTTGTGTGACGCAATGAGGTTGCTATAGGGTGTTCTGCATGATTACCTGGTTGGTTGCTTACTGGCCCAAGTCTCTGATAATCTAGTCTGTAGATATGGCTCAGGTTCCGCCTTCAATGTAACTTAATCTGTTTTTTGTCCACCAGGCAAGAGTCAAATTGCTTAGAAAGGTAATAACACATCTCTTCCCAACAAGCTGCACAATTTGAGATATCATTCATGTCTGTAGCACAAGTTGGAGTTACATGCTGAAGGTTAATACTTAGGGTGAGTAGTTTGTTGAAATCACTAACCTTGAGTATGAGCAATAGTAATAGAGATGCTTGCCTTGGTAAACACCACTAAAATCAAATGTGAGGCGAAGAGAGTTCAGCAGTCATGGCAGTGCCAGTTTGGTGTGGCAGTGAGGGTGAGAACTGATGAATGCACAGGGGAAGGACAGGTTGTATTGGGCTTTATTCCATTAGAGAGAGATATATGAAGTGTTTGTATGACGTAAACAGATCCCTGATCTGTTTCCAGTTGAGGTACAGGGGAGGGGACACACTGGATGAGTTGTAGCTGATGGGTACAGATTTAATTTCGTTTTGCACCTTCTCAAAATATATTTGAATGTCCTTTTTGGGTTAGGATCAAATTTGCTTTTAGTCACACTTTAGTTTGGGGACCAATTCTCACTATTAACTAACTATTTAACTGCAACATTTGCCTCAGTAAACTCCTAATTTGCTTCTTATTAATAGTTAGTAGGGTAATTGTTAAGTTTAGGAATGGGGTTGGATAAAGTGATGCAAAATAAGACATTAATATGTGCTTTATAAGTACTAAAAACAGCCAGTATGCTAGTAATATGTATGCTAATAAGCAACTAGTTAAAAGTGAGAATTGGTATTTTTTATGTAATTCTCTTGCACATCTCTCGCTACACATACCTCACACTCGCCTCATCCTCAGTTAGCTGAATTAATTGTGTTTGATGAAGCAATGCCCTAACAACCATTTGTAACATGCTAGAACCACTCAGAACTCTATAGCACCTTCATAGCAACACCCTAGAAACCACCCAAATTGCCCTTGTAACAATTACATACCTGTAGCAATGCCTTGGCAACCACCAACAACACTGTTGCAACCACATAACAAAATGCTAAAAAAAACACCCAGAACATCTTCACAATGCTCTAATAACCACCACAAATAACCTAGAAACTGTATACAAATGTCCTGTCAACCACTTACAATACCCTAGCAACCACACTACACAACTGGAAAACTACACACTATTTAGAACACCCAAAGACTATATAACAGTGTCCTATGAACCGCTCAAAACACCCTAGCATGCAAAAATTAAGACACCTTCACAACTGTATAGTAACACCCTAGCAACCACTCAAA
>JADLZN010008211.1:0-31832 GCA_018155175.1 Sinocyclocheilus anophthalmus | reverse complement strand
GCTTGAATATAATACAAAAAAAAAAACAATTAATTTCTGCATGAGTCTCATATGAGGACTCGCTTAACCTTTTAATCGCAATCTAAACCAGATGTCGTTAATAGGAACTCATTTTCCCAACACGCTTGTATGCATATCTGGTATTTAGCGCATACTCGGTTGACTCCTCAGCAATCAACCATTTTCATAAAAATACATGAACAATGACCAAGTATCTGTTCTATGTGTACAGAACCACGACTTCTGAAGAGGGTTTAGATCCCTTATAGTATTGCGCGTTTTAATTTGAACATCTTACCTTAGTTTTGTGACCATGCATCTGCCTCAGTCGTCTCTGGGTACTCAAAGACGCACTTTAACAATGTGCTCGGTCTCAGATCCTGCAGTTTCCTTGGTGTTCAGTTGAGCCACAACCTTCAGTCCCTCTTTCCTTCGAAGAGTCTGCACTACATATTCAAGATTCGTAAATCTTGACCATACAATATCATGAATGTCATACTCGCATGGCACCATTCAAACTTAGGCATCTTTCATCGCATGATTAGCAAGCTGACGTGATGCTTATTAGAAGTTAACCCACTAACAGATGCGGATTTCTTTGTCAGGAACAAAAGTGGCCTATACATGCATGGAAAACGGCCACTGTGTGGTTGTCACTGAGGCATTGATTCAGCTTTCCCATGGAGAGGACCCTTGCCTCGTTTCATTGTAGACTAAAAGGAAAACAGTATTGGAGAACATTCATGTCGACGTCTTCAAGTACATGCAGAAGGAAGGATATTTGCTGACTTTTATTAATGTCTCTTTTGCCCAATGAAGAATGTTATCTGTTGCAACCAACTGTAACGGCCTTAAATGTGTGTATACTTCAATTCGATGAACACACTTTACTGCACACCACCACATATATACATAACAACACATTATTATATATCTATATCGATATAACAAATATTGGGTTTCAACCATTCTTACTGGTTCTTTAGAAGACTGTCCCAAGTTATTTATAGATTTCCAACCAAACCTCATCGGTCTTTGCCAGAAATAATCAGTTAACGTTATATATCTTGGTGAAAACTGAAACAATGAAGACAACACCACAAAGCCAACCGTTCTACATCAATTAAAAACGGATGTAGAAGATCAAATGTAAACGGCACTATGACAAGCCAAGACAAACCGGTCAGCTGTCGCTACGTTAGCTAACTTAGTTTTAATGCTGTCAAGTTAGGCAGCTTACTGGGTTTTGAGAAAGCCTACGTCTAGCAAATAACTAATAGAAGGGTTAGTTATACTATGAACAGACGGTCTATTATTCATGGTAAATGTTTGCTGGCTCTGTAATTATTTTATTACCGACTGAAATCATGAGTTATATGATTTACACACTACCGGCAACACTATTGTGGCTACAGTTTGAGTTCCAGTAACGCTGTTTGGCGGCGAGAACCCTCGTGTGTCTGGTTTGGTATAGCCTTCTGCCGGCCTTCTATGTATACGCCAACAAGTTATATTACAGGAACGCCTTTTGTATTCAAACATAACAATGTAAGGAGAGACAGATTGTACCTTCTCTTTTACTGAGAGGAATGCCAGCAGGGGGGAAGAAAAGCGAGCGATGCCCTAGCCAATAAAATAAGTTGTGCTGATTGTGGTGGTCAGATCGTATTCCGCCATTTGTTGTAGACAACGGAAATTATGGCAAGAGGACGCGGCGTTCAGCAAAAACCGGGAAAAAAAAAACTTTATTTACTATATAGTTGCGTTAACACAAGTCCATGCGCCACGTGTCGGGCATCTGCATGAAGGTTGGCGCGGAATAGTGTTCCAACAGGCATCAAACGGAAACTGGGGGTGAAATGACAATGCTTCTTTAATAGGGGAATGATTGTTTTGACGCTTAGAAGATGTGTACTTAAATAGAAGGTAAACAGAAATAAAGTTACGATGAATACAAAACAGATACTAAGTTCTTAAATGATCCAATGCACCGCCAACTTCCGCTCCAACACTTCTATGAAAGCAAATACAGTTTCACAGCACGTACTAATAATCGAAATAAAATAAAGTTAGAATTTTAAAAATGAAAATACATTCGGTTTTATAATCATTACAACAGATGCTTTCTCTACTAGAAGTAAAACCAGAACAGCAGAGGCATACATGTTAAATAAAATACAATTTATTCATAAAAACCTGACCTACTCTTTGCTAAAGACATATGATTAGAATAAAGATAAGCACACAAGAATAACGTACATAACTTCAATAATTGTCTATAATTTTATGAATTCGCTCAATTAAAACACAGAATATGGAAGTGTACCAAGGAATAACAAATAGAATTTCATTAACACTTATTATCCTACTCTCGGCTAATTAGTATATATATGATCGATTTATAAGGCATATTAACCAAATAGAATACACAGAATACAATAGAACTTGTCGGAATACTACAATGCTAGGTTGCATGCTAATATATAGTTTACCCCATTTTATGATGTATCAAACACCATGACCCTATTGCTAACCACATCCGACGCCAGAATGAGATACTCTCAGATACAGAATAAACGTAAGCATCCTTATTTAAAATAGAATTTCGAATTACAGTTCTAAGAAGTTATTTCACTTAAGTTATTTTTCATATCGTGTGCTATAGAATCTAATTAAATCTGAGATCACAAAATAAAAAAAACACCGATCCAAGATTTCATAATAATAAGTACTCGAATCTGGCCACTCCTAAGTAATAAAGTTTTAAATAAAACATAATAAATATAAACGTTGACTACACTAATTGATCTAAATTGGGTTTTTTAAGCAATTACTCTTATTGTAAATTTTATTTAATTTGGTACAAACGCCTACATTTAAAGACATACAAATAATTTTATTAATATCCAAATTTACTGGACTACTTTCTGCAACTAGAATATTGAACCAAAAATAAGAAAATAGTAAACAGTTAATTGTTGACACAGAAATAATAAGAATAGAAATCATGTACTAACCACTTTTACTCTACTAGGTACAGAAGAGAATCTTATAGCAGACAATCTCTCCTGTTGTGTCACTACTCTGGTATTTTATTTGTAAAGTTACATAGGAGCTTCATATGCTTAGAAATCCTTTTAAGACATAATTGATTTGACAGCAGGATATTGATACAATTAAAAATTCGTCTATTTATATACGAGGCGGTCATGTTTTGCCAAGTTAGGCAAAAACTTGACCGATACTTTTGAAAATCCTGCCTGAACTAATGGGTCCTCTTCCACAGAACCCCACCTGCACATATTTCCTCCAGTCAGACAAGATCAGCTAAGAACAAGAGTTGCCACCAGGGCGCCCGGGGAGTGAAAGTGACCTCTCTCCATTGGAACACAGAGCTACCTTCATTCAGTCAAAACAAAAGGCAAGGTCCAAGCAGGAAAAAACAGTCTATCTCTTGTTAGGGGTACATTAGCTGGCACCAGAAATAATGAACAGTGCACAATATGGGGACCTCTACCTCCTCATATATTGAGAAATTGAAGACAGGAGCAAAAGAGCATCCAGCGGGTTTTACTCCTCACTTCAGCAGCTGTCTCATAAAGATGCCCATGTGTTGGCCATACACTGCAAAGAAGAGCCAATATCAGCTCCTAAATGGTCCATCTATAATAGGTTCCACCAGCACCATGTTTACTTGACAACCACACGGCACTGTCCTGGATCCCAAAACAATTTCCCTCTTGTAACATCGAACCTTTCGTTTCTCCTGACTGTGGAATGAGTCACAAATGTAAAGCTGTCACTTTGGCCAACTCTGTTTAAGCGTTCACCCCAGGCGTACTTAAAGTCTGGAAGGAAAACAACAGAAGTATAGTTAAAGACGTCTTTGTCCAAGCCTTCATATGTTTGAAAACTTTATAGTTAAACGTTTTTGTTGTATTTTAATACTTTTGTTTGGACAAACTTTTTCACAGATTTTGAATAGCATTAAGTGGCATGACATTGTGTTGGTTTTGAGGTTAAAAGGTTGAAATGGTTTCTAACGTCTCCCTTTGAAATATGGAAAAATCACATCAAAATGTCACGCTTGCTTTAGCTACGAGCCAATTTACGAGTCTTTCTGTGTGCACATAGTTTTCTCTGCAAACCAATCATCTGATTTTCTTTTTGGTATTGAGTCGTTTTTGCAGTCACACCCACCATACATTCCCAGAGTTCATGAGAAACTCCTTTTGTCTAAATAATTCAACATCAATAATGCGTTTCTTGCATGCACACATATGCGCTGTGACAACCTTGGAATTTTTTTAAATTTTCAATGAGAAAATTTATATTCACTGTTTCAACAATTTGGCACATCAAGCCTATAGCTGGCACTCGGGCTTGGGAAGGCATCCATGAACATTCTTGTGAAAGTATTATCCATGGCTTAACGTAAGGAAATTACCAGCTATTACTAAGTGGTTTGGTTTAACTGTGCAAATAGGCACCATGTCGGGGATTGTAAATGCTTCAGCGCTTAAGGTAAAATTATTTTTCCTCTTCACTCTGTTCCACTTAATAAAAAAGTAAGAAAGTACACGGGGGTTCCAATGTCCTCTTTCGCTCAGGGAGTCTCTTCATTATATGAAGGGACTATAAACATTAAGGGCTGCTACAGAAAAGTCTTCTAAAGTGGCAACTTTTTTGGGGCTTTTTAAATTCATGATTAATATTTCTAAAAAAATTGTGATTGCAAGCAAGTATTTTATTAGATTATTTTAGCTGAACCCAAAACCGCAATTATGCGGGAAATCAGGCAAACAAAATCAACTTTTGTTTAAATTTTTGCCGGTAAACTTGATAAGGGCAAATGATTCCAGAAAGAGGTTCCACTCTGCAAAGATATCTGCTGGACAATAGGCTTAGGAAGAAAGTAGGGTTATGTGTTTTTGTGTTAAAGACCGCAATAGAATACTAATTGACATTAAGACTACTTTTGAAAAATTAATTCTGAGGCCAAATTGCTCTGGTTTCTCCTGTTTCAACCAGCCAATCATTTTAATGAAGGAGGCCCCCGGAGCACAGCGTTGGAAAATCCACGTTTACCCGCTCCACCAAACAAGACTGAGGCTAGACGACACTTAGTAGACAGAGTCAGAGGCAGCGGCGTAGCAAGATGAAAAAAAATCACTTCTTTTTAGTTCTTTGCATGTCCTTTAAACTTGAATCAAGCTAAATTCATATACAAAACCGTTCTATTATAGCATGAGTGCATGTTGCTTTGAGGCAACCTATTTGTGACACATGAGGAAATGGAGAAATAATATTTCCTGAAGATTGACACATGAGCTAATACTCCAGAACATATGAAACCGTTGCTTATTAATATTTGTGGTTATAGACCTTGACAAAAAAACCACCAGTGACTAACACAAGCCACCAAAACACCTTTGAAGAGCAGGCTGCAGATTTCAAGTCTAGGTGACGCTGGTGACCCATAATTTACGCAATGCAAACGCAAGCGGACACGAAAAAAAGTTTTCTTGGCGTTGATACCTCCAACAGGTCATTTCAACACAAATAGAGCCATTTATAAAGAGGAACTGTGTTTTACAGTGAATCATACCAAATTGTGGCTTTGTTAATGCACGGGAAACTGTGAGCGCTAAGGTGATTAAATCACTGATGTTCCTTTGAGGGAAACCCTTTTGGTACCATGCTCAGGGAGAAAAAGAAACATAAAAAAATAGAGACTTTCTGCATTTGCAATTGGTATATGAAGGTGATGAAGTTAGGAAACCCAAACCCTTCGATCTTTTAAATGGCTCAGTTCTTCTAAAAGGTAGTGGCTCAAAATCTAACCTAACCGTTTTATAACCTTATTTGATGATGCTCAATGGTTGGAGGTCTGCATTCCCTGGCAAAGTTGCTGCAAATCCATTTTATGGTCATAAAAAAATGGACCCCAATTACTAGATTTGCCAAAAAGGCTATCTCCCTTGATGTTTTGGCATACAGTGGTTAAGTAGATGGAAATGGATGGTGTGGGTAAATGGTCTGTTGGTAGGACAAGAACCTAGTAGGTTTAGACCCCCAGTAAAATGTTTGCAGGAAAAGTTCTGATTGCCCCAGATGTTGTTGCTTCTTTTTTACAACTCTTCTGTCTGGAAACTACACTATGCAGATGCTCCACAACACGTTGGAGAAAAGTGGTGGGTATGAACACAAAAATAATAATTTGCACAATGAAGTATTCCACTCCGAGTGCACACGCACACATGTACATCTTTCTTCCTTTCACTATCATAAACCTCAAGCCTCAAAATAAAAAAAACAGCACCTTACATAAGAATTGTAAGTAAAATGATTTCTGCATTTTGTTTTAAATCAGTCAAACTTTACCATTACACATAGAGGCTTACAGTTTTACATGAGTATGTTTAGCTTATGTAGTAGGGTATGGAATGTTATAAAAGGCTCTGGGTCCTGTGGTTCAAAAATCCCGAGGAAAGAAGAAAGAAAAAAGAAAAGGAGGAGAAGTAGGTAAGAAAGGAATAAGAAAGAGAAAAAAAAGAGAAAGAAGGAAAAAGAGAAAGAAAAGAAAAATCATTGAACATAATTATATAAGTCGCAAGACATAAGGTAAATAAAACACTAAATAAATAAAACATTCGTCGCCACTTCAACAAATCATAAATAAAAAAATGGAAATAAGGGTAGAAATTGTTTGTATAAAGCTTCCACTAATAAATAAATAAAAACCATGAACAAAAACATATGAAAGCAAAACGTGAACATGTTATACCACTTCACAAATAAATGAAATAAATAAAAGTCAAAACATTGTTCAACCAGGTTCACAGTAAGTAAACAAACTAATTACATCATTAAAATAGACACAAACATTAAACATTGCATTATACCCATCCATATTCTGTATATAAGCAAAATCGTGTTATTATTACCCACTTCACAATTAAACAAATATGAAAAGAAGAAAGACAAGAAAAAGAAAGACAAACACTGACATTGATTATACTTGTTTTTTATAATAGATTAGAATTAGAAATTAGACTCGAATAGATAGATTAGATAGATAGAAGATAGATAGAGATTCAATTTATATTTAAAATTATATATTAAATGTACACAACAAGCATGGGCATTGTTGTATCCACCCCAATTACATGTGTACATGGGACCCTTAGGCACCTCATAACTGCTAGGGAACTATTGTTAAGTCGGCAGTGTCGAGGAGACACCTGCTGTTAATTATCTGACTCCATAGGGGTGGAAGATGGAGGGTGGTCCCAGAGCAGCCACGTGTTGGCCGGTTACTCCGGCTCCGGTGTGTGGGGGATGATGCTGCCAGGAGTCTCTACAGTCTACCCAAACCGGGGAGAGCCGAAGGGTACTAGTTAGTCTTAATGAGGAGCCATTGGCCAACACTTGTGTGAATAAGAAGGAAAAAAAATATATCCAGGAGGACCACAGTGCAGTTTTTGCGGGATGCTTGACAAAACAAAATCCACTTACACATGCCTTCAGTGTATCTAAATGTCTGCGCGGTTGATGATGATAAGGAATATCTCATGATTGCAGTTCCATTTAAAGGGATATTTCACCCAAAAATGAAAAATTATGTCATTAATTACTCACCATCATGTCCTTCCAAACCCCTAAGACCTTCGTTCATCTTCGGAGCACCAACACCAAATTAAGATATGAAGAGTTAATTTGCAAAAACCCATAAACGCCACTTTAAAAAAAATTATCTGAACCCTAAACGCATTTGGTCAAAAAAGACAGATTTGTCCACTTTGAAGGCACCGCGAGTTCACGTTTTACAGCAGAAGCCGACAAGCGCCCTTGTTTTTTTTTTAACAGAAGCCGATAAATAAATACGTCCCATTTTAGCGAAAATCCCAGCTGCGTATTTAGGTCACGGTGGACAAGGCTACTTTTCACTTTGAAAAGATTGTGCTAGCTGAGGGAGTTTGTCAAAGCCTGCCTTAAAGTGATTCGAGGGGATGTGATTTATGATTTTCGAGAACCTTGATGAACATTGTGGATATGTTCAACGGGGAGCGAAAACGAAAAAAAAGGAAAAATAAAGCTGAAACGTTTTACGGAAACCGTGCAAAAAAGCAAGAACGTTAACAATGGGATGGAAATAGCTCGTGTATTGCGTGTAATCAAATCCCATACAGTTATGCTCCACAACCAAGTTGTCGGACATTCGTACATTTCATCTGAGGAAATTACCAAAAGATTAATCCCGACTTTGTTTTGTTTAAAAACATGAAATATGGGCGTTATCTGCTTTTGCCAAGAACGACTGATTGTTGGAGTTGTCTGCTTGTGCTATAAAAAAACTTTGAATATGTAAAAAAAAAACATACTGTCAATGAACTTTAATTTTGTAAATTACATGTATTTGTTTAAGTTATTATTACTTAATCAAAACAAACCAACTGCAGTTGCAGTTTGATTGATATTACTTGGAATGCGCAATAAAAAAAAAAAAGTGATTTCTGAAAAAAAAATTAAAAATAAAAATTTTTATTTTAAAATATGGAGTATCGGGTTTGAAAGGAACTCTAATATTTGATGAAAGTCCGTACCCCCCCCCCCAAGAGCTTTCTGAGCCTCCATAGACAGTAAGGGTCCTACCATGATCAAGGCACAGAAAGGTACCGAAGCTCATCGTCAAAATTAGGTATAGTCTTATACAGTGGTTAAACCATGGGACGTCGCGAGGCCAATTTTATGGGGGCTTATAGGCCCACCTAAATTTGGCAGATTAGCTCCATTTTAAACTGGTTAAAATCAATAAAACCCCCTAAAATGAAAATCTAGAATTGGCCCCTGGGTCAACCTATAATTTTTTATAAAGTACGAGGAAGAAGACTTTTTGTGCGCAAAACAAAAATAAAAAAAATTTTCAACAATTCTTCTCCTCCGTGTCACCCTGGCGCCATTTTAAAGAGTACCACAATGCATGCACATGCTTTGATCTGCACGTAAACAATGCATGCGTGTGGTGCTGCTGACGCAGTAGAGCCCGAATGTGCTGCGCCTTGTTGTGTTTACGTTAAGCGGAGAGCACTCGAGTTAAGTGATGGTAATCGCCCAATGGCGCCATTTTTTTTGTTTTTTTTTTTTTTTGTTGACGCAAGGAGAAGAATGTTAAAAAAATAAAGTTGTTTATTTTAGTTTTGTGCTCACAAAAAGTATTCTTGTAGCTTTGTTAAATTACGGTTGAACCACTGATGTTACTATTTTGTCGATATTCTTGGTACCTTTCTGGACCTTGAACTTGGTAGGACCCTTGCTGTCTATGTCTCGGATTTCATCAAAATTTCTTAATTTGTGTTCCCAAGCCGGAAAGAAGTGCCGAAGGTCTACAGGTTATGGAAGGAGTTGACGGGGTGATTTTGTAATTAATGACAGAATTTCATTTTTGGATGAACTCTCCCTTTAATACACTGCAAACGGTCATAGACTCCAGATGGGTATGTATAGAAATACTTTTACGATTTTTGCGGTGACGAATAATTCTGCTCGTGAGTTGGGTTGTCTTAAATAAACACCACAACATAAATAGAGTAATACCGCATAAACGTGATTATACAAAACGAAAACAGGTTGTCTTTAGTTTTTGCTTACAATCAGACATAACAAGAAAAATAGGGGAACAGAAATGATCTGCAATCGGAACCTGTTTGGGCTGGACTCAAAAGGAACACGGTTCATATGAGTCAGATTTTGTTCACGATTCACGGCTTGCAATTGTGTTTGTGGATTTTCTTACTTTGTGTAGTAGGCCTACACAAGGTTTCCCGTGAACTGTTGCTATTTGGGATATTTTAGTAAGGAGTCAACTTGTCAGCCCGAGATGTATGTCAGGTGGGAAAGATAAAGTTTGTCCCCATATTTTTCGTAAGAGAAGCTAAGGTATTGATGAAAAAACATGGAATGAGTTGAATGGTGCATACCCAGTCTAGTCATTTCTTTTCAATCAAGTTTGAATTGCCTCCTTTCAATTGCACAAAATTCGCATGTCAGGCACTATTGAGCAGCCTTATTTATCAAACTATTTTTAAAAAAACGTGTATCACTGAAGTGAGTTCATGACGTTCAAAAGAAAAAACATGATCGAATGAAAATAAGATGGATTATACATCGCTAATAACAGAGCCAAACTTTCCATGAAAAAACCATTCCCCAATAGTAGCGATTCTTAAGTAGTGGTAGACGTGCCAGCGACAAGTCATCCAGCAGCTTTTTCATTCAATATCAATAAGCCCAAATCAATTGGCTCTAAAGACGAAACCGCAAAGTCAAACCTTTGTCAGCGGCCTCATGTAGTACCAGTGATTTTTGATAGGATTCCCCCTTCCCATTTTTCTCTATAGATTTCCCCCCCTTGTTTATGTAGTTAGTTTTTTGTACCTGAATCACCTAGCCGTGGACGTGTGTTGGGTTTACGGTTTTTAGTGAGGATAAATCCATCCCGAACCCCTTATAGTGCCCGATTGCTGACTTCAGCTTTTTTTTTTTTTACGTTATTTGATCCATTTGGAATTCGTGGTCTCTATGCTGAGGATTGCCAATTCCCCCCCTAAGGGATTGCTCTGAGGCAAAACAATGCAAGACTCCCACAGAGCTCCTTTAACATTGCACCGAGCTACAGAGACACATCTGCCATTCCCTTTTCCCGCCTTCAATATTGGGTCCGGCGAGAGCCAGACACAATTGCTTTGCTCGGAGAAAGAGAAGTCAAGGGGTCTAAGCCTACATTTTACAATGTTTTAATGAATTTATGGAAAAAATGATAAGCGAAGGTGTTGGGACTGTGTTTATTGTTATGTACCTCTTTTTCTGTCCACTAATCAGGGTTACGTGCAAATGCCATGCGCGTAGTTTTTTTTGGCCCCGTTTTTACCCGTTTTTTAATGAAATTATGATTTTGAAAGCAGAAAATCCCCCCATAATAAAAAAAAAAAAAAAAATTCTAATAAATCATTAATATAGAATATAATATATATATATATATATTATAGATTAGGCTGTCAGAAGATAATCGCGATTAATCACATACATTTAGACATTTATTCAAAAATAAAAGTTTTTTGTTTACATAATATATGTGTGTGTACTTTGTATATGTATTATGTATATATAAATGCACAAACATACATGTGTGTTTGTTTAAAGTTGGGATTGGGGTTTGTGATTGTTGTTGATGGATGCATAGCAGATTGTGTTGTGTTCCACCCGTACTTATTTGTACTTTTTTCGTTAGACCTCCTTTTTACTGCATATAATTTATATTATAAATATAAATATATTTAATATATTAAAGCATAACATATTATTTTTTCGGAAACTATACCATGAAGGTGTGTATATATATACATAATAAATATACAAAGCACGGATTGGATCATGTTATTTATTGCAAAACAAAAACTTTTTTTTGGATGCGATTAATCACGATTATAAGTTATTATTAGTTAGTTATTAATAGCTGAAAATACAGCTTTGCCACCGGACCACCCCACCCCCACGCACCCCGAGAATTAAATGCATTTAAAATAAAAATTAAAAAGAAAGCAGTTAGTTAAAGTGTCATCATATTTCACACTGTTACTGAAAAAAATGGAGCTTGGGAGTATACAGAGTTCTTTAACAAAAAAACATTTGAAAAAGTTCTACCGAACTCCAAAATCCATGCAACTAACCCCAAGCCCAAAATACTCTTAATTTATTTATAGATAAAACTTTCAATTAGCAAAAATTGATAGCTAGTATATTGATTAATCTATATTTAACACGTTTAGCAAAACTTTGCTTAGTGCTATGTGAAAAAAACTGTGATAAAAAGACATGCAAGGTTTAATCATAACACTGAGAAAAGGAAGATAAATTTGGTTACAAACTTAAATGGTCCTTACTGGTAAATAGCAAGATGAGCGGCAAATATTGAAAGTAGCCAAAAATGAAAATGAAATGAAATGGTGCTACACCTAAGTTGGCATTTTTTTTTTTATTTTTTTTCTTTTTGTATTAAGGCACAAAAAAACCTCAAATGATTGCTCTGAACCACTGAGGACATAGATGCCTTCAGTTGCAACAATAGCAGAGTAGTTTGGTTTTTTACTTTTTTTTTTGTTGCCAGACCCCGCTTACGCACTTTGGAACTGCAAACTTTTGAGAGACCTTTTCTGGGAGAATCAAGCGTGTCGGTCTTTGTGAAATGCATTTGCTTCGGCCTGCTCTTGTTTCTTGCACCGCCAGAGTAAAGTAAGTAAAGTTGAGGGAAATTACAGACGTGAATAAAACAGCTGTTTTCCAGCTTTTGTGTTGGTTTGTCGGTTTTCGCGTAATTGTGCTACGTTTAACAGAACTGGTTGACAAACAGTATTCCGTGTTTGTGTTGTGTGATTTTTTGGCGTGCTACATGGGTTGTTTTATTTGTGGGTGTTTTTGTACGGTATCGTTTTTTCTGATGGTGGCTGTGATTTGCTAAGCCTAGCGAGGAATGTTGGTGAGACACTAAAAAAATCTTTATAGTGTTACGAAAACGAAGGCCAAAGGTCTTGCGGTGCCAGTGGCTACTTATGGTGTGAGTTGTGGGTCATGTGCCCTATGCCTCCACATATTGAGGAAAACTGAGGCGGTGACACATTCGGTCTAAGGAAGTGGTTGTGTTTGTTTTTGCCCATCTTTTTATTTTTTTACGATGGTGAGGTCGTTTTTATTTTGTCTTGAGTTCTCCAATTGAGGGATGGCGAATAATTGGCATGTGTGGGTTTTGTGTCTGTTGTGTGTTTTTGGTGTGTTTTCCACACCATTGTCGTGAGCTTGAAAACGGATATTTTATATTTTTGATGTGTGTTTTTGATTTTCTTGTTTAATTATATGATTTTATGTTTGGGGGAAAAGGTTTCCAGTGTCTCTCCTCTGGGTAGTGGCAGGTTCTTCAGCATTGTACCACTAGTCTTCTTATAATGAGTTTGTGGTTGTCCCCACCCCCCCCCGCCGCGTGCTCTTTGGTTGTGGTTTTACAGCTTTAGAGCACATGTTGGAGTGTAGAGAGACAATGCAAAAGCTTTTCAACAGGCCTTTGTTTTTTCCAATCACATCTCCAGTAAACGTGTTGCTAAGTTTTGGGGAGATATTACGAATCAAGATTACAAGCACATTCATGTTAACGTGCATCTAGTTTGTCACACGCAATGTTTAATATTTAAAACCTTTTTTTTTCAAGTATAAATTTTACATTTGAAGTATAAGTATAAATTTAATTTAAAGAAATTAAGTATGCGTTTCAGAAAATACTTGGTGTATAGGTGAGGCTTATATATTTTATTATTTTTTATTATTTTAAATGTGATGTTATTTATGTTTCAGAATTGCACTTTGCTCGCCATGTAAAATTATCACCAAAACATGAGATGAAGCATGTATTATTAAACTTGATTAAAACCATGTAAATAAAGACATTCAATTTGTGTAAAAAAACTTATGAAATGATAACCTTCAAGCCCAATTTGGCAAGTTAAGGTTTGGGTCAAAGGACATTTACTTACGTAACTGTGGTCATGTGCCGTCTACAAATGCCTCATTTTTATATATTGTACAAAGAAAAAAAAAAAATAAAAAAAACATATGTTTGAACATCTAAATAAAAAATCATTAACTATATTCAAGTCAAATAAATTAAAAATGAATGATTCAGCCATAATACACTGGGTTACATCAATGAAAGTCATTTTAGGAGTCACATCAGGAAGAAATAACTCTTCAAGGTAACAACTGCCCATTTTCACTTTCACAATGTAGTGTCATTTGAGACACGCTTTGAATTGAATTTAATGAGAAAGAATGACATCCATAAACACAATCCAGCAGCATGTAATTCTGCGCATGTGTTGACAGACATTCTACCATGAGCAATTACACTTTTAGACCAGGTTTTGTGTCACAGGATCAGTCGAGAGTTGACTATTTTTTTGGCACTGGAACAAGAGGTGTGTGACACACTTGTTAGTGTCTTTGTATGTATGTGTGTGCTGGAGCCAATAAAGAAAGTGAGAAAGAAAATGTGTTACTTAATAATTGGAATTTTCCACAACGACCAGGTCTAGAAGTCAAAGGTGCCGTGGAAGAAGCTTCATTACAACAAAGCAGGCACACAGTTAAAGTCATGTGTATGATTCGTCTAAGATTGAAAGCGATCCTGTCAGGCTGGGGTCGAGATTTGCTTTCAAAGCAAATACTGTTGTAAATGGCATCTGCCTTCATTTTCTGTAATTGGAAGATATTGCTTGAAAAAAAAAAAAGATTGGAAAAGCGCAGCGCAAGCGGTGCCAGCGGTTTGTTTTTTTTTTTTTTAATTTAAAGCACCCAGACAGAAACCCTCACACATTGCTCCAAATTGTTGTCTTTATAAAATGCTGTGTGTCAGAGATCAGAGCATTGCTACTTTGTCAGAAAATCAAACAATAAAAGTCTGAACAGAAGTATTTCAGTGAATGCCCCCCCCGTCTGTGGATAGGCAGGCATTAAGGGGGAAGCCAGGGAAACAAGGTTTACCTATGTACATGTGGTGCTGCCAAAAGAGTTACGGGAAAACTACGACACCGTAGGTTAAGCAGCACCATTTCGGTTTGTATGGTGCTATGAACTATCTCCTTATTGTGACAATTTCTGGTTTAAAAGCGGACAGCAGGAGACTCCAACAGTTAAACACAAACATGTGCTACCTTTCTTCTCCTTCCGTCTAGACCCATTATTGTAAATGAAATATGAATGCCGGTAAAGCGATTGTGGACCTTGGGGACATGAAAAGTGTCTTCTACATGAACTGGTGTCTTACAACACGGTCAGCAGTGGCCCCTTATTACAAGGGGCACTCGGATGCCCATTTTCCACAATTGTTGGTATGATTCTTTAGGGTCCTGTCTTCATGAAAAGTCTATATCAGACTTTGGGTTCAAATGTTCTCAACAGCATATGAACGTTGTGTGATACGGGACCGCGTTCCAGAGACTGTTCGAATCCCGACTTGCGGACCTTTCCCGATCCCGCCCCCCTCTCTCTCCCACTTCACTTCCTGTCAGCTCTGATCTGTCCTATCATAATAAAGGCAAACAAAAAAAAAAAAAAAAAACAAAAAAAAAAAAAAAACAAAAAAAAAAAAAAAAAAAAAAAAAAAAAAAATGCCCAAAAAATAAATTCTTAAAAAAATTTCTCAATGATAGAGTGAAACAACACCATTTTAGCTTGTCAAAAACAGCTCTGTTTACAGCAAGCTGTTTCGGTGCATGTCCCTTTAAATGCTAATGAGCCCTGCTCACCCCGCCCCTCTCTTCCGTGGGGTGACGAGCAGTTCTCTGAGACTATTAAAGTTCTCCTATTATGGGTTATGAAAGGTTCATAATTTGGTTTTGGGAGGTAGTCCACACAAACAGGGGTTGAACATGAAATTTGTTGCAAGGGGGTCAAAAAAAAAAAAAAAACACTTCATTGTCTTATAATATGCATTTATTGTTTACCTTACTTGCTCAACGACTCCCAAAAGATTCGCTCAATGATTCATTTTTCCAAATCCCTCCTTTGCGTGATGCTAATCTGTGGTGATTGGTCCGATTGGTCAATTTAATTTTAATTTCTACTGATGGTTTTACGCAGCAAACACGCAGAGCCGTAAATGAGAACCGGTATATCCCACAGGGGAAGCCCTGCCAGAGTGTAAGTCTTTGGGAAACACTGTTGCTGTAGCAGTTTTCAGTAAAATGATGGGGACACAACAAGGTTAGGGCTATACTGCTGTGGTATTGCTGTAAAAATTAACTTCAACCATTGATTCTTCACAGCCCCTTCAGTTGGGCAGTAAAAAAAACACGGCAGTGTACCTCATAGTGCAGAGCATGTCGCGTTAGAGATACGGTGTATGGTGGGCTGGGTGGGCCGCCCAGGTTAAGGAGTTAACACCACCCAGTCAGGTCAGGCCCCCCATTCAGTTGACTTCGAGGTTAGCATCATCATTGTGGAATTTGGTTACAATAATGCCAATACTTTAACTATAAAAGTACAAATGTGGTTGCGTTTTATTTTTTTTTTCATATTAATGATGAAGATTAAGTTCCTGGCGACAGCCCTTGCTACAGCAGAGATGGCTTGGGATGCCTTTATACATGCCTTTGTCCACGTTACTTCTCGCGTCCGTTTTGTGCTTTCTGCGCTGGGGAGCGGAGCGCCTTCCGGACGGGCTGAGCGCGTCCGCGCCCGATATGGGGAAGCGGGGGGGGAGAGCGCCCTCCGGCCTTCAAAGCCAAGAATGAAACGTCCCCCGCGTATTCTACACTCAAGGAGCTGAACAGCTCTGCTAGTGCTAATGTTAATTCACATATTTCTCCATCACCAGCAGCGGTCCATTCTCTAAAGGCTACCTCCCCTGCACAACCGTGTACAGGTATAAAAATCTACATTTTCCTAACGTTAGTTGCCTAGTCACTGTTGTTTATTTCATGCAGTTTATGTGGCCGCTGAACCAGACTATGACCAAGCATGGGTTTTAAATACTGTCCATTACTACTGTCCTGCTGATTTGATGATGGTGTTGTGTTGCATCTGTCAGATGCGCGTGTGGCCGCCGTGCTCATGCTGTTCTTATCGTTATTTTCTTAACACTGCTTATGATGACATACCGGCTTTGCTCGCGCACAAACCAATGTGGGCGAGGGGAAACTCAATATGCTAATGTTTCATTTTGACGTCAGCATGAAACGGTGTGGGATTAGTTTTAAAAACGACTCCTTTAAATGATTCAGAGTCGACTCTTTCTTTTAAGAGACAATAACTTTACACGGTGCACTTTCAGATTTAAAAATTTACAGGATGTTTTCATTCACTTAGAGCTATGTTACACACTGAATGAAAGGTAATTTTCAAAAATCCATAATAAGGGCACTTAAACTTTAGCCACGTTCATTGTGGAAGTTGCTAACTAGCACATTTTTAGGAAAAGCGATTTGCAAAGATTCATAAAAAAAAAAAAAATCTCTCTCACTAACAGTCGTGGGAGTGGCCTGGGCAAAGCTATGTCACTTTGACCAGAACGCTGTGAATGGCGGCTTTGGCGTGCATCGAGAAATTTGTGGGGAATTAAAAAAAACAAAAAAAACACCTGCATGGATTTTATCATTTTAGGGGGGTTGTGTACACACACTGCCAACACAACTTGTAAGTTCAAAAAATGATTTTGCATCCAATGGCCCCTTTAAAGTCCAGAATGACTTGGAAAATTCATCCCAATCTATTTTATAAAGTATGGTATTCATTTATTGTGAACAATAATTGTTTATGTATTTTTGACATTATCAAAATGTCATAACTGGATCTTCTGGTGAAACAGCAAACTTCTCTCTGGTGGTGTATGCTAGACTTCTGCAGTCATTCTCAAATCTCACACAATCAACTGCAAGCCTCAAGATCAACCAACACCCTTAAAAACACTCTTTATTAGGATTAATGGTTCCATGAAAAACCCTGAATATCCATGGAACATTTCAAATGCAGAAAAGGTTCTTTATACTCGAAAAAGGTTATTTAGATTTTTTAAATGCTCTTCAAAATGGTTCTTTTAGGAACTATTCACTGAAAGATTCTTTTGGGAACCAAAAATGGTTCTTTCTATTGCATACACTGTTAAAAACAACCATTCGGAGCCGTAAGTGAACAAATGGATTTGAACCAGAACCCCCATTTTTTCTTTTGAGGAAAATCTGTTTCACGTGATGTATGCCATAATTTGGAAGAAAGATCTGTTGTTATTTGCATTACAATGTGACTTTAACACTTTGCTGTGTCAGACAAAGATGTTTTTGCTCATTCAAAAACAACGAGAGGTTCTGAATGAATGAACAACCTCAATTAGGGTGACAGTGTCAAACTTGATAACATGGTAAATGTATACTTAATATGACAATAACACAACAATTAATATTTAGGTATTCGAAATGGTGAATCGGTTTTGTAATTTTGTAAATGAATTGTCTGAAATAATTGAATACTAAAAGTATTAACTAACTTACCCCTTTTGAACAGTATAGTGTTAGTTAAGTAGCATTGCCTTTTAGTTACTTCCCAGCACTGCCCAACAGCTAGCACTGGCTTGTTTTCATCAAAAACTTTCAGCAAAAAGCCTTATCCACATATCAAGTGACTGCCATCCAGGAGACTTGGAAATTACGAATCCACAAGTCACCAGAGCTCAGAGCACAATGAACCGCACAAGTTTTGTAGAGAGGATGACTATAGGGGTGCCCTTTTTACACCACTATGCCAGCAGTGTCAACAATGTACAATGTACAAGCAGCCACAAATAGGAATGACGTCATGTTTAGGTTGTGCTACTATAAACAAGCATGTGCTGAGTCCACTTGGTGAGTGCACTGTGTGGTAGACACAGCAGAGTAAATCACACGCTGAGCCAGATCCACAGAGACCAACTGAGCACACAGAGAGAGAGAGAGAAAATAGAACAGATAATAAACCACAAAATTAACCTTTAGAAAGGATACATTACAAAGAATTCTATGATAATTTAAAAAAGACTAGAAACTATGAATTCCATATATAAGTATGGTTTTACTGAATCGCATTAATTTACGTCCTTAAAAACGATGAAGGGGGAAAAAATACATGAGTGGAAGTTTAGACTTATATTATTTAGAATGTTATTTAATTATTAATTTTCAATAGCGGCTAATTTTACAATTATGTCTATTGTGATACTGATGCTTGGATTAATCACCGATTTTCCCCCCATATTTTGAGTTTATTATTATTTTAGGTGTGTGTGTGTGTGTCGTGGCATGTTTATGTGGTTATGAGGCCACACAAATTTGTATAATAACATGGTATGACATAGGTATTACAATGAGAAGGGGATTTATGAGGACATTTTCAGTGTCCCCGTACTTCAAAAGGCTTATAAATAATTCAGAATTAGTTTTTTTGAAAATCTAAAATGCAGAAAGTTTCCTGTAAGCGGCAGGTTTAGGGGTAGGGTTGGTGTAGGGCAAATAGAAAATACGGTCTGTACAGTATAAAAAACATTATGCCTATGGCGAGCCCCATAAACCATAAATAACAAACCTGTGTGTGTGTGTGCGGGTGTTGTGTTTTGTATGTATGTACTTAATATTATAGTTGCTGTTGGCAGTGGGCATTCATATTATAAGTTTCCAGTTACTCTTGAGGTACTTGTGATTGTGGCCCTAAATAGTTATATACTTAAATGATGATTTTTTTTTTAATTAAAATTCCTTTTTGGGTATTGTTTGAAAATAAAAAAGGTTGGATTTTGCCTTTGCCCTTCATTGACCCTTCTCACAGCGATAACCGATGACGTCACTGTCATCCACCAATCAGCTCTCAAGGGGCGGAACTAGGAAAACATGCCGTCTATATCGGAGCTCTACGATGTGAGTTGGGAAGGTAAATGACTTTGTTTTCGTTAACAGCGGTTATTAAGATATTCAGTATCTTTCTATAGTAATTCTAGCGATACCCGAGTTATTCATTTTGTACAGGTTTATGAACTATGTGCCCTATTTTTTGCGCTTTTCTTTGAAGGCAAAATGCTATCTTAGGTAGCCAGTTAGCTTATTTAGGCACTGCTTAGTAGCAAAACCTGTATTCTAGAAAATATAATTGTATGTTCATATAAGATGAAAAGGTTCAGTATGTATTCAGCTGTTATTTTGTGCTTTATTTAAAGTGTAACGTTGAAACGTTTTAGTAAAACTTTTTATGACTCTGGTCTGTTTATGGTAAATCCCTTATGGATTTGCAAAGATCAGATGAGATGTGATATTGATGCACCTGAATATCATGTTGTTCACCTACAATCAGACAATAAAGAATGATTCAGTTCACTTGAGATGATCATCATTTCCCGTTGATTTTATGATGAAACCGTTTTGTTGCCATAAATCTGACATCTTAATTCAGTGCAATGAGGTTTATAATAACCGTCACTGATTAATTTAGATTAATCACTGATATATTATATGATGCATGACTTACTCTTTAATCACAGCTTGGTTTCTCAAATTGTGCTGGAGTGCTAGCAAAACAAGGATTTTAAATAATATGACATTGATATTGTGATGTTACTTATTGTTTTTCTGATCATTTAATTTGTAATGAGGGAAAAGTTAACTATGCATAAAATCATAAATTGTGCTCTCAGACCTTTGTAAACCCACTGTATGTGGTTTTATTGTAAATATTAAAAAAAATATATATTTTTGGCCTTTTATCTGTTTGTAGTATTTTTAGAAAATACTGTCATTATCAGGATGTTGTATTTTTTTTTTATAGACTGTCTTAATTAAAAAGTTGGTTTTGATTAATTTCAAGCACAGTATATAGTCAAGAAAACAATGTCCAGCCAACCATGGAATGCAACATTGGCGATTGAATCGCCATTGGCTAGTATATTGTTTTGTTTACTCGCCAGACTGATATTATTATTTTACACAACGCACACCCGTTTATTAGCTATTCAAAAGGGGACAGACTAGGATTCTAAATGAGTTGATATACAGATAGTATACACCTTTTTAAACTAAAACCCACCCTTACCCCTCACAAGAAAAACTTTATGCATTTTTCAATTTCAAAAGTTAAAAAAAAAATTGTTTATTGTTTTATAAACGTTTTAGCCTGAGGACATAACAAATTGAGGTTTTTGCCGATTTTTTGTCAGTTTGCGCACTTTGGGTACAAATTTGTCACTAAAAATGGTGTGGTAAGTTTAGGTACTACACAACACAATGATTTTCCACCAATCAGTTATCTGGTTAAAATGGAACAGCTTTTTAAATAACTGAATGTGCATTCTTAACTTCAGCCAATCAAGCATTATATTATGATATTATTATAATTAAGCACTATTTAATGATATAACTAGTGATTAGAACTAAAACTTGGTAACCATGAATGAATGCATATTGGTCATTTTAACTGAACTTAGGGACTGGTGGTGGTGTTTAAGATATTATTGGTCATAGGTAATAGTAATTATTAAAAGATACTACTACTACTACTAATACCTGCTGGGTTCATGAATATTAATCACGTTGTCAGTGTTCGTTCGAACTGATTCGCTGAAATCAAAACAAGGACGATAATATGTGAGCACCAGCCACAAGAGTGTTCGCGCATAGCTCGCCACTGACGAGGAAACGGCATAATTATGCTTGTTGCTTCTTTAAACGCTGAATAATCTAAATGAATGTTATTTTGACAGGAAAATAACAAAGAATATGGTTTACATGTAGCGCGTCGATTCAGAGTGGTATGCAAGACTCTCGCTCTCTCTCTGCATGTGTGAGAAACACAGCGCTATCAATAAAGCGACGGCGAGTCGTGCGCCTTCACACAAGTTTACGGTAAGCCAAATACAGGTGCGCTGCGTGCTAAACACTGCGCATCCATTGAGTACATGACATGATCCATTGAGCGCATCCAAATAGTACAAATCGCTTGACGGAGAGCGAAACTCTCAAGCGCTCATTCAGCGTTGTTTTTTTATCGAGTGAAAATCTGTGTGACACACTCCTCCACACACATACTGCGAGTAAAAATCTTCAGAATATTAGCCAATGGCTAATGTTAGAATCATTATAGTCGCCCAGAGTAAGAGGCGAGTGATTTACTCGCAATGTAGAGGGTTGCATGTAATGGAGCACTAAATATACTAAAACCAATGAGGAAGATGAATATAGAAAGTACGTTATATTCATAATTAATAATTGATGATGAAAATAAATTGGTGATAAAAGTTTCAGCCATAGACTAATGTGTTTCTTTATTGCATTTCAGAGATGCGTGACAAACTCCGTAAGTGGAGAGAAGAGAATTACAGGAACAGTGAGCAGATTGTGGATGTCGGTGAAGAGCTGATTAATGAGCACGCATCGAAACTGGGAGATGACAGTAAGAACATTTACAGTAAACAAAAGCAAAGTTATAAGAAGTTTTAAAACACAAATAACCTTTAGCCTCAGTTTATTAAAAACATAATGGCTTTCATAATTAGATCCGGTTTAGGGTGATGTCTGCCTGGCAACAATCAGATGCATTTCTTATGCACATATGGACACTAAGCGCATTCCTTCAATAGAAGAACTGACAGATATTTAACAAATAAATAGGCTGAATAACTAACATTTTATTGTGTGGAACAATCATAGTCCTCGCAAAATATTGAGGTTATATTCTCATTAGACAAATAATAGGAACATTTCCCACAGCAGGCGATCTGGGCCCATATTCTTAAAGACTCTAAGAATCCTCTCAGAGAGCTCCTAATTTAGCTTAAAAAGAGTCTTCGATTAAAGGTGATTCAGGACCAATCTGAGAGCAACTCTGAGCAAGAAAAAGACAAAAACTTTCATCTTAGAGAAGAGGCGGTGCTGACCTCATTGCTAGGTAGGACACATTCTTTTGAAAACTGTGATTGGTTGGTTGTCTAAGAAGGAAATAAAAGAGCGCTTTTAAGAGTAGGGTTTGAAATTTCACTTTGAAATTACATGCGTAATTTTTCCTGTTTTACCGTACTCTCTCTCTCTCTCTCTCACACACACACATTATATATGTGGGTCAAAGACGTTAAGATGTCCACATCAAAATAAATGTACAAAAGTGATTTAGTCTTATCGAAAAGCACATTATATGTAAGTAAAGTGTCTACTTTTAAGTTTTTGGAGAATAAAATGTTAAGATTTGGTTGAAATAATGTTACATTGTTATTCAGTGTAACATATTTATGTAAAAATTCAAACAACATGCGTATTCTGACGTGTACATATTAAAATAAATAAAAGAATAAGGGAGCATATACAATTATATTGTGTTTTAAATGAGTAAAAATTCTTACTGACAAATGGGCAAAACCTAGGATAGTGGCAAATTTTAAAAATGTAAAATTACAACTAATTAGTATTCGGGGTGAAAGTAATTAGTCTAATATGCCTGAACAGCTATGTTACACTGAATGACAGTTAGTGGGTTCTTCTGTAATCGGGAAAAATGATGATAGTACATAAATGTATGAATATTTTTTGCTCAGCAAAAATAAAATGCAATTAAATAACAGAAAACTGTAACATTTTTTTTTTGGGGGGGGGGGGGGGCAACAATAATGCAAGGCAGTATTACACTTATTGTTTTCTGCTTAAATACTTTTTTGTCGTTTGACCCATGGTCTACAGGTGTTATTACAGGTCTATTAGATATAAATATATATTAGGGATGCCGATATATAGCCACCATATCGGTATCGGCCAATAAATGCTCATTTTTTTTCTGTTATCGGTATCGGCCTGATTAGAAAATTTGGCCGATATCTTAAAGCTGATAAATATTGCATTATTTCCTTCAGAGACACTTCTGATGCGCGCTGTTCGTTTGCAGCCTTCTGTGCAATTGTACGTTGGAATATTGTGTTTATTTGATGTATATCTGATTTATCTCATATACAGTAGAATGCGTTTGGTTAAGTTAAAAGAGCGCTTCGGTTTACCAGTGATAAACTCATACAGCAATGCACAACATTAATAACTATAACTGGGACTGTCATATACATAACATTATAATGAGAACACTATTATAATAAAACGTTGTGAATTCTATGGGTTTAGTTGCCGTGTTTCAGCGCAGTTGTTATGGGAAGAGCGCAGCCACAACAGGATCACACATTCTGACTATAGCACGCAATAACTGCATCATTTTGTACATATATACGTTGTAATATTATGTTTATGTTGTATAAATATCTGATTCTCATATAGCATAATTAACCCGCTAACAAAGCGCTTCAGTTTACCAGTGTTCATTCAGCTCTTCAGCTTCAGCACGCACAGCTCAAACGGCTGCTATTTAAAACAGTGGTATTAATTTGTTACTTTTTCAAAAATCATTGATACATTATTAATAACAAAAACCACTTGTATTTTTCTCTTATTATTTTCATCAGCAATATGGTTTAGTAATTAAAATAATTAAATTATTGTCCGTGCAGAGGCTATTCCGTTTTATTAAACTCTATGGTGCATTAATTTTGATTCTTTACACGTGTAATGATGTCCAATGACTTGTTTGCATTATTTATGCAATATTTTATTTATTTGTAAGACTTTTTTATGACTAAATTTGGTAATGGGAGAGTAAAATTATTTTTAAAACGTACACCGTTCAAACTAAGCTGCTTATGTTGAAGTGTTTGGGATATGGCTTTTAATGATGAGACCTTTTTTATAATCAGGCTCTCAAAAAGTATATAAAATTTGGATATAGATTTATCGGCCAACATTTCGGTTATCGGCTTTCAAAAATAAAGAAAAATCGGTTATCGGTATCGGCCAAAATTTTCATATCGGTGCATCCCTAAAATATATATATATATATATATATATATTTATTTTTTATTTACCATGCTGTCATACTTAACATATTTTATAGGAAATGAACAGCGACACAGTAAGGTTCTGAAAGTGCTGTAATTGTAAAAGAAGGTAGTGACAGACCCAAATCATCACTGTTGCATAGTTGTATTTTTCCTGTTGCCAAATATGTTAATGTAGTTAATAGTGATTTACTTCCATTTCTGGCGCTATGGCATTTCTGCGCAGTGTCGGAGATGTTAGCGTGTCTCTAATAAGATCGGTCACAAACATGATCCCTGCACCATCTAATGTGTAGCGTCTTGATAACTCACTGTCATGCATTGTGCACAACACATTTCTTCTCCCTCCTCATGTTTCATCCAATTTCTCCACTGCTAAAGAAACTCTTAAGACTCTTAAAAGTCTCGTCCGTACTCCAACTTCTTTTAAGGGTTAAGATGCTTTCTGAATTACGCTTTTCTTTAATTAAGAGGAAACACCCACATTTCTAATATTTTTCTTAGAATTTTGTTACTAGGAGCAACTCATAGCACTAAGATTTTTCATGAATACGGTCCTGAAGTCGACAGTAATTGTCGAAATGTATTAAAGGCGTTGAGTTTGTTACAAAAGCAGTGGTTTGATGGCTGTAGTGGCAGTGATTTAAAGTGGAATGAACTTACTTCTCTGTACAACTTCTCGGAAAAGGTTTACTATTAAAATGTGAGATAAAACTCTCTGAGAAGTTGTTTCTAAATTCACTCTTTAGTACTGCCACTAAAAAATATATTGTTATATATTTATAATAAAAATATATACAGATAAACTTCACTAAGTGACTAGTTAAGGTTTTGCTGTCTTTAGAACAGTCAGGGCAATAAAAGTTCAGTGGTGGAAGCCATTAACCTTTATTTTTCTTTAGGCAAGATTTTTCAAAATAAGCAGTTATGCCAAATTTCACATTAAAGTTTTTTGTGTGTGTGTGGGTGTGTTGTGTTTTTTAGATCATTAGGACCAAAAACCAGGGAAAAACAAAATGATAAAAACACATAAAGTTGCTGAACAAACACTGGCTTATTTTTCTCTCTAACAAAAGTATTGTCTGTCGAGTGTCTGACCGCTTGAATATGACTATTGCAGAAGGTTGAAAAGAGCACCAATTCTTTTTTCTTTCCCTAGTCTTAAAGATCCGATAACAAAAAGACTTTTCAGCTTTTCTCTTGACATTGAAATGAGGTTATAGTGGAAACAGCAGAAACATTTCAGATGGCTTAATATTTATTTGCTTTGGTCAGTTATGGGTTTCTAAGCCAGACAAGCAGATGAAGTCCTGCAATCGTGTTGTCAAACATAGCCACTAAAGCCAAAACTCTCTTCAGCTAAAATCATTATCTCAGAGGTGATCCAATCCTTCATACTGGCTCTAAAACTCACTCCTATAGTTGACCATTTTGGTTTACCAATTGGAGAAATTGGGCTCTTTTTCTACACAAATCGAATTTAGGCCTTTTTTTCTCCTTCGTTCATATTGTTATTTTAAAACCACATGTAATCTCAAATAACTATTATTAAATGTCTGTTTCGTAAGAGAACAACACTACTGTTTGAAGAATCTTAGCAAACAACAATGAAGGATCCAAGCTGTAAGTTGCCAAGCAGCTCTCAATAAGGAATTTACTGCAAGACGTGCTCATACATGCAAAAAAAAATAATAATAACGGTTTTCATGGCTATAGAAATCTTTTCAAATTTCTAGGTCTGTTATCTAATTAGGGAAATAATGAAGCTAAGATCAGGGAAAGTCGTCTTCTACTTCTCACACAAATTGCACCTTGACACAAACGAAGAGCACTTGCTGTGTGATGAGTTGTATTTTATTGATGCATGATGTAGTCTTTTTACAGAAACTTTTATGTTTTTGTTGTGATTGTGATTCATACTGTCCTTAAAGAGTGGGGTAAATTCTTTACACAGCTTGTTTTTTATTGAAACCAGCGCTTAAATTGGCTGTGAAACAAGATGGTAATTATCAAAGCAAGACTTGGAATCATAAAAACAGCTAAAAAAAAAAAAAAACTCGAGGCGTTTGTTTGTTTTGGCATATCAGTTTTTTCTTGTTCAGTGGGATTTTATTGTTCTTTCTCAATTAGCACGTTTGAAATCATTCAGCCGATAGACTCGGGCATGCTTGTCAAAACACACTTGTCTGTCATGGAGCATTAATTTCATTAATTGGATCCATTAGCCAAGCCCCCTAATCAGTTTCCTTTATTGTAAATAGACCAGCTAAAGCCACTCGCTTTGTTATGGTTGCAAGTTGAACATTAAACGTTGCCATCTTGGTAATTACTTAAGCATTTAATTGTAGGAATTTAAAATTTCTGTAATCTGTCAAAGTAACGACGCACTTCTTGGGCCGAGACGACGATAGCTGCGCAATTTCAGCACATAACGCATGTCATGACGAATAGAGGGTGAAATTCGCTCCCCCTTTGCGGTGTTTGACTGAACTGATACATAAAACTGATGAATACGCTGAGGTTTTCTTGTCAAAATTCAGCGTCTTAGTTTTGTTTGGCGGCGTGGCGTGAATTTCCTGAGCGTTTCCACGAAACCTGCCAGCTAGCCCACACCGGGAGATTACGAAGACAAACTATGTCGCTGATGGATGCTAAAGATTGTCTTTTCTAATGATACAGAGAAGAAACGTCACAGTTTGCTCAAAAGGAGTTCACATGGCCTCTATGTTCATTTGTCATCTTTGCTACCATGATGAAAAATGGACTTCCTAATATGGTGTCATTTTATGTTTGCCTCCTGTGTTCAGTTTGGATAATTTACGAGCAGGTGATGATTGCGGCGCTGGACTGCAGTCGTGACGATCTGGCCTGGGTGAGTTTTCTTTAAGTAACTTTCTCGCACTCTCTCGTCTATAGACTTTCAGGTAAGATGCCATGTTGAATGTGGATGAAAACAAGGCTGTGAGGGATAGATTTACGGACTTTACAATGGTCCGCACTGTATAAATGTCCTAGATCATGTCATTTTCAAAACTGTTTTATGGAGCTTGTGTGCTGAAAGTTTTTTTCAAAAAGACATTTTCGCCAGCTGAACAATCGGTTTGTTGTTAAAGGGGTCATATGATGCGATTTCAGCATGTTCTCGGGGAAGGGATGACTGCACCATCAGCTGCTGCTGGGGGTCATTAGGGGTCATTCTTTGAGCTCTCCGAGGAACTGAATGAAGTGTGTGAAAGCTTGATGATTTGAGCGTTTCATTCTCTGACATCTGTGTGTTGCAGATTGACTGCACTGGCAGATAGAGGTAGATGATGGTCACGTATTGCATTTGATATGGCCATGCTAAACTGATTTAAAGCATGGTTTACCATAGTAGTGTCATGGTATTCTATGAAGTATATTGAAATGATGTTAATAATATTTGATACTTTCACTGTGACATGGTGCTTTTTAGTTTAGGTATGGCGAACATATTCTCAATGACTGTGTTGTTAGAATTCCTTCACAGAACATTCAGATTGTCAGTGATATTTATGCAAGCACCCAATCTCATATAATGAAGTACACTCTAACTTTATTACAGACCTAGTACACACCTCCAGAACTATTTGGAAAGTCAGAAATGCATAAAATGACCATCAGGCTCTGCTCCGAGTCTTTATGGGCATTAACACTGTCAGAAGCCTTTAATTTAATATTGCACAGCACTTCATGTGCTAGTAATAGAGATTACACTGAGCTCTGTATGCGGCTACACTCTGAAACTCATGCAAATTCCTGCAGTTACTCCATCTATAAAATGAACCTAGCATTTACTGAGGTAGTTTCTGTTCCTATTTATTAGTTATTTTGAAGTGAAATGACAGTTTTATTGGAACAGTGAATGGTCTGTCCTCTTTGAAGTTCTTATGAACAAAATGGAGTTTTGTTTCCTGTTATTTCTAACTGCTTCTGCATTATCACAAATAAACTGTGATGAAATATTAAAGGGGTCATATGATGCGATTTAAAATTGTTCCTTTCTCTTTGGAGTGTAACAAGCTCTTAGTGCATAAAGAAGATCTATAAAGTTGCAAAGACTAAAGTCTCAAACCAAAGAGATATTCTTTATACAAGTTAAGACTTGTCCACACCCTCCTAAAACGCCTAGTTTAAACACGCCCCACATGTCTACATCACGATGTGGGACGATTTGCATAACGCCGCCCAAACGTTCAAGCAAAGAAAGAAGGCGTAATTTTATTGTTGCTGCCGCCGCCGCCGCCATGTTGTGTAGATGCTGTGTGTTTCGTTGCGAAAGCGAAAATACTTTGTTTGGTCTTCCAAAAGAGGACACGACTAGAAATCAGTGATTAAGTTGTATTTACAACACTGTTCCAGACAGGGTTGGGAGGGTTACTTTTAAAATGTATTCCGTTACAGTTAAAAATTACTTCATTAAAAATGTATTCAGTAACGTAATCCAAGTACCACAATATGAAAGTTATGTAATCTGATTACTTTTGGATTACTTTGTCAAATATGTAAATAAAGTCGAAAAAGCAATATCTAAGTACTTTTATTTAATTATGACTTTAAAATTAAAACTAATAAAATCTATAGTAAAAACTATTTTAAACTATTGAAAATTGTGTCTTGTTTCACCATCTAGATATTACAGCCCGTATATTTACATAAAAGGCTATGCAGACATCTAGTGGCTATACAGTTTAGTATTACAGTTTTATTTTTATTATTTTTTTACTTTAACGTGCAAGTAAAATTAAATATAGTTTATACACATTAAAAAAATTACACCATATACATATTAGTCTATTTTAAAATAAGCCTAAATGTCGAAATGCATGTGAAATGCTATCTTTCTTTATTTCATTGACTGATCCGAGGTGTGGGGACTCATTAATAATAATTTCCACATTTTCAGGCTCATTTTTCACTAGAAAACTTACAACTGCAGTCATGCACACCATAGAATTTTAAATTACTAACAAACACAACATTTTAGCTAATATGATGATTTCCATGCTAGTCGGACTCGTACCTGCAAATGTTCAAGTTGGTTGAGTAGCCTTTGTTAAAGCAAGAGTCTTCATGCATAGCTTACGCTGTACAACTATGTTATTTCCTTTATCCTCTTTGAAAACAAAATAACTGAAATTTCCAGACATGAAAAAGTTTTTCCCAGCAGGAAGCATCGTAATTAATTTACTGTAGCAGCGTCTCATCCCACGTTTGAGGAGAATAATTGTAGACGGGTGTTATTTACGCACGCACCAGCAGGCGGCTCACGTGAGTCAACGTGTGTCCACAGAACCAGGAACTATGCAGAGTTAAATATATAGTGTTATGTCAAAATACTCATTTATTTAATCTTAAAGGAAACAAATGTAATCCTGATGGTATTCTCACTTTTTACAAAATGTAAATTGAATCCGATTACTTTATTTTATGTAACTGTAACGGATTACAGTTACTAGATTTTTGTATCCTGATTACATAACGCCGTTACATGTATTCCGTTACTCCCCAAACCCTGGGTTCCAGAAAAAAGGTCGATCCAAGTATCAGATGTGTGCAGCACATTTTATGGACTGTTTACTGATCCTGGTAGAGTCGACTACAATGCCGGCTGTTCTGACTCATGTAAGTACGTTTTCTTTTATCATTTGATACTGATGATTCAAACGCGAGTTTTAAACAGTGTAGAGTAAGCGCTTGTTGTTTGTCGTTTCTCCGATTACAAATGCAGACATGATTTTATGTTTAAGCGGCGCGATGCAACACGTAAAAAGACAGTATAAGTCATTATTAATCTGTAATTATGTCCCACTGGATGCAACAAATGCCCGTTTATAATGGGTTTGAATGTTTTGTCTCGTCGCTCTGGCCGGAAAATGGCATCACAGTATGGTAAGGGGCGTAACATTATTGAGGTATCGGCCAATCACAAGCACTGGATAGCTGGCCAATCACAACGCACTGAATAGGTGGCCAATCACAGCAAACCTCGCTTTCAGACCGATGAGCTTTATAAAAATCTACGCGTTTCAGAAAGGCGGGGGCATAGAGGAGAAACAATAATGTACATTATGTGGAACATAATCTTTTTTTTGAACCTTAAACCGCAGAAACACATTTCATTACAACACATACACAAAACAATGTTCTTTTTAGCAACATATATGACCCCTTTAAATGATTGCCCTCCCAAACTTGTATTTTTGGAGCAGATTTTTTTTTTTTTTTTACGCTTGGATGAGGTACGTTCCAATTCACTGGGTTCCTATGCAATGGGAACACATTGAACACACTTTTTATCCAAGGCAATTTGTGTTGAATTTTAAGGTAAACTTCCTTTTAAAAGTTTGGTGTAAGTTAGTTTTTTTTTTTACATTTATACCACAAAGACTTTTGATATTTATTTGATCAAAATACATAAAAAACGTAGTATTGATATATTAGATTTCATTGTAAATAACTTTTCCGTTAAATTATTTGAAAAATGTAATTTATTACTGTTATGGACAAAGCTTAAATTTTGAGCTTTTGGCGGTTACTGCAGTCTTCAGAAACCCCCAAACTATCAGATGTCTAATCTGATTTCTAATATGCTGATTAAGGAAACATGTCTTGTTATCAATGTTGAAACATTGCTACTGTTTTTGAAAACTGTGATACTTTTTTTTCAGGATTTTTTGATGAATAGAAATACCCAAAGAACCAGTAATTTATTTGAAAATAAAAATATTTTGTAGTATTATAAATATTAGCTGTCATTTTTGAACAATTGAATATGTCTTTGGTGAATAAAAGTATTAATTTCTTTCAGAAATCCCAAACTTTTGAAAGATATTCTTATTCTTATTCTATTTGGAATTTTTGAGTTTGCAGGACAGTAACAAATATTTTATTACATTGGATCATACCTTTTAGGATGAAAAGAGAAGCACATTCTGTATGTCACTTCTACTTTCAATTGTACTCTTTTCCGAATTTTCTGAGCGTAAATATTAAGCTTGAAGAAACTCTTGTGTTTCGAAGGAAATCTGCTTTTATATCCAACAAATATTTGTCTAACTGTACTTTTGCACTTACTTCCACACAAATGAGACAAAACTTTGTTGCAATATCGACTATGTTTCTTGAATCTGAGCTTGTGCTGAATTAGTGCTTTTGTTTCGCCAGAATGAAGGTGGAATTCTAATTCTATGGCAGAAACATATATTACCTCTGGAATCAAAACCTTAATGGGAAATCTGTGATGACTGAACAGCCCCCTCACCCCGCCACATCAATCCTCTTTGTGCAGCTTAGCGTTAGATACACATTATCTGATTGCACGAGTGGAGTCGATGCC
>JADLZN010008210.1:0-31872 GCA_018155175.1 Sinocyclocheilus anophthalmus | reverse complement strand
ATTAATAATAAACATACAACAATAATATTAACACTGTTCTGTTAGAAAAAAATATGTATATAAATATACTTTTTTTTCAGCTTTTTTTTTTTAGATTTTTTATTATTAAGCCTCAAATGTCAACTATACACCAAACTGGTTTCTTCTTTAAATTATAAAAAAAAAAAAATATGAATGGTATTATAATGTTAAAACTAAAATTAAAACAATGGAAAAACCTTTAGCTAACATGTAAGAAAGAACAAAACCATCTTAACACACCTAATCCATAAGTGGGACTTGAACGTTAATTGCCCACTGAACGATTACGTATTGTGGCATCCGTAATGGAATCGCGATAGAAATTCGATTAATTGTGCAGCCCTACTAAAGGTTGATTAATTCGGTGAAGCTTCTTTGGTTGAAAGCAAAAGGTCATCTTTCCGAAAACTTCTCAATAGATCTGGGCCAACAGCTCCGAGACACTACAGCAGGGCCGTTTGTGAGTTTACATAAGGGCCGAGGGGCCCGCCGAGGGGCCCGCCGAAGGGGCAATGCAGGTTAAAACCATTTTTTCCCCCATGCATCGGCACACATCGGGCCGAATAAAAGAGGGACACTTAAGCTGTAACATGAGCCTCGCTTATCCATGACGCAAGGCGAGCGGGACGGTTAGCGATCACACGCATGAATGCATGTGCCAATAGCCTCTTCTGTGAACACAAACACACAGGCAGACAATGCTGCTGGAAATGTGACTTCCATAACAGGCCTGGAAATGAGGCTTGAGGGAGGAATCTTCAGCCTTCAACACCCACTCCACGATTTGATTTCACACTCCGAGTGAGCGCTTTGGCCTTATTCGACAAGAAAATGTAGTAGCCGTGTGACGATCGCAATAAACAAGCCGTCAGGAATGACTATCAAGGCCTACAGTATCCCACTGTTTATATTATGAGACGCTTCCATATTTTTAGCCTCACATTCCCAATGGAGAATTTAATACGCTGCTAGCAATATTAACTAGCGCCTGGAAATTGGAGCATGATGTCAGGAAGATCACGGCTGCTCAGAGATGCCACTGCTGCAGCTAAACTTCACTTGCATTGGCTTCATAGTTTCACAAAATTAAAGTTATGGTTATAAAATTATAAAGTTAAAGTTTGTCTACCATGGCAGACTTTACTGTTAAAACGAATCTTAAAAAAAAGAAAAAGAAAGTTGTTTCATCTTTAAAAATCATTCTCAGTACTGTAATGCAGTAATTAAATTCATTCCTGTCTGGACAGATACATTTCGTAATTAAATCAAATACTATTTGATTAATATATGATGTATAATCAGCAGGTCATCACTGCCCACTGAGCAGCTACACAACTGACTCTAATTCTTCTCTCAGAAGTGCTACTGCCATCTGTCATAACTGAGCGGATTGGAGCTTTCATCACAAATTCTAAAGCTAAAATTACATTTGAACGTAGCTGTGACGTTAACATCTTATGCCATTGAAAAACTTTTCTGGTCTGTGTTGAGTTGATTCACGTCACACTAAATGCTGTTTACAGACACACTGGTCCTGTTTAATGTTTGGAACAACAGTTTAGATGTTTTGTACATGGGACATATCCGTTTATAACACCTGAAATCATTTTTACTCTGAAATGTGACTGATATTATGTGTTAAATGAGTTAAATTGTGTATAGGTTTTCCCAAGCAAAGCAGCACCCAGCGTGTTGTTGTTGCAACCTAGTTATTAGCGCTGCCCGGTATCATTTTATGGCATAATGTTGGCGACGTCTCGTTTTTACATTGCCGCAGTCAAGTTTAAAAGACTCGTTGGACCTGTAAAGGCCTAACTAGGGCCCTGTGTGTGACTTGTTTTCAGGAGGGGAAATATTCATGGGACAGAATTCCTTGTTGACACCAACCTCCTGCTGTTGGGGCCCTAGGAGGAAGTGAGCAGAGAGAGGGGCGTCATATGCTGATATAACACCTCAACAAAGCAGGCTGTGTAGATGTTTTGCCCCGATGCACTGGTTCTTGTTTTCTAAAGGTTTCCTGTATGAATGCTCAAATGTTCAGCTAAAGAACTGATCTTAGAATAGAGGAAATCAACCATCGTTTCACCCACAGCCAGTGATCTGATCCTAGACCTAATGGCCTAATGGTTAGAGAGTCAGACTCGTAATCCAAAGGTCGTGGGTTTGAGTCTCGGTACTGGCAGGGATTGTAGGTGGTGGAGTGAATAACCAGTGCTCTCTTCCTCCCACAATACCACGTCTGAGGTGAGACCCTTGAGCAAGGCACCGAACCCACTGCTGCTCCCCGGCGCGCCACGCTTGTCTGCCCAGTGCTTCGGGTGTGGTTTTTCACGGTGTTTTGTGCGTGTTTGTACCTACTTACTGCTGTGTGTGTGCCTTGGATGGGTTAAAGCAGACACAAATTCCCAGTATGGACACTATACTTGACGCTCTGTCCTTTCCTTCCTTTCCTGAGTTATTTTGGATCAGAGTTTGGGTGTAATGTCCTCTGGTTTTTGTACACATGAAATGTCTTTATTTATTTATTTTTTGTATATATGCGTCCTTTTAAAGCATGCATGAACTGCCAAGTTTAAAATTTTCCCTGACATCAAATATATCATGCAAAATTCCCTCACGCACGTGAGTAGTACGTATGTTTCCAATATTATTTACAACAGGAGTTGTATTTTCATTGGTTTAAAATAAAATATTTGGTTATAAGAGAAACATTAAAAACTACCTTTTTTCATCAACACCAATCCTTTTCTGGTAAAAAAAAGTTTTTTCAAAGAGTCAACAAGTATGCAAACTGCTGAATGTAAACATTTCTGATAACCCACACCTGTCTCTGATGTAGCCATCAATATTTAGTATAGTCATCTAATTATTATACTTTTTCATAAAATAATAAATGAACTACGTAAAAAGCATTTGAACGTCTCCAGCACATTTTTATATTACCCAAAACTCCGCAACCCTTAAGCCCATTATCACGTCTGTCAAAATTTGCTACAGTAGCTGGCATTGGTAATTAGCACTAAAACATCACATACCCTCATGGACATCATCACTTCATGAATACTGTTTTGGATAATAAATAATATTACTAGGGATGCCCGAAAATTCTTGGCCTCAGCCAAACAAACTGAAACACCACTGGGTTGAAGCCAAATACCACACACGGTTTTCATGGTTGTTTCCCCCTGTATATTCCAATTTTTTCACACATTGCAAAAATTAAATAGCCAAATGTGCGTTTTACTGTTGTGTCCTTGCCCTTTTTGTACTACTGTACACATTGCGTTCCGTGAAGAGAAAATATCGGCTCCGGCAGCTGTTTGTCAAACCGTAACGTAGCCATACATCAATATATATGAATATATATTACAAATATATAATGCAGGTGAGTATAAATTTGTTCTTAACTCACTGAAATTTGAATCAGAATGGTCGGGCAATACTTCACACTGCATGCTAAAGCAAAATAAACACCAATCCAACGAAAAAATGTACAGTGTTAATGAACATCATTCAATGTGTTGGTTCCTGATGGAAACAGTAAGTTGTATGTTATATTTTGATGGACATTTATGCACAAACTACGCATTCTGATTCTGGTATTTCCTTTTTGAATATTTTCAATAATTTTTATTATTATCTTTTTTCATAGTTTTGGCAATAGATGAAATTAAATTAGTGATCTTGAGATGAATCCTGAGATTCAATGACTAACATAGGCTGGTGTATGTAACTTCTGAACCTGAACGGTTCATCTACCTTCTAAGTTTGTTTAAAAGATTAAAGGGTCATATGATGCGATTTCAGTTTTTCCTTTCTCTTGGAGTGTTACAATAGCTGTTTGTGAATAGACTAGATCCCTACTCGGCCCAACATGTTCACGCAAATAAAGAAGGCGTAACTATTATTCTTGCTCGCCCCGCTGCCACCATGTTGTGAGACGCTGTTTGTTTCGTTGCGAAACACAAATACTTTGCCTTCCAAAATATTGGACACGACTAGAAATCAGTGGTTAGTTGTATTTACAACACTGTTCCAGAACAGTTTTAACCCAAATATTCAGATGTGTGCAGCGCATTTTATATGACTGTTTCCTGGCAGAGTAGACTACAATGCCGGCTGTTCTGACTCACAGACTGTAAGTAAGTTTTTTTTTATATTTAACGAATTTGCCACTGATGATTCAAACGCAGTTTTGAGCAGTGTAGAGTAGCGCTTGTTGTTTGTCATTTCTCCGATCACAAATGCAGACATGGTTTTATGTTTACGTGGCGCGATGCAACGCGTAAAAAGACAGTATATGTCATTATAATCCGTAATTATGTCCCCCTCACTGGATGCAACAAATGCCTTGCTTATAATAGGTTTTATTGGTTTTGTCTCACCGTGCCGGGACACGGCATCACAGTGTGTTAAGGGGCGTAACATTTCCGTCACACGCTTGAGGAAGTCGGCCAATCACAACGCACTGGATAGCTTGCCAATCAGAGCACACCTCGCTTTTTGAGCTTTGTAAAAATCGACGCGTTTTCAGAAAGGCGGGGCATAGAGGAGAAACAATAATGTACAGTATGTGGAAAATAATGTTTTTTTTAACCTTAAACCGCATAAACACATTTCATTACACCAAATAATGTTCTTTTTAGCAACATCATATGACCCCTTTACGACAATTATCAAAGATTGATCAAATTTAAATTTTCCAATAAAAGATGCGCACATTTTTTTTACATGATTGTTACTTTTAATTACCTCTTAGCAGATTTAGACTCAAATCCGAGAAAGTTGTTCCTCAAGTATACTTATAGTAAATTACTTTCTTGATTGGTTTGGGAATATACAGGTCAAAGGGCAGTGTTGTATGTACAAAGCATTGATATCATTTGTACCTACAGAATGAACTTCAATTGTTTAGAAGTAAATTCTTCACTGAATACAGCGCATACTCTAAAAGTATGTGATTTTGGCCAGAGCAATTGTTTTAACACAGTGATTGATGGATAGGTGAGTAGGCTGTTGATGTTGTCTGGGTACATTAGGTTGGAATAGCCTTTGCACTACAAATGTCATGTGATGACTTCATGATGATTCAACTATCTGTGAATTTGGTTAGTCAAATCACCAACCACTTTGGACCTTGTTTACACCTGTATTCATTGCTGGCCATTTGCGATCGGATCACCCAAGATGAATATTAATACCAAGTGTAAACAAAGTCCAGATGACTGTACAAAATGCTTTTCTCTGAGGAGTGAATTAGCTCACATCTGGTTTCCTTGAACCAAATTTATAACTGATGTTGCTTACCAACTGAATTTGTGACAAAGCAATACTGCACAAGCAACTGTGCTGTCAAGCTGCATTAAAGCTCTACCTTTTGGGACTTTTTTGTGTTCTAACTTTTAGCCAAAATATGTGTTTGTTTACAGTTTGTGTTGTCTACTTTTCATACTAGGAAAAAAGTCACGACATGACTATTCAACAGTTCAGTTTACGGACCCCGGTTTTCTCCCACCTCACGCACCCACTGACTCGTAACACGTAATTAATCATAAATATCTGCTGTGTTTGACATTCATGTTCCCTGAGAAACCAAGGCTAGTTTGTGTCATTTGTTTCCAGAAGAGTTGTGTGGATGTGGAAATGCATGAATTCGACTCTTTCCTTGTTGCATTAGATTTATAATCTGGAAACTTTAGGTCAGAAATGTCTTTGTTTCTCTCTGCTTCTTGACTGGTGTGGACAGGATTTGATTCCAAGTCTGAAACATCCCTTCATTGTTCAATCAGATGTGAATAAACATGCGATTCCATTGGCACATGCAGAAGAATATTTTCTGTCCTATCAGACAGTCTTCGAGGCAGATGTTGTTTTGGAGAGTGCAGTCCTTGGTGGTTGTGTTGAAGTGCTGAAGTGAAGCCATTTAGAAAGCTGATATTCATTGTTTATCATTTGTTTGTGTATTTATATCTGTACATGCTTATTATGTACGTGTGTGTGTATATTAGGGGTGAACCAGTTTACATTTCCCACGATTCGGTTTGTCTCTCAGTTCTGTGCTTTGAGTTTGGATGATGAATACTCTTGTGCTCTGTTTTGAGCAACTGTTCCGTTTTACTAAGCGTTGTCAGCAAATTTCGCCAGGCTCTGGTACCATGTGCCTACAATAACCCGGGCTAACTTCACGTTATTGTTATTTTTTACTAATTATGTTTTTAACTTAATGTAATATACTATATATATATAAATAGATATAGTATTATTGTATTTTGTCACCTTATTTATTAAAGCTTAAAAATCCACGAGCCGGCAGTGTCTCTAGCATATTGTGCGTCATTATGACTAAATTTGACCAGTGCATTATTTGTGTGCTCCAGAAATGTTGTTTGCAGGGGGGAAAAAAACAATTTACAGAGATTTGTTGCTATTATCTGCTGCTTTTTGATGATTTTTGATGGTCCACCAATTCCACATGTGGAGAAGATTTCAGACATTGTGGAAGTCAATAACGATTTTAGTCAAAAAAAAAAAAAAAACCTTTTCATTCTATGGTCCTCAGAGGGAACGATGAGTGAACAACACATTATTTTCTGGTATTTTTAATGTATTATTGGGTCCTGTTATATCAATGAATTGATATCTTCTTTAATATGGGGTCTCTCTCCTCTTTTGATCATTGATCTTTCTGACCCTCTCCGTAGAGAAGGATTTTTTGTTTTAATCTGTCAGTTGACCTGAACAGATTTGGCAGTGGGATACATCAGACGGAACTGTCTGGTTTTCTACTTCAGTGGAGAAAGGGTTAGAAGCTTTAATGGTGGTCTGGTTGACTACATACGTAGGGACTTCAAGAAGTTACTTCCCGGGTGTGTGACATCACAAACCCAGATAAACCCCGCCCTCGGGAAAAGGCAGCAAAGGGGGCGAGGCCATGCTGCACTGCTTTAGAGAAGAGGAAGAGAAAACTAGAGGAGCACGTAAAAATCTATTCATATATGAATCGAATCATTATATATTCTGTCTTCTAACGATTCTAATGGATTCACAAGTTTCAAAATCAATGTTCTAAAGCAGCGGTTCTTAATACTGTTCCTTGCGTCCCCCTGCTCTGCACACGCTCTGCATCTCTCTCTCTCGCTCTCTCATTCAGCTCACCTCCAACAATGAACTGTTCCATTTATACAATTATTTTCACATAGCTATGAGAATCGTTATGCATGGACACGTGTGCGGTTGCCATACTGTATTAAAGCTTTAATCAGGATAAAACTGTATATTAAAAGCTAACGTAAGCAGTAGCATTTACAAATAACAGCGTATCTAAAAGTATGAGACAACAACATAAAAAAAAATATAGGCCTACCATTAAAAGCCATGCTCGCACAGATTCTGCACGATCCTCTTCAATAATATCCTCTGCTTCTCAATCGGGCTCAAACTGATAAGCGATATTAACGACGGCGTTGTTTACAATACAACCGGAGCACATGCCGCTATGTTGAGGGGCGAGACGTTTAGACGCACGCTAGAGGCGATTTAGCCAATCACAACACACTGGGCTAGCTAACCAATCAAAACCCATCGCCTATTTCTGAGGGAGGGGCTTCATAAAAACAGGAAAAGATCAGCCCGTTTCTCAGAGAAGGGACAGAGCTGTGTGGAATAAAGGTAAACTATATGAAAAATAATGCTTTTTTTTTTTAAACGAAGCATTAACACATGTTAGACTGCACCCCATAAACACAATCAAGCCTAGAAAAACCCAGTGAACCACCCCTTTAAGTTAATTTGCTCGTAGTCTTACAGACTGTCTTACTAGGTGATGATGAAGTGAGGGTCTGTCCATCACCAAGTAAATAAAAATATAAAAAACACATTGAGGTAATCACCTAAAAAATAGGTAAATTAAAAAATGCAACCCTCATTGGATCATTTGAGATGGATTGATCCGTGAGTCTCTGAGTAATGCATAACGGTCAGGTTCACATTTAATGAAATACAGCATTTTTACCTTCAGCCACAGGATAAGCCACAAAGGCTCAGGAATATGATTTCTGGTTATGGTCATATGACAGTTAATTGTTATGTGGAATTAATAAAATATGGTCTTACATAATGCACGCATGCAGTTTGGATCAACTCCTCTCTGGTTTTTCAGGGGCAGGGGCTCAAATGTAAAAAAGGACATCTATTACTATGGAGTAATACTAAAATGTACATGTATCTTATTTGAAACTGATCAAATTTTACACACACACAAACACTGCATCCGGAAAGTATTCACATCACTTTCCACATTTTATGTTACAGCCAGTATTCCAAAATGGATTAAATTAATTATTTTCCTTAATTTTACAAACAATGCCCCATAATGACAACATGAAAGAAGTTTGTTTGAAATCTTTGCAAATTTAAAATAGAACAAAAATTTAAATCACATGTGCATAAGTATTCACAGCCTTTGCTCATTATTTTGTTGAACCACCTTTTACACCGATTACAGCCTCAAGTCTTTTTGAGTATGATGCTACAAGCACGGCACACCTATTTTTGGGCAGTTTCTCCCATTCTTCTTTTCAGGACCTCTCAAGCTCCATCAGGTTGAATGGGGAGCTTCGGTGCACAGCCATTTTCAGATCTCTCCATAGATGTTAGATATGATTCAAGTCTGGGCTCTGGCTGGGCCACTCAAGGACATTCACAGAGTTGTCCTTTAGGCACTCTTTTGTTATCTTGGCTGTGTGCTTGGGGTCGTTGTCCTGTTGGAAGATGAACCTTCGCCCCAGTCTGAGGTCCATTGTACAATCTCAGTACATTGCTGCATTCATCTTTCCCTCGATCCTGACTAGTCTCCCAGTTCCTGCTGCTGAAAAACATCCTCACAGCATGATGCTGCCACCACCACCACCATGCTTCAATGTAGGGATGGTATTGGGCAGATTTTGAGCGGTGCCTGGTTTCCTCCAGACATGATGCTTACCAAAGAGTTAAATCTTTGTTTCATCAGACCAGAGAATTTTGTTTCTTATGGTCTGAGATTCCTTCAGGTGCCTTTTGGCAAACTCCAGGTGGGCTGTCATGTACCTTTTACTGAGGAGAGGCTTCCGTCTGGCCACTCTGCCATACAGGCCTGATGGTTGTTCTTCTGGAAGGTTCTCATCTCTCCACAGAGAAATGCTGGAGCTCTGTCAGAGTAACCATCAGGTTCTTGGTCACCAGTATAACTAAGCCCCTTCTCCATCAGTTGCTCATGTTTGGCCAGGCGGCCCGCTCTAGGAAGAGTCCTGGTGGTTCCAAACTTCTTCCATTTACGGATGATGGAGGCCACTGTGCTCATTGGGACCGTCAATGCTGCAGAAATTTTTCTGTACACTTCCCCAGATCTGTGCCTCGATACAATCCTGTCTCAGAGGTCTACAGACAATTCCTTGGACTTCATGGCTTGATTTGTGTTCTGACATGCACATGCATTAACTGTGGAACCTTATATAGACAGGTGTGTGCCTTTCCAAATCGTGTCCAATCAACTGAATTTACCATAGGTGGACTCCAATCAAGTTGTAGAAAAATCTCAAGTATGGTCAGTGGAAACAGGATGCACCTGAGTTCAATTTTGAGTGTCATGGCAAAGGCTGTGAATACTTGCGTACATGTGATTTTTTTTTTGGTTTTTGAATTTTTATATTGCAAATACTTCTTTCATGTTGTCATTATGGGGTATTGTTTGTAGAATTCTGAGGAAATAATGAATTTAATCCATTTTGAAAAAAGGCTGTAACATAACAAAATGTGGAAAATGTTAAGTGCTGTGATACTTCCGTGCACTGTGTGTGGTATCAGAATTATATATATATATAAGAGAGAGAGGGAGAGAGATATCGCACATTTTGTGCTTTTTATACCAACCCTTTTTCATGCTTCATTCATTTGTTGCCAATGAAAGGTGCTTACAATGGTTTGTTCCCCATTTAGAACCTCAACAATACCACAAATCAATCCCAATTACTTTAGGAAAAGTAAAAAATTAAATAGCATATCTTGCTGGAAATTACTGTTCAAGTGATTGTTTTTGTACAGTTTTAATTCAAGGGCTGTTACTGTGATTTACTAGGAAGTTCAGTTTGATTTGATTATTGTTGGATTTAGTTTTACATGACCTCATCAGGGGGACTGAGAGGCTTCTAACTCTGGAACAGTGATTCAGTGGATTTAAGTGTATCTTAATTTTTGCACCATTGTTCAGGCGCTTAGGAATAATGCGTCAATGGTTGTGAGTGTACTGCAATAGTTTGAGTCATGCTTTGGTCAAGTTCCAGGTGGCTGAATGAGAACTTGTCATAGAAAGTTGCTTTACAAGACTTAATGTTATTCAATTTCAGTTGGATCTGGTGGTTCAGATATTAGTGCAAAAATATAGACATACATATAACATAAATGAGAAAAATAGGGCTGCAAATTAAAACTAGATTCTAAAGTTTGTGAACAAGATACTTTAGCATCTAGATTAATAAAATCTTAATGGTCAAAAGGGCTAGTTAAAAGTTCAAAATGGAAAGATGTATTTGTCCTCAAGCACAAGAAGATGCAAAAAAGGTGAAAAAATTATAATTTGATGTTTAAAATCGATTAAATTATTCAGATTGTCAAGAGTTCCAAAAGGTAGTGTAACAATATGTTGGTTTTCTCAATCCAGCATAATTATTTGACACATTCAGCAGGAAAGGCACTAGAATTGAGTTGAGTTTTTTATTTGAGATGAAATGAATGAGGTTTATATTTAATTGATATCGAGATAACATTCTTTTTATGACTCTTCTTATTAATGTTTTGTAGTTCTCAACCTCACTGCAGTGTAGATCAAGTCAATATTTGTTTTGGTGCTGTTTTCTGTTGTAATTACCAAAGTTTTGATGGACTGCATCATCTAGAGCCAGGAAAAACTAAACTATAGGGAGTATGGAATAAGTAAGAGGACATGAGAAAAAAAGAGGGAAGGAAGAGTCAAGAATAGGAAGTAGGGGGAAGTAGAGAAAAAAGGCTAGGGCAGAGGGGTAGACTAAAAAGAGGAAAAAAAGGAGGAGAAGCATAGGAAAGTAAGAGGAAGAAAAGAACAAGAGAAGTAGAATAGAAGGATAGGAGTGTAGAAATAGTAGAAAGAGTACCGGAAAGAGATTGGGGGTGAAGTAGAGGAGAGCAGGAGAGAGGAAGAGCGGGAACGAGAAAAGATGAGAGAGGGCTAGAGGGGGAGAAAGAGGATAGAGAGGTAGAGGGATATGGGGGAAAGAAGAAGGCTAGAATACAGTGGGCGATTACTCATTTTGATTCTTTCATGTTCAGGATGTGGCATCCCCCTTAACCACCTATACTGCTACCACAGGAACAGGAAAGGACTTCCTCAAAGTGCTTTCTCATTTGGCATTCATAATTACATTCTCGGCTTGTCTCCACTTTCCACAAGCCGCCAGAACATGCCTGGCTTGCGACCATTGTGTCTAGACTGTGCACTTTGCAAGTCACCAAAACCTGTGATTGTTTTTTTGGGGGGGGGGGGGGGGGGGGCATCTGAACAATGGATGATTGGCGGGATATTTAATCCCATATTCTGTAATTCACATAACTGTGAGAAAAGGTTTGTGAGATGATGTAAAAAGGAAGGCTAAAGGAATGTTACATGAGGTTACAAGTGGTGTTTTTGAGTTCTGCTATCTTGCAGCCCTGTTTTAGGCATGTTTAATTTGATTATTGATGAAAAGGCCTTCTGAGAATCATCTTATTGGAGGTGCTTTTGCAAATATTTGGTCACACATTATATCAAATATCATTCATGCAAAACCATTTTGAATGGGATGTAAAACCTAAACCAAGCTACTTTTCCAACCTTACTTCCATCATACCACAACCACATTTGGGGTGTTGTATTCTTTATGACAAAGAAACAGCTAATGCCACATGCATAGCTGGTATCCTAGCCTGGTCTGGCCAGTCTGTTGGCCGGTTTTTAAGTTGTTTTGGGAACAACTTCAGCTGATCATTCTCGGAGTCCAGCTAGTTAAAGACCAGGCAAGGAGACCAATCTAATCCAACCAAAACAATGTTAGGCTGGGTGGGTTGAGTGGGTTTTTTCAACAGGGTTCTTAGTGGGTTATTTCAGGTGGCACTGACAAAGATTATCTCGATAAATTATTATAACTCAAATTGTGCATAATCTCCATTCAAGATTATAACATATTAATATTATTGCAAAATATGTGTTCAAATCAAGCCACTGAGGAGAAATAAAAAAATATAGTAGCCTAGTTCCTGCTTTTAATATTTATGTAATTGTATGATTTTTTTTTTAAGGTTTGAATGTAAAGACTAGGTTAAATTGCATTTATAAGATCATACTTCATTTTGTAAGTTTGTAAGAATTAATGAAATAAGTAGCTTTGCAGTAGATTGCAAATAATTTCTGCAGTTTTTGCTGAAAACGCAGAGTCTTTCCTAAAATATGTTTGTTAGCATGCTCATTCAGTATTACGTTTAGGGCTGGGCGATTTGGCAAAAAAGTAAAATCTCGATTTTTCCAAAACGTTTGACCGATTCTCGATTTTGTATGATTTTTAACTAGTCATCTTGAAAGTCTACCTACAACATGATTCAAGTAACTTTTTCTTTATTAACCCTCTAGTTAAAGAAAATTCTATTCCAAGTGCAGCACACATGAAGCTGTCAACATGATGTAAATGTTAAACTAATCACTTGTTAAATATCTTTGTAGAAAAGATGCATGAACTGCAACTACATATTGTACAAACGTGTCATATATATTATATTTTCAGAAATAATACGAGGAAAATGCTTTAAATCAAAAGTCAAGGTAGTTCAAATTCAAAATGACTGAATGTATAACACAAGAAGACTATTAACTATAATTATAAATGTCCTGTAAAAACAACAGCAGCTTTCAGCCTGAAATAAAACATGAAATATCAGACATACAGTAGTAGTTCTTCACAGGTTTTTTATTAAATTCATTAACATTAAACAACATTAAATTCGAACTAATCAATAAAATCGGGGTAATCGCCCAGCCCTGATGTTTACTGCTCTATAATGCTTCCTCTACACGTTTTCCATGGTCGGTTGAGGCCTGTTTCTGGCAGACCTCCTGCATGGTCATCATTGATCTGCGACGCTGTCAGGTACCATCAAGGCAAAGCATGTGCCATGTGACACATAAGGGCAGCTTGCCAAAAGCTAATTGACTCTGATCTGCACTAATTGTAAACGTGAATCCTATAACAGAGCTTTGGGGAAGAGCCACCAGCACAGATGAAAGCGCCGGGCTTTGCTGTGTCAGGGGCCGACAACCAGTAATCGGTGCGTCCGGTGACCCGGGAGGAGCAAGGGCAGGGCTGTAGCTGTGTCTTTCTTGCCAGACCTGGTCCTGCTCCTGATGTTCTTCCACCCAGACCTTTCTGACACCATTGTGTCATTTACAGTGACCTAATAAGGCAGTCAACTGAGAGGCTTTATCTTGTGTCCTTTGAGCTGAAAAAGGTCATATAGGAGACGTTTAAGTTCATTTTTATCTTTTAGGTGTTGTGTCTTTTTACAGCCACTTATTATAAACTGTGCTGTAGTGTGACCATAACTTTTTTTTTTTTTAATTACTGTATTACTGTAAATATTAAATGCAATTTTATGCAACACTTTAGCTGTTTCAATGTGCAATTCAGGTGCAAACACTTCTGTCTTTGTCTGTTTTGGCCCAGACATTATCTGAATTTGTCCATCAGCACTGACTATCACAGTTGCTATTTCTAGACAACCGCTTACACAAGCCATAGACCTTGGCCAAGATGCCATATTTTTTAGGCGAAAAACAATGAGGCTTTGAGACATAGTTCAGTCTGTCCAAAGAGTTTTACTGTCGTAAAGTTTTACACAATTCTCACAATTCTCTTTTTTTCCCTTTTGTCTACTAGGACACAGCCATTCAATTTTGAATTTGCTTGACAATCAATACCAATTTTGTTTTCGCCCATTCTTAACTGAATATGGCATCTACCCTGACAAAAGTTCATAGCTGTTGATCATCCTGGAAAAGGTATAAGTGTTGAATTAAAAAATCATTGCAACATGAAAAGATCTCTGAAAAGTGTTTTTATCTTTTAGGGCTTAATGAAACGTCATTGAATTCTATAACTCGTCTTCATCTGTCTCATAGTTAAGTCTCTTCTGTGCTCCACGACGTCATATGGGAATTAATTGAGACTAGTGTTCATGGCAAACAGATGCCAGCTCACCTACATTCAGCACTTGTGACCAGACACTGATGAAAGGATTAGTCCTCACTCTTCTAACATGACCTAGATGTTTAGGTAAGGTTGAAGCAAGGTACTTTCACATACGTGATTATGTACAAGACCTCAAGGCGACTTATTCTAGGATTTAGCACCTGAATGAGCCTGAGCTTGGCCCATAAATCCAGATCATCAGTCTCTGGTGTTACTCAGCCAAAAGATTGGTGTCAACAACAGTATTATCAGCATGAGGTAGCTGCCAAGGCATAATATACATTGTGCCGTTTAAAGGGATAATTTACCCAAAAATTAAACTTTACTGTTATTTACTCACCCTCCAGGCCGTCCAAGATGTAGGGGACTTTTTCTTCAGTCAAACAGTAGAAAGTAGAAACAGTAGAAAAATATTTTTAGCTGAAACCATGTTCCTTGGTGATTCATAAAATGCAAGTCCACTGCTACCATCACTTTGAGAGTCAAAAAAATATATATTTTTCAGGCAACGCATTATAAATACCTGTGACTTCTGTGTGCATCTTGAATGATCTTGGCCTGAGGGTGAGTAATTAACAGCAAAGTATTTCGTGGAACTAACTACCCCGTTCTTGCGTAAATAGGCTATAGAAACACAAAGAGATTATCCCGAGTGATAAGGAATGCTCAGGTTGCAATAAAAGTTAAAGGCATATGATACTCCTGGCTTCTTTAAGACAAGTTGCATTATGGTCATTATCAGTAAAGTGTAAGATTATATGCATTTTAAAAGAATTATTACATGATATGCCAATTCATTCATTCATTTAAATAAATTATGCCTTTGCTGAAAAAGCCGTTAAATTAAGATAATTCAAAGTTCTCATTGTGGCAGACCAGTAAAGTGTTGAAGTGACAAGAAATGACTATGAAAGTCAAAATATTGTTATATTTCTATATCATTGAACTAGGGATGGGCGATCTGATGATTGTATATCGTGATCGTTCTTGAAGATGACTATGATCTACTTCTCAAGTGAATGTAGAGATTGTGATCTTTTGTCCTCATAATTTTAAAACTACAGTCAGGGTTGCTTCTGGTCAAATGGGTGCCCTAAGCTGGATTGTATTGTTGTTCCCCCCCTCCCTCAAATATTATGGAAGCAAAAAACAAAAAACACCTACTATAGGGGTCAAAATAGAACTTTCATATAAGAGTAAATAAATAAATAAATTGTATTATTTACAAATTACAATTGTAGCTCTAGACAGTTACTTATGGCTATGATTTTATTAATACAGTTTTCTGATTGATTTTATAGTCTCAAGCATCAGAAATCATGCAAAAGAAAATCAAGCAGTTTTACTATGATAAAACTATGGTTTTGTAAGGGTTGTGATGTCCACATGTTTTTCTTAAAGAAATTATAGAGGCTAGCATTTCTATCACAAAAAGGTGGCCAAAAATTAAAGATTAAGTGGATATTTAAATTAAATGTTTGGTCAATAGCCTATTAAACAAGGATTAGATTTTTCTGTAAGTGTAGCAGCAGCAATTGCATGACCTTTGGCTCCCTTTGCAGGCATTTGTAATAAAACGTAATGTACATAAATTGTTTATTTTGCATTACATTATGTATTTTAACAGTGTTAATCAATGAAACCATATGATTATTATTAATTAACCAATCATTGCCTCATTGTTTTTATATAATGCATTTTAAGTCATTTGAAAGGCTGTTGTTGGCTTAGGTCTGTTTTTATAAATACAAAAAAAATATTATTTTAATACTTCTTTGTAAATTATTATTTGGAGTAACAAAACCATGGTTAATTTGCGGTTACCATGGTCTACAGAGAACCTGATCTTTGGTTTTATTCGTATTAAACCATGGCTACTTTTCATAAGGCACATGGACTCAGAGATAAGATTAGAGCGTTGGTTGGTGTGAATTATTACAGACATTAAAACCGTTAGTAACTCAACAACCAAAAAGTTTCAACAGGATTGAAGTTGCCTGAACGTGATTCACGTTCTAAGCTTCCTTTTTTTCCCATCTCTTGCGCCGGCAGCTTTTCACGGGCATAGTGTCCTCAGTTATGAAAGTGCAGTCAGCCGCACTGCGTACTCTGCGTATAGGGAGCGGCGGTACTGACTACAGTAATGACTGCCTATTAGATGACTTGTCTCTATTATGTTTCTTTCATGCGCTGTGGCTTATTGAAAAAGTTCAACATGAGCTTGCAGTAGTAGTGCGGTGAATTAAATTTTAGTTTCAGTTTCAATCTTAATAAAACGAACGTTGAGCCGCTTGCCGTTCCTTTAGTTTAAAGTGGCTTAATGCCCAAATAAGTCAAATCATGTAACATGACTGTCGTAAAAGGCAGTCTACTGTGGAACATGCTTTATTTTAAAAAGAATTATTAAAAGCGCATTAACTGCAAAAGAGCCTGTTCCTCAGTATTATATCTTGCATTAGGTCTTAAAGTGACAGCAGCCTAATTAACCGGCTGCTTTTGTTGTCATTAATGTTAATCAAACAATAAAAGACAGAGAAAATCACTCACTGCTCTTGACCGAATAACTTCTATATCTTTAATAAGAAGACATTTAATTCAATTATTACAGTGAATGCAGCATTTTTTCTTACAGTGTAAGTTTTAATTACCATTTTGACAACTGATTGTTTAATGCCATACTATGTTTTTTTTTTTAAACTGTGCAAATAGGTAAGTCATAAGCTTGTTCCAGTCTGAATATTCTTTATAGTAAATCTCAAAATTGGGATGATTGCGATTCAGATTGTGGATCATGATTTGGCATTATAAGATTGTGATATGATATTTTGAGAAGATCACCAACCCCTACATTAAACAAAAGCAAAAAGGTGTCTATTGTCAGCACTGTAGCTATGTATGAAGCACAGTGAACATTTTTTTTTTCTTTTTGGGCAGTGTGGCAAATCTGTGTGACCAAATTAAATCTGTTAAGAAATCTGCATGGGGAAATCTTTCACCTTCACACAAAATTCCAGATTCTGTAGATTCATATAGAAAGGACTGGATTGCACCAACAGACAACAGTAAATGTGACCGCAGTCTATCAGTCAGTCCACAATACATTTTACAGTCAACCGTATCCAAGGCAGACATATAAATTGATGCTTTGATTGATATTTTTTCTTGTCTCTCGACATTAATGTTTTTATGACTGTGTGTCAAGTTAAAAAAGAATGGTTAAATCCCCTGTTATGTGTCGTTATACGTGGGTCATGGATAACTTTTTTTTTTTACATTGTTTTTTTTAAAATAAATAAACATGTAAACTGACAGCCAAACTTTAAACTGTTCTCATGAGTTCAAGTGGCATTGGTGGATGAACCACAGTAGTGCTGAGAATGGGAAACATTACAAGGGTTAACTGTGAAGGTGTAATGCTCAAATTCTTGGCAAAGCCATTTTTCGTAGGTGTAGCTACATGAACATGTAAACTGTCTGAGTTTTGTAGACATGGCCGCAGGGCAGGAGGAATTACATTGTCATGCAGAGGATATAGAGGCGCTGTGATATTCAAGTCTGTCACATATTTGAAAAGCTTCCAGGTGGAAATAGGTATGCTCTGTGTGGGATAGAGAAGGTAATCACCTCACAGAAAACACAGACCTGTAATATAAACAATCTGATTTCTGGAAAATGCCTTTACAGTTTTTCTCAAGTGATTTGACATTTCTCCAAACTCAGGTCACTGTTCTCAAAACCGTTAATACTGTGATCTGAATACTTTGTAATTTTCTTAAACAGATTGAACGTTTTCATTAATTTCATACAAGTTACAAATCATGCAAATCATTTTCTCAAAACAATGTGCACAAAACTCTGAAATGTTTTCACAATAGTTAATACAACCAACCAATACTTTAAAATATCTGAAAAAAACATTTTACACAAATCACAAACTTTTATGTACCATTTGTCCAAACGCAACAAACAAAACTCGATGTAATTTGTCATTCTAGCAAATGAACATGGTGTATTTTCGATTGGCTCTAAACTGACAACTATTCGGTTAATCATACACTCAACACAAGAAATGCGGTTTTCCTAATCGTTACACATTTATCACAATTGCTTCAGAGTAATATTAAAACAGAAAGTATCCAAAGAGCAAGAACAAATATGCAAATATTCTCTCCAAAACGATTTGTGTGATAGACAGTTGTTTTTTTTGGAACACATTTTTATTCGTTTAGATAACATATATATGTAAAACACAACTCCCTGTTGAAGAATGGCAATAACGTATTATGTATGTATATTTTCTTTAGCATATTTGTGCATCTACTGCTGAATGTGTTTTATAATCAATAGAGAACACGCCTATAGATTTTATGTTAATATTTACTTTTAATAAATGCATTAATAGAAAAAAATGCAGTGCTTCATTTTGCTGTAAAGTTGAACTGTTTGGTTAAGATAAGCATGTGGCTGTGTTAATTGTTTTGAGAGCAATTACATTGGGGAAAAGTGTCAAATCGATTGAGAAAACTGTAACAGACTACATGGATTGTTATGCTTTCACGAGTAGTTGCTTAACTGATTGACTGCTGAAGAACAGACTGTGAACCTTTCCAGCAATCTAGGTTCAATGGTGCTCATTCATCAAACGTCTTGGTAAATTTTTAGACACACATACACACGCAGAGAAAAACAGAGTCAAATGAAATAAAGCAGGCTCTGTGTCATGCTAGCATAATGGAGCAAAAAATGAAGCAAATCAGTGGACAAATTCACAAAGGCCAACAATTAATTTCAATAAGCCGAATATTCATAGTCCGTAATCTCAGCCTCACATGAACAATTTCCATGAACCATTTGATTTTTCTGAATGAAATTACACTGGACTGTGTGCTTTTGTATGAGACTACCCATTTAAAAACTCAATGGGGTAAAGGGATGTTCAAATTTTAGCTACATGCGAGTCATGAACTGAACTGATTATACTTTTCAAACAAAAGTAATGTCTACGGCAACATTGTACGATGATTGTACTGCATTTGTTCATAATGATTAAGTATTTCCTCTGCTATTGCTCTTTCTATATTACATCGCTAATTTATTTTGATAAATTGAAGTTGTACAAAGTCTGTTTTGGGCTAATCTCTCAACATTCTCTAACCTTTTCTTTTTAATACTTTAGGCATTTGGAATATTTACTATTACTATTACAAATCACTATTTGAAATTAGAAGCAAATATATTCACAGCTATGCGATTACTTTGCAACCCAAAAATAACACAGACTTACCAAATGATCCCTATAGCAGTGCTTGAGTGATTTAATCTTTGTGAGCAATAACATTTACCAGCAGGGGCGAACAGGTCCATGCTAACCCCTTGCTGTGTACCAAGTCAGTCAAACCATTTTCTATTTATAGTCTTAAAGATGTGGAGGAATGTAGATTACTCCAACGTGAGAAGATAATACTTCAGTGCCAATGAAAATGAATGACTGGGGCAGGTGGGATACATTCACTGCAAAGATAACTAGATAAGAGAGGACGCAACAGTTTCTGTTCTTAGCCTCTGTTTGTTTGTTTGTTTCTCTTTGACCATCTTTTGTCACCCTACACTCTTTAGGCTTCACACTCCTCTGTATTTCTGCTGCCTTTTAGGACTGTTATCTCTGCTTTGATGAAAACCTGCTATTGATGCTTACGTCTCTCCTGCGGGAGACGGGAAACACGGAGAAGGTCCTGACTGCTTTTCAGAGGGAATTAGAAACCTCTGACCTCGTCTTAACGCTCATTTTCATAATGGGTTTTTCATGAGTGGCAAAAGGGTAATGTATGTGTTGTGTGAGATTTTGGTGGATCATTGAAGTCAAAGAGTCCATGTATGTGTTGTCAACGCCTCATTGCACAGCACCCCTCTCTTTCCTTTTGTAAATTGGCAGACAGAAGATGTGTGAAGAGCCATTTATTAGAAAACATCCTATCAAGCTCTCAAAATTGCTTTTATATCAAGTGAAAGTGAACTTTAAGAAGTAAAGGGGGAATTTACAGCTGGCAAGACAGTATTTTAATAAATGTCAATGAAGTAGAACCTCAAAATAAAACCTTTTTATGATACCACTGATCATAGCTAGGAATTAAATGAAAAAAATGCAGATGTTTGATATTAATTTTTAACAAAAGTCCTGAAGCTGTCAAAAATTTGCCAAGTGCCGCAAGATGATGCATTTTGGATCATCCAGCAGATTTTGCAGACAATTAAACTGGGATTTTAAACTGGGTGCAGGTAACAGAGAAAAATATGCTACCAACATTGCAACAATACAAAACTGGTGGAAAATCTTTGAACTTATGATTTAAATGTAATACTTACTAACAATGCTAATTTGAAGGAAAACATGCAATTAAAAACCAGGATGGATGTGACAAAGTAATATTGTTATTAGTATAGTATACATTGATTATAGGCTGTCTTCCAACCACTTTGGTGGCACTTTCCTTGATCTCAACCGCAGCCTTTCACCCCCACTCCATTTTTTTGTTGGACTGAGACACTATTATGTTTAAGAATCTATGGCCCTTAGTTGTGAAAACAGAGCCTGGGAGGACCGACATGGAGGCATGGAATGCTTCAGGCGAGTAGAGAGCATTAAAAGTATGTCATCTTTGTTGTCTGGTACATTACCTCTGAATGAGGCCCATGGGAGTCTGGGGGCACACAGAGGATGCACTCTGCCCTCAGGGACACAAAAGGCCGACATGGTCGTCAACTTCTGTACTTGCACACTCAGTGTCTTCACCTCTGTTTTTGGTTGCTCTCTTTCTCACCAAAGAACAGAGCAAACGTTACTTATGTAGGCATCTTGAAGTTCCTGACTCCTGTCTTATATGTTAGGGGTGATGAAGTAATTACATCCTTTGAGGGGGTCTGCTTCTCTTAAATGTGTTCACGCTTGTCTAGTGGGGTTGTGGAGTTTATTCAGTGTCAAACTGTGTTCATTGCCTTTTGTTGCAATTTTACCACTACATCAATCTTTGCATGGTTTTATAACAATATAAACAATTAAATAAATATACTATATTTTATTAGTTGGAATAAATATAACACATGTGCACACACACACACACATACTGTTCAAAGAATTGTAAGTCCCTAGACAATTTGTTTTACTTTTCTTTTTTTAAGAATCTCTACTCACCTATTTGAGTGATCAAAATACAGTAATAAACATTAATGTTTTTCAAATGTAATTGTTTCCTAATGGGTAGCTGGACTTTTTTGTAATTTTTTGTACGACTCCAGCCTTTTAGTGTCATGTGATTCTTCAGAAATCATTCTAATAATGCTGATTTGCTGCTCAAGAAAAATTTCTTATTATTATCAATGTTGAAAACAGCTGTTTGCTAATATTTTTATGAAACTATGATACCATTTTCAAAAAAAAAAAAGAGCAGGATTTCAATACAAATCTTTTGTGACATTATAAATGTGTTTACTGTCACTTTTGATCAATTTTAATGTATCCTTGCTGAATAAAAGTATACATTACTTGAAAAAAAAATTTAATAATTCAAACTGACCACACATATGTGCATATTCACAAAGTTATGAATGTGTCATTTTATATTATTTTGTATTGATGCATTCATTCATTCTAAAGTGTCCCATCCCTAAAAAATATACAAATATATTTTATATTGATATAAATTATAGAGCATTTCCTTAGCTTTTGATTATTCATTATAAGGTTACACTTGCCCCTTTTATGTTTACAAATCAGGTATCACACATTATTTAAGGATTACCCAAAACTGTGCCTCAGGCTTATGGCGATTTGAGAAAAACACTGACATTAAACCTTATAAATGATTTCAGTGTATAAACACTAATCACTATTCTGTTTAGGTGGTTTGGAAATCTTAATTGCTCTTTTTTTCTGACATGTTTATGAAAAATAAGAACCATGGTTTTGGATTTGGACAATACTGTAGTATTTTATTGCTTGCAAAAATGATATATTTTCTGCATAGCTGTCCCCTTTCTCTTACTTTCCTGTATTTTTGTAATGGCATTTGTATAATTATCCTCGGCTAGTTTGATCCAGTAAAACTAAACAGGAAGACAAATCCCTCCCCCTCAACACCCCCGACCTCTTGAGGTTGTCATCAGTACAAGAGCAATGTAATACACCCTAGTAATGGCTTGGTCCCTTTCTCAAGTGTTGTCGAAGCAAGGCAGTCTGTCACCCTCTTAGTAACCCCTTAAGTTTCCTGCTCATGTCGGTGAGTAAACATTGAGATGCACTGGCAATGTGATCTGAGCACTTCACTCCCAGAATCAAGCCACAGCGTTCTAGAGTGGCATTGCCCAGGAAATGTGTCTGGGCTTGTCCTGACAACTAGACTTTTCCATGTTGGAAACATCTTCTAGATAGTCAGATGCTGTTTTATTAAAGGGCCAGGTTTCAGCATCAGACTCAACACTCCTTTTGGCTTTTGGGACGAATGTATGTGTTAATCCTGTAAGCATAGTAGCCCTATAACAGTACCTACCGTATTACATAAGCATACATTTTTAATATACTGACAACATCTGAAATTTTAGGTACATACAAAAGGAAATTTATGGAATAGTAATAGGCTAATTTTATTGTGTTTAATCAATTACATAAAATATATACTCAATGCCATCACGTTTGCAGAAGTGGTCGAGTAGGGGTTAAGTGAGTAGAAATATCTTTGCGATAGTAAAATGTAACTTGAAATATATTCATAATAAAAAAACTATATGTCTAATGACTTTCTAAATATGTGCATACAGTAATAATCACACATTTTAAATTCTGTTATTACGATGATATTGTGCATGTGAGCATATTTACAAAAGCTGGGCTCTTTCAATGAAGCTAGTGGAGTTTTGGAACGAAGTTTGATGTGAGGGGGGCCCCTTGGCAAGATTGCATGAAAAAATGAGTCCAATATGTTCTTTATGAGGGATTTTCAGAGATGGTTATTGTCTCTGAAACTGAACCCCTCCTGACATTTACACAGGATGGTGCATGTGTCAGCTGCCTATGGAGAGTCAAGAGGCTCTTGAGGAGAGGGAGTCATGATGTATCACAGAATTTACTATGGATGTGTCTGTTCATGGCTGGAGAGCAGTCACATGTAGTCATCACATGCAGTGTCGGGGTATGGATCTTCATTCTGATGGCATTTCAGGTGACTGCACAATTTCATTGTCTGTTTCCCATAGTGAGATGTTGAGCCTGTGCTTTGGATAATTTTGGCTAGAGCTATAGGGTTGGGCCGATAGACGATGCCATCGTCCATCGCCGATGGCTGATAGACATCACGATGTTGAGCCGGCATGTTTTGGAATGTTTTTCATGCTTGTTCAATGAACAATAAGCAATTACTGCACATGCACCTTTAACAGACATTAAAGTTTTCAATAAATTATTATTTTTTTAATTTTATTATGTTTGCTGAGGTGCACTTATAATCTTAATAGGTTTGTTTCCCATCAAAAATGGTCATAATTTAGATATAATGGTAATTTTCTACCCTGATTTTGTTGTACCAAAAAAGGTATTTTTCTATCTAACAGCAGTAACGCTCCTGTGATTGATAGACAGACATGAATTGTTTAGCACACACCTCCTTCATTAAGGAGCGTGTCAAGGAGAACTCATGACATCTTTATTCTCCTGATTTAAAATCCTGGATAGAAAACAATAATTCATGTTTTAAATTGGGGAGTTATTTTGAGTTCTGAAACTTGCAGTATATTTTTATTGCAGAGTAACCTCTTATATTAAATGAACAGTTTACAGGCAGTTAGGCAAGTATGGTCAGGTCACAATTATAATTACTTTTTGTAATTTTTTATAATTATTTAGCTGACTCTAAAAAACACCAGAAGAAAGATGTCCAGGGGTCTCTGATCTTCTGCGTGAACATGCTATAGTCCTGCTGCAGGAAGGAATAGCGACTGTAAGACAGGAATACATGTATTGTAGTTTAATGTATTGTGAACTAGTCAGGCTTAAAAATAATACAAAAATTAAATCGGTTTAGTTTCAGTAAATGCACTGACTAATAAAATGTATACCTTGCATGCATTCTGTTTCAGAAGATAAAAGTTAAAACCTCTGCATACTTGAGGACGAACGATCACTGAACTGCTGTTGATTTAGTGAAGTTGCAATGATTAACAATAACGTTTGAAATAGCATCAGCTACAGTTGTTCAAAGAACAGCAGATGACAACATACAGCCGTATCTTTAGATGTGGTCTTTTCATTACCCAGATCCAACTAGGTTAACTTTGAAAAATCATCACCTGCAAATCAAGACAAATTTTTGTTTAACAGAAGGATCTATCTTTCATCTCCGCTACACAATGTGTTGTTTAAAACATTGTTCGCATCCTTAAGGGATGTGTTGAGTTGTGGAAGCGCATTGTCTCTTACAATGATGTAGCCACATCCTTTTAAAAGTAATGGTATCCTGCGCTTTGAAACCTTTCTACTATAAATGTCTCTAATCCATCAAGACAAAGGTTGATCTCATTTCTTCCTCTGAAAGACTGTTGGTTGAAAAGCTAATACATCAGCCTACCTCCGCCATACCCTGTGTGGTTACATCAATGCCAGATATCCAAAGCAGATGCCAGTAAACAAGCACTATCAGTAAGCCTGGCTCTGGGCGCATGCTTGATTACATGGTTGAATCTGACGACTTCTTTAGTAAGATAAATAGATGCCTGGGGGCCCACACCTGAATTGCAAAGTCTAAAAATCTCAAAAACCAAAGAGTATTCTTTATCAAAGATAAGACTCTGCCCCGTCCCCCTAAAACGGCTCGTTCTAAAACGCCCCCACATACCTACGTCACGATCTAGGAAGGTTTGCATAACGCTGCCTAAATGTTCATGCAAAGAAAGAAGCGTGGTTCAGTAACCGCAGTTAGTGTTGAAGAAGCATGTCAGAGAGACGCTGTGTGTTCTAGGCGAAAGCAAAAGCACTTTAATTTGGCCTTCCGGAAGTAGATGCATTAGGAATCTTTAAGATTACTACAACAGAACAGCAATGGAGTTTATGGACGGGCCCGTCTCGTGAACCTAGGAGAGGAGGTAATTCTGACTGTGCTATGACAATCTGGCGCTTCTGAATCAGCTACGTTTTGTTATTAGTTTAAGTATTGCTATTGACTGTTCAAATGCGGAGTTTTGGCATCGTGTGTGTGTGTGTGTGCGAGCGTGCGGCGCGTGTGTGTGAGAGAGAGAGAGAGAGACAGCGTCACCTCACAGTAGAGTCAGCTGTCTTAACCAATGCTTGTGTACTGCATCATTACTGTGTCTGACACACGACTCCGTTCCCCTTTCGGCGTGAACTGATGGTAAAAACTTATTTTTGAAAACATTAGTTTGAAAGATGAGGTAAGGGGCGTTACGTTTCGACGAGATGGCTTGCGGTGTTGGCATCCAACATATGCACTGAGTCAGTGCCAATCAGAGCAGACTGCGATGTCGGAAGGGAGGGCTTTGTAGAAAACGAAAGCGGTGAGAGAGGGGGGCATGAGGAACAAATAATGTACAGTATTGGAAAAAATAATGTGTTTTTTGAACATTAAAAGCATGTCAACATATTCTGTTACACCCAATACACAAAATAATGATATTTAAAAAAAAAGCATCACATGACCCCTTTAAATGAAATATTTGAGTATCAAAATGGAAAAAAATCTAATTCTAAACAAAGACAGGTAGATTGATGCAAACAGTAAAAAGTCTCATGTTAGCTCTCTTTGTAGGAATTTACTAGGATTCTATAAACTTTACTGAAAATAAAACAAGACATATTCTTCTAAAATACTTTTTTTTGTCTGTTATCATCTCAACATCTGTAGTGTAACATTAGTAATCTGCGTCAGAATGTTCTATAAGCAGAACATGGAGCGTTTTCACCAGCTGCGTGATTTTTAACACGTACATAAAACATTAAGCTTCATCTAATAGCCGGCGGTAAGTTGACTGACGTGGCAGAGCTTCTTCATCCCACATGCAGGGTCGCTCATTTACAAATCTTCCACATGTGTCAGTTCTCACTTGTGATGCAGCGATTAATATTCATGTGCTCTCTGCTGACTCAGACTACTAACAATGAATCTACTCTGTGCAAAAGAATCGCTCATAAGAACCTGCTCATGTTTATTGCATTTCTGTAACTCCTTTAAAGGACAAAGGAAAAGAGGTAAGAAATAAGAAGTACTGGCATCTTTTGGTGTACGTGATGCGTGAAGCTCTCATGTTATCGCCATTAAAATGTTGAGATAAACATGTCATTGATTTGTATCTGACCAGTAACACATAACAACTCTTAAATACCATAGTATTCCATGGCCCAGGCCAAAATAACCATGAGATGACTAGACAATCTCCATTAGGCCTGCATTTTTTTCTCTCCAAAATTCATTTCCTCCGGTACAATGCATTGACCTAAAATCCATTTATTTTTCCGTGTCTGTCTGCCTCCACCCTGCTCAAGACATTAGTTTTTTTTGGGGTTATGTGTCTTTAGTGCCCTTTTCACTATGGCCTATTCAGCCATCTAGTCGTGGTGGAATGAACGGCTATTTTTGTTAGTCGTGAAAAATGAGCAGAAAGGATATGGATGCTGCTGCAGGGTGAATGCTTTCCAGACTCCTGCATTTGAACATGACAAAAAGCACCTTTCATTTCTTAGACAGGTGCTGCAATATGAACGGCCGTGATTGCAATGCTTTGTTATTAGTGTTTTTTCTTTTTACTCATTTATAGGGACCTTATTACCTGAATGGTTGATCTTTATTATGGTCAAATTTTTAAAGGGATAGTTCACCCCAAAAATGTAATTAATTACGCACCCTCGTGGTCGTTCCAAACCCGTAAGATCGTCATTCAATTTCAGAACACAAATTAAGATATTTTAAATGAAACCCAAGAGCTTTCTGACCCTGCATAGACAGCAAACTACCAAGTTCAAGGCCCAGAAAGGTAATAAGGACATCGTTAAAATAGTCCATGTGACATCAGTGGTTCAACCGTTACTATACTAATCTACAAGAATACCTTTTGTGTGCAAAAGAAAAAAAAATAATGACTTTACTCAACAATTTCTTCTCTTTCCTGTCAGTCTTTGATGCAGGTTCACCAAAGTACCCACAGGGAGCCACGTGATGTCACATTGAATAGTTTTATCGTGTCGTACTACCTCTCTGGCCTTAAACGTGTCAGTTACGATGGGGTCTATGCAGGTGCACGAAAGGCATCGGCATTTCACATCACCAAAAAATCGCTTAAGTTGTGTTCCGAAGATGGAACAAAGGACTACAGGTTTGGAATGACATGAGGGTGAGTAAAATGATGGCAGAATTTTTTTGGGTGACTGTCCTTTCAGATGTGTTGGCAAGACATATTTTCAATATTCATCGATTTAACAATCCAATACAGGTTGTGCACAGCGGTATAACTCGTTGAGCAGACTGTACATCATTTTATGTGCGTTAAATTTAACATGCGGTCTAGCCTGAAGTCCATTGATGACAGTGATCACGTTTGATTCATTCCAGCAAAACTATTGCCTCATCAGAGCGAGGCTGAGAGCAGTGAACACATCTCTCCTCTTGATAATGATGCACTAAGATCAATGGTTTTCTTTGATTCTCCCGCTGTCACGATCAGACCGAGACCAGCAGTGCGTATGGGATGGGCTCACGGCCCTCTCGATAACATAAGCGGACATGTCATGGAATGTTATCCTCCTTGATAAATTGCTCTGTTTTTGCTCCAAGCTTTCTCTCTCAGTCTTTTCCTCTGATTGTTGCCATGCTACCAATTCTCATCCTGTGTATCGTCCTCACCGCTTTTGCCTCATGTTCCAAAATAGTCCAGGTTTTGAGATTCACCATGGTGATTAAAAGGGTCACTGCAGAGTAAAACTATGTAAAACCTGTGTGCGGGCAGACCGTTGAGTAATCGAGCGTCCGCTCAGGTACATAATTACGAAGAGGCGTGTTGGTCCCTGTAGGGTGAGTTACAGAGGTCACAACGAACATCGGTTCACATACGGCTCATCAAGAAAACAACCTTTTGTCAAAAGTTCAGTCATGCTAGTGTGTCATCATGCCATGTATCTCAATGTCTCTCAATGTCCCTGAGCTCTACTGTCTGAGTCAGTCAAAGAATGTGAACTTGAGTTATGGAATGAGATTTTTCAGTTTGCCACAGTCATTATTTGCACACCCTCATGTTCCAGTCATGTAGGCTGTTTGTTTATTTCATGGAACACAAAAGGAGAAATTGCTTTTTAACATCTGTTAAAAAAACAGCCACTTGTGCGCTATATTCCGAGTCTTCTGAAGCCATATCCCTAGTGAAAAATATACTAAAATGTTTTGAAATACATTTATTTCATGCTAAGCATACTACAAATACATTTACATATTGATGTACTTAACAAACTACCATGCAGTTGTTATTTTAGTATACAAAACTGGTAAACTTAAAGTCTGCTAAACTGGAACAACTAATTTTGTGCTTAATTGTGCAGAAAGTCCAAACTAAAGATATAATGACGTTATTGAATGTGCTAAAGTGGAAACTATGCAAGTATACTTCAGGTACACTTTAAATATCTTGCATTAATAGTGGCATTAAAACACATTTTAGACTTAATATTTAGAAATGTGCATTGTGCACAAGTAGTGCTCCAAATAAAGTTTAATTCTAATTTTTAAATCAGTAAGTCTCGAGCGATATGTCAGTAAATATCTTAATAGATTTGAACAATAAATGTATTTTAAATGTTACTTTTTTTTTTTTTACTAGGGATGATGCTGTAGCTGTGTTTTTGAAACAGACCAAACTGTATGTCATTATTCACTGATAATCTTTCTCTCCAGTGACCTGCTAATGCAACCAGATCATTGAGTCAGCGAGTTACACTAGAGGACCAAATCAGTGATTAAATTGGATTGAATCAGTTGATTTATTTCACAAATTGGATTGCATTTTTCATTCACAAATCAAAGACTCCGTGACTCCAAGATTCATTTGCAGTGTTTCTTGTGTTCACTTTAGAGACTTATATCTATATTGGTGTTATGGACCACAAGCATGTTTTTGGTTGTTTTGTTCCACTTAACCTTTCACAGTAAATAATGGCTAAAAACAATGACATAATTTTCATAAGTTGTCACTCTACAGGCAAACAGTATCACAGAGTGTGTCAGCAGAAAAGCTTCTCTCTGAAATGCTACACAAACAGTGCAGTGCTAATAATTATTCAAATATGTATGTAACAGAGTAATGGAGGAGTGACCAACAAGTATAGTCAAGTCAAGTCACTTTTATTTATATAGAGCTTTTAACAATACAGATGTGTCAAAGCAACTGAACAGCATTAATTAGGAAAATAGTGTCAATAATGCAAAATGACAATAGTAAATACAAATTTTTCAGTTAAAGACAGTTCATCATTGAATTCAGTGATGTCAACATCCAGCTCAGTTTAAATAATATCTTTGCAAACATGTCAACGATAACGCTGGAAATGAAGAGTCCCCAACTAAGCAAGCCAAAAGGCGACAGCGGCAAGGAACCAAAACACCATCAGTGACAGAATGGAGAAAAAAAACCTTGGGAGAACCAGGCTCAGTCGGGGGGCCAGTTTTCTTCTGACCAGACGAACCAGCAGTATGGAAAAATCAATTTAAGACTTAATAAAACAGATATTAACAGCAATTATTATATGATGCAATCAAACTTATAGCAAAATGTGGTAGTTCTGTATGTTGTTTCATGGTTGGCATCATCTGAGGTCCTCTGAGGGGTTGGCATCATCTCTTCTCTGGTGTTCTGGATCCAGACTGAAGCTTGTGTATCTGCTAGTTAAAGACAGAGAAACAAATACAAACATAATTAGCGTAGCTGCTGTTCCAACCAAGCAAAATTGATTTGTTTAACCCAAGCTAAAGAATATTAATGTGCATTTGATCAGATATAGCTGCAGTCCAAGATTATGAGATGCATTAATTTAATGCCTGGCCAAAGAGATGTGTCTTTAATCTAGATTTAAACAGAGAGAGTGGCTGTTCAGTCGCACATCTCATTCCTGGAGAGGTTTGCACAAACTGCTCTAAGAGGGAGAAAAGGCAGCTGTATATGATTGGTTTTCAAGGCTCTGACCTTTGGTTCTTGTCGGCTTGAATATAGAGCAGTTCCCCTAAGAGATCCAGACAGTCCTTTCACATAAACTTGTTAATATGCTAGTCCTCATGTCATCTTTCAATAGAGCCTCCGTGAGCTGGGGAAAAAGAAAAAGTAGTTGCACACTGACCCAATAGCATTGGGAATTCAGCAATTTGCCCTTGTACTGTAGGTTTGACATTTATCCAGTTTGTTTTGCACACATTATATAGGTACAGAAGCCTCAGAGTAAATATTTCTTTCACCTTAATTTCACATGGAGTAATAGCAACTTTGTTTCTGATAACTGTCATTTTGTAACTCACAATGTGGTTTCAGATCTGTCCCGCACTTAGGAGTGACTTTAATGCTTATTTTAAACTTTCTCTCACAGTCTCACAGTTTTCATTTTTTACTCTGAGGTGGAAATGGGCTTCCATAGACTTGTAATGCAAGAAATAAAAGTGCCCAGACTGGTTGAATTAAACACAGAGCTTCTATTTGTTTTTTTTGTTTAGTTTTTTCCCTAATGTCCCTCTCTGAGTGAGATAGCGCATCACGTTTTTAACCATTCATAAATGTTTAAGCAACATTGTTTTTTTTTGTTTTGAAATATCCATTCCAATAATAAAAGTCAGTCGTACTGATATTAAAATGCTCTTAGAGATTCTCTTATTATTCTTGAGCTGAGAACTCATTGGCATTTCTCTCCTGATATGCTAAATATAGATTATTTGCATATCGGTTTTGAAATATCTTTGTTACACACTTCGCTTTGATTGACATGACGGCATAACAACCGGTGGGTGGAAGGATTGGAGTTTAAGTGATTTATCCGTGGCTGAAAAGTTATTAACACGCACCTCCGTGCTCATATAAGCAGCATCAAATCAACCTGACGGATGCCTGATTGCAGTTTATTATGTTATGGAAATATGCCACCATTCAAACCAAGGCTGCGTATGACTCGGCACCACCCTAGTGGGTTTTATAGCCTCTGGACGTAAATGTTTTCCCCCCAAATGGAGTAGATTTGTAATGCATTATCGTTGTGTTTGGAAACTGATTGAGACTGTGCAAACACCACTGCAAGCCTGAATGCCGATTGTTTTTTAACAGCGATGAGGAATGTGCAATTTGCAATTGCTGATTATGTAAACAGAAGTAAACACATTAACTGGGAAAATAAAAAGATCATGCTGATTGCTTAGATTCTATTTCTGAAGCTTCGTGCTTGAAGGCTTGTGAAAGCTGATTGGTCCGCTTCATTGAAACAATCTTCTGATCGGCTGCGATCAAGTCACAGCAGTTTCGCCTTCAGCATGGACAACATATTGTCATATGGTGA
>JADLZN010008209.1:0-31534 GCA_018155175.1 Sinocyclocheilus anophthalmus | reverse complement strand
TCAAGTAAATGCATCTTGATTTAACCCTTCTGCTGCTGAAAATCCCAGTCAGAAATGGATAAATCTCTCATCATGCTGTATTATTACCTAATAATGGACTGAATCTTTTAATCAACTTGTTTTCTTTCAATCAGCACTGGTTTTGTGCTTCCTATTGGAGCTGATTGAGCTCATGCACCTCAGTTTTTGAGTGAAAAAGCAATATTTGTGAATATTTTCGGCGCATGAGCACAGATCAATGAGGCCTGCGATCAATCAGCTCTAATAAGAAACACAAAACCTGTGCTAAATGAAAGAAAACAAGCTTGAATCCAAGATTTGATCAGACTATAGCAGAATGAGAGATTTGCAAGAGATTTTTTGTAGCCCGGTCATTTTTAAGTACAAAAGTTATCAAAAATTGTTTGTGCAGTTGTTTTCTACCATGTGTAGGCAAAGTTTTTGTCAAATATGATTATTACGAGAATTTCGAGAAAAAGAAAATCCGGGTCAAAATGACCCGAACACATGGAAGCCTGTTTCTGGCACAGAATAAACAAATAAAAAGGTATCTGCGACTATTTATCTCACAATCCTGACTTTTTTCTGGCCTCACTGATCTGAGCTTATGCACCTTTGTGAGTTTTTGAATGAAAAAATGTGACAATTCATCAGATTCAACTCAAAGGAGTGAAATGAAGCCTACGTTAATCAAATGAACACGAAAACCAAAGTGTATCAAGATGGGGGACAACATAGCAAAATAACAATAATTATAAGAAAATAAAATAATAAGTAGTTCTAGCTTGTGTGAGCAAAGTCAGTAAATTTTAATCCAATGCACAACATTTTAACGGGCATTTTAACGGAAAATGACAAAAATAAATTTTTGCCACCATGCTTTTAGACATTGATAGCATGCATTAAAAGCACGAGCTCACGAAGAGTTTAGGCTCCTTCCGCTTCTGCTGCCGCCGGAAACAGCTGTGACAGATGCTGGCGGCGTGACTGGATCAGAAACAACAGATACAGTAATGTTTTATTAGGTCATTCTTCACGGTGAGCAATTAAGATTCTTCACTTCTCATCCTGAGTTGCTTGTGGAAGGTTTATGTTAGTGCTAAGGAGAATATAAAGATTCTGATTCATCAGGACACACGTCGCATTTTTAGGTAGTTGCAGCCTTGTTAGCAACCTTTAGCAAACTGGCTTAAAAAATAAAATTTGTTGAGGTATGACTGGGTCAGATTCAGTTATAGAAAGATGATATTCCACCATAAATCAAACCATAAAGCTAATGGACATATAACCAAAAAGTAGTGAAAATGATGGTAGTGCCTAATTTTTAGGAGTGGAAAAAAATGAGAAAAAGTTGGGCGGAAATTACGAATCCAGAACATAATTTATTAATAATTTATTATAATATAAAAAACAAAAAAAACATAAAAGAATGTCAAAAGTTTCTACATATAAAGTTCAATTTAATTAATTAAAAATTAATTAAATACATTTTTTATTTATCAGTAAAAAAAAAAAAAATACCTTTTTTAGCAGTTTTTTTTCAGCAGGGTAGGGCTGCATGATTATGACAAATACAAAAAATAAAAAATGAAATTAAATGCAATCTCAGTTATATTTTACATAATAGAATGGTGATAAAACAATCTGAGAACGTTTTCGAATTAAGTTATTGCTGTTTAGATCAAGACAGTGACTAAACTGTCAACATAAGTTCAGTGAAACATGAGGTCAAAAATAACTGAACTTTTTATTATTATTATTATTCTTTTATACAAATAAAATGTACTAGGTGACAGAAGTGTACATGGTGCACTTTTTTTTAAATATTAGATCTTCGATTTTTGGTCGAAGTTTCTTTGAACGTGATTTTGTGCAGATTCTGCACAATTTGAATAAACATGCAAACAATTATTTACAGTATTTAGTGCAGACACAACTTTTTCCTGTTTGTTGGATAAACAGTCAATTTGGCTTTGCCCCTTTTAGCAGCAGAACTGCTTTGCTAAAGCTATAGATTTATTTAAACATCTTTGATTGGCCGTAGTATTCATGTGTGCAACTCTGATTGGTTACGATGCTCAACCGGTGCAAAAAACACATCATAGATGCATGACGCAACATGAATGTAAATGCATTGCTGTATTAGCTGTTGTCATTTTAATGGTGAATATTTTTCAGTTTAATTGTGCAGCCCTAATAGACACTGTAAGAGAGAGAGACAGCAAATGTTGCAATAATAAGTTTCATTTTAAATGCTTGTTGATTTGTTATTATAGCTTATGGTATCTTTGGCTCATATACATTTTTTTTTTTTTAAGACTAAGTAAATATCAATGTCACACTCAAGAACGTGTTTTAGCAGCTGTGACTGTTAATCATATTTTGGCTGCTTAAACACTTAAATTTGCGGTTTAGTCAGATCTCATGATTACGCACAGTAGGACACCACATGCGAAATGGCTTTATTATTAGTTAACCACAAGCAGTCTGTGGTTTTGCTTGTGGTGTGTCAGTGAGTTTATTTAGCGTTGGCTGCATTGGCTGTGATTGTGGGTGTCGGAGGCAATCTCAGCACACGGATGAATTAACCACTTTCAGCGGATCTATGAAATGAAGCAAACCGCATTGCTTTGATCTCAAGTGAAAAGGGAGTATAACTGAGGCTCTTAGAAGAGTTAGGGTGACCGGCTAAATTTATGAACAAAATGATCGGAATATTGTTTCTTTGAATTTAAATGAGTCTTTTATGCATTTAAGTTGAGCGAGTTATTAAGTTCAAACTAACATTTTCCATCTTTTATTAAGAAAGTATATAGTAATTTGAGGAAAGACAACCTTAAACAGCACTTTTAGGTCTGATTCATATTTTCTTGGCACTTTTTTCACTGTGAAAATTAATGTTTATGTAACATATGTTGTTTGACCTAAATGTCATCCAATAGATTAATTTTTTATAGAAATATTACCTGTATATTCAAGTTCGAACTAAATAACTTTATTAATGAAATATACAATACATTTTGAGAAAAGACACCCTTAAACTGCACTTAAAATCCCATATTTTTTGGGATCTTTTTGGCTGTGAAACTTAATGTTTATGTAATAAAGGTGTCATTTGACCTGAATGTCATCCAGTGGACTCATTTTTACAAATATTACATGCGTGTTGAAAGTTATGGAAAGAAAATCTCAGGAAAGATGTTAGTCCACACCCATTGTGTGTCTCTTTCAGTAACGTTGTATTGTGACTGAACTCAATACTGTGTAAGTGTGCATTAGTAATTATTGCTCAATTCAGTATTAAGTATTATTTTTTTTTTTTTTTTTTCCATTAGCTGAATCATTGGTCCATTCTTATTTCAGATAATATTTTTTTTTGTTTGAAGCGTCCAGATGAGTGACAAAATAACTTCAGATTTCACAAATTTTTTTATTTTTATTACCTTTTTTGTTTGATTTAAATCCTGTTATGTATTTTATTTAGATTAATTTTTCTGCGGGTTAATTGCACACATCTAAAAGATTTTTTTTAAAAAGGTAAACGTCAGTAATTGTGGCTTTTTTTTTTTTTTTTTGTTGTCAAACATTTGAAGTATTCTCCAAATTATAGTGCATTGTTCAAACGGTACATTTAGCTTTGTCCACAGAAACCAATGTGAAGACATTTAGTAAGGAACACATTTTCCATTTGTTTTTTTTACACCATGCCCACACATGGCCTTTGACCGTACCCTGTTTTTGCCTGCTATTATTTTAACCTGTGCTTGTCCTCATACACAGAAGAACTCAGAGCAGGTCAAACTTCACATTTGACCTAGTAATCAAAAGGCAAAGCTGAAGAGCGGCACATGCTGTTATAACCCTGAGTGTTGACACTTGACGTCTTGTTTAAAGGAGGATCTTGAAGGATAACAGAGGGTCAGACAGGCAAAAAAAATGCTTAAATCATTTAGAGAGTGTGTTATTACTACATTTGGCTTCCTCCAGTGCTCAAGGAGGGAGTTTGAAAATAGTCAGTATTAATGCTCTGTTTTTGGCTATGGAGGATCAGGCTTGTAGCTTTTTTTAGGGGTTTTGATCTTATGAAGGTCTTTTGCTCTCATTTTACTTGTATAATCTTACATGTAAGTGAAACTGGATGTTTGATTTAGAAAAGGGTAGAGTAAGATTTGGTTGAATTAATTGGGTTGGTGTCAGTTGTGCGAAAATATTGGGTGCAAAGAAATATCTAACCCCAAAATAACAATTGTCATCATGTACTCATCCTTATGTCAATCAAAAGTGTTTTGAATAATCTTTCTTTAGCTCTTTTCTATATAATGAGAGTTTAGTGACTCATCATCATCAAAAGTAAATATAGTAATATTTTTTGAACTTCTTATAGTTTCTGCCAGTGTTTTTTTTTGTGTGTGTTTGATTATGTATTTATTTAATTTATTTAGACTATTACTGTCTTGGCTGATTCCGATGAGAGTCACCTTCAAGAAATATGGGAATTACAAAACCTCAGAAATAAAATTTCTACAATGATAAAACTCAACATTTCTTATTTCAATGTTGAAAACGCTTGTGCTTAATCGTTTGTAAATTATTTATAAAATTACATTATTATAAAAAAACTTGCTGTCACTTGCTGAATAGAAGTGATTTATTTTTTATTTGGTACGTTATGCTACTTACCATAAACTTTTGAATGGTAGTGTATCACACTTTACGCAAAATATTTTAAGCAGCACAACTGTTTTCAACTTTAATAATAAGAAATGTTTCTTGAGCAGCCAATAATCAGCATATTGGAATGATTTTTGAAGGATCATGTGACATTGAAGACTGGAGTAATGATACTGAAAATTCCAGTTTGCATCACAGAAATAAATTACATTAAAAAAATCTAATTGTAATAATATTTTACTGTATTTAAGTACAGTAACAGTTTTTACTGTACTTTTTATCAAATAAATCCAGCCTTGGTGAACATAAGACTTCTTTCAAAAACATCATTAAAGGGGTCATGAACTGCCCTTTTTTTATTATTTTGTACTTTTCTCTGAGGTCTACCTATAATGTTATCAAGATTTTTACATCAGAAAACATAATTTAGAAGTAATAGGCTATTTTCTGCCCTGTTTTTAACCCCCCTCATCAGAACGCTCTGTGAATTGAATATTCGTGGCAGATTGTCGACTCGGAAGTAAACACCCACTGCTGTGATTGGTTAACAGTTGTTTATGTTTGACAGCTACATCCTTCACAGATGATTGCTGTGATTTAGGTTAAAAACGCATAAATACTCAGAACATATCAAACGATCTGTAATAACAGACAAAGCTATAGTGATCACGTAATAAAAACAGTTATTCACACTTGTGTGTTGTGGCATTACTGTCGGATCCAATATAGTCACACAGCAACGACAGCATCGTCTTTTAGTTTCATTCTTCCTGAAAATCCTGTGTTGAATTGTGCCTTGTTTGTAAATGAATCCATGGTGAAATGAAGTGAATAAAAGACCAAGTTCTTACTGACGCGTCTGGAACGTCATTAAAAATAAAGGTCATCCACTCTTTCCTAACGCTGGGATCAGAAGGAAGGCAATACAAAGACTGTGTTTTTCCACAACTTGGCATTGCACAGCGTCTTGTTGTCTTCGGAGCGATCTTTATTGTTTGGTTTCTGTGTAGACCTGCGTTGCCTCTCTCGTTATTTACACGACATGCGCGAATCGGTGAGCGGGGCTAAACAGGCAGCGATGTAGAAACAGGCGTTGATCTTCTTCTGCGGAGGCGGGGTTTAGCCACACTATTACTTAATAAAGTGCAGAGGGTTTTGAGTTCTGAAACTTACAGGATGTTTTTATAATGTACAATGACCTCTTATATGTTAAAAGGTCAAGGGAATTTTGATTTCTCAGTTCATGACCGCTTTAAAAAAAAGATTGAATAATTCCAAACTTCTGACTGGCAGTGTAAGTAAAGACAAAATGTTCATATTTTTTAAGACTTTGGAAGAAAACTTCTACTTTGATTGTTCAGGTTGGAGTAACTCGGAACAAAGCTCTGCTTTCCAAACTTTTGCCTCTTGCACACCTCCACAATTACACGTGTTCGCAGGAATCGGAGGCTTTGCATCAATCACGTTGAGTAGATTTGCAATGTCATGAGCTAGGCTAGTTTTAATGGGTTCCTTCCAGTTAACTCTCAGGCATGGCCGGCGTTTGTTTAGACTTGCATTTGTTGGCATTGCTGATGCACATGTGTGGAGCAGTGCCTTAACTTAATTTCTCCTTTATTGGAAGACAGCGGAATGACTGTGGGGTCTGCCATCTGTGAAGGACTAGCCTATAATTACTTATTAGTTGGCATGGCAGACAACAATATTTTGCTTGCTCCCAGCCTCGGTGTGAGAGTGTGATGGTGAAATCTGTCACCTGGCGGTGTGCTGATTGACTCTTTCCAGCAGGGGGGATATTTTAGCGGCTGAATGAGCCAAGCTGAGCTCTTTTATTCAAACCCTGCAATTAGCCTAACAGATATTGTGCAGTGACACCAGTGTTTAACGTCGCAGCGCCCAATGTGCTCCAGCTTAACCTGTACACCTTAACACATTCAACATTATCCCACCCTGTCTGGAGTTTAAAGAATTGGTTCGCCCAAAAATGTTGTTCCCATTTCGAGGGACCTCTTTTTTTTAAATTAAGTTATATACTTATTTACATATTTATTTAATAAATGCATCCAAATATGTTTATGCGAATACAGTTAGAAAGCAACATATTTTCAAAATTAAATACCTAACTTATTATGTGTTATAATAATACTAATAATAAAACTATTATAACAAAAATAAATATGATAATACAAATTAAAATATTTTTAATAAATTGATAGAAAAAATGCTACACTAATACAGTCAGAAGGTTGGCTACAAGAGACAAGCGCACTAGAGCAGAGGCGTTTACTAGCTGGTGAGGTCTCGGACACGCACTAAAAAAGCGCTGTGAGGGCCAGTGTAAGCAACTGAATTCAGTGAAGAACTCAAATGGAATTGAATGATTTAAACAAGATTAAACACTGTGCAATGATACAGTCAGAAGGCTTTTCAGTCTACAAATCACCATCATTTACCATGGATTTACTGTAGTAACACTAACTGCACCATGGTGGCAGAAATGTGGGATATTCATTTATGTACTGTATATGAATATCTTTCTTTATATATGGGTATATGTGTGTGTTTGTGTGTGTGTTGTGTGTGGTGTGTGTGTTTGTGGGGTGTGTGTAAATATCGCCAGCCCATTTAAAAATAACAAAAAAGCTTACAAGAACATGCTAACTTTAACAGCAACTTTAACTTTATACCTATAAATAATAGATACATTACTTTTCTTGGATGTTTTCTATGCATCATCTTGCACATTTAAATTATTTATTTATTTATTTTTTACTGTCATTATATGAAAAAGAGTGGCTGCACTCAGAAAAAAGGTATGAAAGTTGTCACTGGGATGGTACTTTTTCAAAAAGTTTGTACCTAATTTGTACCTAATTAACCCCTAAGGGGCCGTTCACATTCCGCATCTAAAAATGCGTGGAAAACGCCAGCCGTGCCACTTTCTCATTCTTTCCAAAGCGCTCTGAGCTTGCGCTCCTGTGGCGTCTGTTGTTGCTTAGCAACCATGACCTGTGCTCTCCATGACGACGCGGAAGTTTCAGCAAATGATAAATGGATTTCCAGCACTGAAAATGGCTTGCAGTAGATCTGCAACTAAATAAATTTAAAAATGGGTATCCCTGTACAGCTTTGATCAGCTGTTCCTTCATCTTGGCTGAGCTTTCAACGTTGTTACAGGAAAGGATGAAGCTGATTGGTTGGTTCGTGTCACATGATCTGTGATGTGCTTGAGGCATTCTGAAAATGTTAGATGTTTTCATCTCGCTGCGGCATAGAAGTGCCTGGAAAAAACAAGTGCGTCGCAGCACATGAGCATCATTAGCACGCGGCTCTATTTTGAGTGCGCTTGCCGCACTTATACACTTGAACTAACGAACTTGAGCACGCAAAAGACGCGGCATGTGAACGGCCCCTGAAGGCGCATATCGGTCCCTTAAAGATACACATTAGTACCTAAAGTGTACCTTGTTTAGTTTTTATACCTTTTTTCTGTTGCACAAGTTTTGAACGATATGACGGTAAGCAAACGATGACAGGATTTTGACTTTTGGATGAACTGTTCCTTTAACAAGTCCGGCTTACTTCAGTCTGGATACAGATATGCAGTTACATGCTGCTTTTAATGGAGCACACACCTCCTAATGGTAGTCTGGCCGTGGCAGTTGTTTTTGTTGGCTGGTCAGCAACACGCTGCAGAAAACCCAGCATGGCACAGGCTCCAGTCACCGGGCCCAGTCTGTGGACTTTTAATGCTGCAGCCAGCGCTGTTTTACTGCGAGGGTTGTGGGCAGGAGCGGCAGCTTATGTTTACCCAGCGATGACAGAAGACGGATGGGCCGTAGAAGAGTGGAGGCCTCTAAACAAGGTTTCTGTACCAAAAAACTCTCCTGAAGCCCAGAGCTGGTGTACAGCTTTATCTGACAGCCATGCTTCCAGGAGCTGCTGACATTCTCAAATACCAGGGATGAGGATTTCCCTCAGCTTCAACAGCCTCGTAGAGGAAGGAAAAGGACCATTATGTTACCAAGTGTTGGTTAACTCGAAAATTGACATTTTTCACAATTTATTCAGTTAGTCTTTACAAACACACACCAGTTTGTTTCTTTTTTATTTTAATAATGTACTGGTCACTGTTATGATGAATGGGTACAGGAACATTCAAGATTCAAAAGGATGCTTCCAAAAAAAAAACAATTGCTTGTTTTCTAAATGGTCCAGAGACCTCGGGTCTGCAAGGAGTACACCTATGATAAAAGATTTTTACCAAAAAAAAAAAAAGAATATAATATAGTTATATAATAGTAATTTTTGTTCCCTTGCTGCCCTAGAGGCTGTCAAAGTTAAACATGTTCCATGTAGTTATCGGATATATTATATATATATAGCTATATATCTATATATATATATATATATATATATAATATTATATATATATTATTTTACTAAATATTTAATTGTGCTTCGATTTTTAAAAAATAACTACAATGAAAATGGTTTTTTAAATAAATAAAGTAGTTAAATTTAGGTTACATTTCTAAATAATTATGGAATCGGAAAGTAACACATTGAATTAAACATGCAATTTTTAAGTAGAAAAACTGAAATAGTATTTTGTTGTAAAACATACTCCAATAATCTTTATTTACAAAATATATTTCATATTTAGATCTCTTAATAACTTCTATATCTAATATATATTAGGTGTATTTATATAATTACACTTTTTACAGTGTAATTTCTCATTACCACAATGAAAAAAAAATTACCATATTGCCACAAAAACTGATTATTTATTCAAATTGTACGTTTTTATCATCATGATTTATTGTACTGCCTTTAATTCACACACATAACACAATAATACTGTATATCTTTTATTTTTGCATTACGATAATTTTTTCCTTTTTAGTAATGAGAAATTAGTGGAAAATCTGCTTAATTGCCAATTCTTAAAGTTCATTAAATTAAGGCCTTATGCCAAATATATAAGTTGTGAGTCGCTTTGATTAAAAGCTTCTGCTAAATGACTAAATGTACATTTTATAAATTCTTTATTTGATTTTTGTATATAAGGACCAGACATTTCTTGAGATTTATAAGAGCCATCCAAAAATGGTTGACTTGTCTCAAATCAGCTGAAAACATCAACTTGGTTCAGCAAAGCCAAGTTGTGTTGTGATGCCAGGCGAAAGCCAGGCCAACATCCTGGAGTGAAGAACCCAAAATGAGGATCACTGTTTGGCAGCGTTCCTCCTGACATAATGATGCCTCCCTCCCCTTCATGTTTTTGATCATCAGAGGTGTGATGTATCACACCATGCTATGGTTTAAGACGGGTGTTAGTACGAGGAGTTTGCTCAAAGGTTAAACCGTGTCATTTAACGTATTTCATGTGTGATCTACCATAAACAATCAATTAACTTTCCTATGCGCCTTTCCTCCAAAGAGACTTCTTGCCAAGTGCTCTACTGGTTTAAGTAGATCACTGATGCGATTTATATTAGATAAAAAGGGCAGAACAACACGTTGAAGCTGGGAACAATCAGTATCTCTTGGAAGCCCCGAAACCGGTCTCAGCGTTTCCACATGAAATTATTGCTCTACAAACACAACTCAAAGTCCACTAGAATCTGACTAGTCAGACATTATAAAATCACATTTGGAGTGAAGATATCATGAGACTTTCAGTTGTAACATCATGTATAAATTTGAAAGAAAGACACATTTTTTCATCTTTGGTCCTGCATGTGCACTTCAGTGACATTAGATTTAAGCTCATGTTGCAGGCATTGGGATTTGAAATGCAAGAAAATCAAATTTGTGTAAATTGTTCATAAAACCAAATTGTTGTATCATATTGATTGCTATGTAAGACAGGTTTTATGAATAGTTTTACTTTATGCAAAAATGTAGGAGTGGTTTTGCTCATTGAATGTCAAAATTTATATAAGAATGGTTTTATTAGTGGTTTTAGACATTGAATTGATTGACAATTTTATGAATGTTTTTAGTTGTTGAATTGATTGTTGTTGTTGAATCAATTGAAAGTTAATTGAAAGTGCTTTACGAATAGTTATACCCATTGAATTGATTTCTAACAATTTACATAAGAATGGTTTTATTAATGGTTTTACTAATTATTTTAAAATAAATGTATTGAATTACGTGTGAATCATTTTTTGAATAGTTTTAGTTGATTGATTGACAGTTTAATTGATTGTGATAATTTGCGTAAGTTTATATTTACGTAAGTTTGTTTTTACTTATTGAATTGGTTAACAATTCCAGTTCCAATAAATAGTTTCACAAATGATTTCAGTTGTTGAATTGTGATTTACATAAAATGTTTCATGAATGTTTGTACTCATTGATTTGAAAAAATTACGCAAGAATAGTTTGATAGTTTTAGTTTAACTGATTGTGACATTGGGCCTCATTCATGAAACACGAGCAGAACGATTTTTTGTGTAAATCATGTGGAAAGCCGTTCTGACATAAATTTTCGGATTCATGAAAATGTTAGTTGGTACGAAAGAAATTTACACCTGCTCCCTACCATGTGTAAATGGTGCATAAAACATTCAAACGTTCTGTATTCTTTTAGACAAACTGATGACACTGCATTTTCATAAACTATGTATTAGAGTTAATTTGCCCTGTCTTTTTTTCTTTTTTTACTCTTTAACTTTGGGTAAACTGTCCCTTTTTACACAGCCGTCCAATCACAGTGGAGGAGGGGCGGGACAGACATTACATTGACCAACAATGATCATACTTGTACAACACAACATTGGAGAAGTTAATATTGCTGGTTACTGCATTTTTATATTCAGTAATATTCTTCAAAATAAGATACTCGTAACATGTTACTGCCGTGAATATTCCAAATCATAGCAAACAATGCGTCACTCCAGAAAAATGCAGTGCCGCCAAAGATCTCTCAAGCACCACCAGCTGGTCGTTTGCAGAAGAGCACCAGGCATTATGTCAGCTGGCTAAAAACGCTCTGGTGGACACACATTAATTTATTGTTAGGCATATAGCCTATTAGTCTCTTATGCATTTATGCTATATAACTTGCCAAACCTCAATATTGAGTTCAAAGTATTCCACACCATTCCTAGATACGTAATTTATGTAGCTGTAATTCATATGCAGGGGATAGGCCTATGCTAATTGTGAATGAGCGTGCATGAGCGCCCTATTTACGAATGATTGGAATTCATTAACATACACACATTTAACTATCAAATCTGACCTTTACGAAGTATTTGTGAATCTGTAGGAGAGTTTTCGGGAAGGCCCGTTTTACGCGTAAATTACTCAGAATTTCCTATATTTACGAATGTTTCATGAATGAGGCCCAATATATGTAAATTTTTACGTATTTTTTTATTTGTTTAAATTGACTAGCAATTTCATATAAATAGTTTCACAAATGATTTCAGTTGTTGAATTGTGGTTTACATAAAATGGTTTCATGAGCATTTGTAGTGATTTGGAAAAAATATGTATAGTACGAAATTAATATGAATTGTTTTAGTTGTTGAATTCATTGCCAATTTACATGTTAGTTGGAATAATTGAATTAATTGTGATGGTCTATAAAAGAATGGTTTTAATGTTTGCATAAGAATAGTTTTATGAATGGTTTTAGTCTATTAATTAATTGACAATTTACAAATGGTTTTACATTATAGTTGGAATAATTGTACCGACTGTGACTGAAAAATTTGTATTGATTTACACTGAATTCAGTTCAATACGAAAACATATGCAAGAATAGTTTTATGAATGATTTACTTATTTTTTTGTTTGATCTTTTTAATGAGGCCCAATGGTTGTTTTATGGCTCAGCATAGGGCTGTGCAATTAATCGCATGCCGATGTATGCGCATCTCGTCAGTAATGCCGTCCGTGATTCGTAGTAAATCTCCATCACCTGCTTTTTCAGAGGAGCGCATATACACAGCGCCGTAGTTCTTATGACCAAGCTAGGCAATATGCGTCAACGCAGATGATATCACATTCGATTTGATACGCACGATGGTGCTAATTGGTCACTGAAATACAGCCTGGTCTTTAAATGCTGCTTCATCTGAAAGCACGGGATGGAGATTTACTACTAATCACAGATCCGGCATTACTGACGAGATGCGCATGACAATCACATACGATTAATTGCACAGTCCCTAGCTCAATGTATATCAATGACAACATCAGGTCACTTTTGAATAGCAGTTTTTAAATTATGCCATAAAGTACAGTAATACCTCGTGTTAAACCAAACATGCACTGTGATTTTTGATTTCCCTGTCAATCTACTTTCATAATATTCATTTCATTGCAGTTGAAGTTCTCACGCTTTCCAAGAATCTAGGTCTTGAAAAGTTGAAAAGTTTGCAGATGGTGTGAGAAACATTTTGGCAAGTGTTTCAAATAACGACTACCCAAGGTAGCTTAAATCTTACGATTTTAATCTGCATTTAAAGTTTACTAGAAGTAAGAAGTGCCCCACATCTCCTATATTGATATTTCATGAATAATTAATGTTGTGGCGTCCAAATTAGACAAAGTTTACCCTCTTTGAACTAAAAGTTTTGCTCTGATGGGAGAGCTTATTTTGGAGTTAAAGCCACCAGTGGCCAAACTGGGGCTGGCAAATCTGCCCTCCGCTGGTGACAAGAACCAGATTTTGATGCAACATCTCCAGCGGCAGGGGACATCTCAGATCTACGTCCCATTTACAGAAGTTAATATCTGAGATAGACAGTTTAAATAGTAATGAATTAATGTACTCCAGATGCATTATGGGAAGCCTTTAAAGAGGTCTAAATTTACTGCTGTGGGGCGGGGCTGTGACCTAACTAGGCCTGTGGTGTAGTGGGGACGTGAAGCTGAGGTGAAGGAACTGGAAATGGGCCTCTCCTTTGGGGCCTCATAGGACACGATGGTGGTTGACCAAAGTCGACAGGATTCCTCAGCGGGATTTAACAACTCATGATAACGAACGCAAAGTGCTGCAGTCTGTTTTAAATGTCAAATTGGTGCAACCCATTACCTTTAAAGCATCCAGAAAGAGGAAGATATTCAGTCTCACCCTAGAGTATGCTTCGAGTTTGTATTGGATTGTGACAATTGCTAGCTGTCGTAAAAGAGCAAAGTATAGCATCTAGTAATTCCTAGACCTTTTTTTTTTTCATGTGGCACATTCAATTCAATGTCTTGCTCTTTTCCGTTGTCCTCACTTTGGCTGTATCTGCTGATGGATAATATTAACAAATAGCCAAACAGCTAATAATGAGTTGATCTTTTCCATGTTGAATATCCTGCTTTGTGGGAATATGTCAGAAATATGTCACACTGCGGAAGAAAGATGGGTTGAGGACTGACTTTACCACAATGACAAAATGTAAAATACAACACAAAGAATGATTTCTGAAATGTATATGTTTTGAGTAAAAATAAAAAAAAACGGATGTCTAAACATCCTTAAAACTTCAATGCATTAATATATTTTAAAATCTAGACTGATTTTAGAGATTTTATAGAATTTATAAATATTGTATTTCTTGAAATTTATTGATTTATTATTTTGTATGTAAACTTTATGTACCCGCACATTTTCTGGACTTAAATGATAAAAATATACTCAACGTTTTATTTATTTATTTATAATTTAAATATGCTTTATATTAATATATCCATTGTATCTTTATTGTAAAACCAGAAAGACTGCTAAACCAGATACAGGTTGTAATTATAACAAAAATAAACATTTTAGAAAGTATTAATAAATATAATAAATTGGTTAATGTAGTAAAAATTAATTTAAAATGTGAAATAGTAAATATGTATAATGAATATTAGCAGGTTTATTGGTATATGATTCAACCGAAAATGTTCTCGTTTTTATTTCATCTTTCCTAGTAATTAAAACTTTAAGATACGTTCTCTAATGCCGTGTCTAATAGCTTATGCAGTGATATTTCTCTAGTAAATGTATCTTTTTTTTTTAAGGAGTGTACCAATAACTTTGAAGAACTTGGGCAGAAATGTAAAAAATAAGAAGCGAAAGTTATTGACAGGAATAGTGTTTTTATCATGTGGTAGCTACGTTTAGAGGTTTAGGGCTTTCAAGCTGCGCTTAAGCCAAACTTAAAATGAGCCAAATTCTGCGTAAGGCAAAAAGAAAATGCTTTGTTTCCATTTTGTCTTGCTCTTTTGTAATGGACACAGAAGTTGTGTAATGTCTGCTTTTCATCTTAAAATGTTCCCTCACAAGATGTGTTTACCATGCTCATAAAAGCAAGTATGAAGGGACATGCTAAAGTAGGCCAATTTCCTGAACTTGGCCTGACATTTTCTGTGCATGTATCTGCCGTGAATTCCAAGTAATTGAAGTCACAATGTCTGGCTCGTAGTTCGCGTATGTGTGTGTGTGCATTTAACTTTTTTTTTCATAGCATCTCTTTGTTTCATGAATTACACAAACACCCATTCTTCATTCACTCGTATCAAATTGAATTTTTAGGCCTTACAGCCCCAGATGTGTTTCATGCATGTAATATTCATTTATTCAGCCAATTCGGCATATAATTGATTTGGACTTGTTTTAACACGCGTTCAGAAGTTAAGTGCCTGCTCATCCTTCCCCTGTTAAAACAATTTCGGGTCCCCTAACAAATAAAAATCAGGCTGATCAAAAAGATAAGTCATATTTTGAATTAGTGTCACTCAATGTACTTGATTATTCATATATGATTAAGAAGCGGCGCCTAATCCAGTAAATAAAGTTAAAAAGAGATTCTGTCCCTTCAGGTGCGGCAAGCTCTTAATCAAATTATCCTCACATCCGGGCATGTCGTATTCTTCAAACACCCCTGGTGACTTCTCAATGCAGATTATAATCAGCTCCTATTTTCAGTCTTTGATTAAAATCGTGCAGGCTTGGACAGACTCGGTTCTTCCTGTGACGATTCAGCCAGCTAATTATTAATATCAGAGACCCACTCCCTAGTTTTTTTTTTTTCACCAATTACAGTGAACCAGTGGACCAGAGTGGTTAAACAATGCCCATAACTATTAATCATGTTGAGTCACATTGGATGTGAATCCATTAGTTCATTCTTATTTAAATGTCTTACAGTGGTTTGGAGGAGACAAGGTTTCACAGAGGACTTGGTTTGTCCTTCCTGACCTTCAACTTAACTCTCTCAGGCTGAGATTTCACCATTTATTCTACCATTATCCTTTTAGGTACTTGTTAAATTAAGCCATGTGCACTTCTGTTCATTTATCAGTTTAAATTGAATAATTAAGGGTTGTCATGACGCCAAAATCTCAGTCGGCGATAGCAAAAAATTCTTGATACCAATCTTGATACTACATGAAAAGCTAATGGGATATTGAGAATACACCTTTTAAAATGTTAATTATTTTAGTTATTAAAATTAAATTATTAAAATAAGAAGTTGAGTTTGTAAATATAAAGGCATGCATATATGTTTGTGTATTTTTTTTAATTCAGTAACATTGATTTCAGCAGATTTTCAATTAAACAGTCAGTCATTGTAAGCCTAGGATGAAACAAAAATCTAATTTTAGAGAAGAAACAAAGGAATAGTCTGTTTCTGCTCATCCCATAATTTTTGTAGGAGACACAGATCAATACTTTTTTCCATAGTTGGCTTGTGATCTTGATTTTAAGTAATTAAATGATTGTGTACTTTGTACAATAATACTGTAGGAAGACTGGATTCATTCATTCATTCATTTAAAGTATTAATTTTAGTATTAAAATTACAGTACTTTTTACATGTTTAATTACATTTTGTTCTTTGCATTTTATAACCCATTTACACTGACAGTTCAACATTGGATATTATTTTTATTTCCAGGAACTTTTATCATGATACTTACTGGAAAAACAAAAATTGAAGAATGTGTGTAAACAAACTGTTAACGGTCCCTTTTGAATTCCATATCATTTTTTTCCATACTATGGAATTCAAAGGCTACCGTCAACTGTTTGATTACCAACGTTTTTTAATAAATGTTAGTTTTGTGTTTAACAGAAGAAAGAAACTACAGTTTCTATTGAACTATTCCTTTAAGTATGTCATTGTTTTCATTCATCCAAGTCATTCACTTCATGATGTAACAAATAATCTAACAGCCAACCAAAAAGCAGCTTAGGTTCTGAACACTATCATTTTACCCAGACTGCATTTGGGATCTGAGTAACTATGAATTTCAGAGTCTGCAAGTCTGTTGGAAACTTTGGATTGTTAACTTGTGACCCAGTCTTTTCTCATGTGATGTCATAAACAGAAGATGTGATTTCTCTTTTACATAATGAATAGTTAATCTCAGCTTGTGGATGGTTGGAATTGATGGAGCAGTGATGGAGAACGACATTTCCACTGGACTCTGGCAGTGATGGAGAACAGGGCTCTCCCACTGTCGTGTTTGCAGCACCAATCACGTCCCTCCATCTTCAGGCCAAAGTTTATCAGCCTTATCGATCAGTGTTTTACCACTTAATTTTCCTAATGAGGTGCCTGGGATGCAATAATTAACCGCATGTCAGGTTATTAAAAGCCTATTTTTACGTGACAGACAGAAATAGACATACAGAAGTGGGAAGATGGAAGCCATCAGTTAATTTTAAAATGTGAAATTATTCCTTTCCGAGACCCCATTATAATTGCTGCATTAATTTCAGATTAAAAGATTGAAGTTTTTGCCACATGGCTGGCAGATGTATAACAATTGATTGCATTTTAACGAAGAAAAAGTTAGATGAAGCACAATGGTGCCAATGTGTTTGAGGAAATTCGCTAACGCTTCTTCTGAAACTCCTCTGTGGGATGGCAAAGGTTGTGCTACATTGATCTGAGCGCAAATTTGACTAATCTTGATATGCATCTACTCAAACAGCAAGATACTTTCTCAATTTGTTTATCAAATCATCTGTTTTGCCATTTTAGGAGCACAAGCCATTGAGATTTCCGTAAATTAATACTTAATCCAAAAACATCTGTCATTATTCACCCTGATATCCAAATTATCCAAACAAGAAACACAGACTTGAACTTGAATTTTTGACTTGACTTGACTTGGCATGAACAGACTTGGCATGAACAGACTTGACTCACTGACAGCGGGTTACAACTTCAGTACACGACAAGGCACAATGGGAACATGATGTCTAGTTATAGCAGACAAGGAGGGTCACATGGCATGAACAAACCAATGAGGAACAAGACACATGATTAGGACAACCAATCAGAACATGACACATACAAAGGGCAGAAATACATGAGGGCAAGGGAAGCATGACACTAACATGAACCATGCAAACAATTACAAAATAAAAGACCTGGAAAACATGAACATGAAACAAAACACCACATTACAGCCATCATTATTAGGTTTATTTGTAATTTGTATTCGCTGTTGCTCAACACGCACACATTGATAAAGGTAATACTACATGTGATATTCATATCAGCTAATGAATCCTTTTCTAGTGTTGAGGTCACAGATGCAGTAGTTGGTCCTGTAATAAAACATCATTGCAGAATCACCTGTTTTCTCTCTCAATATAAACTGTTGCATAGATTATTAATTATTTTGAACAATTAAGTGGCCAATTACAAGAATCAATTTGTTTGAATCTCATGAAACCTGTCTAGGACACGCCCAGGTCACATTTCAGTTCAAAATCTGACTAACTGTACTAACTGTAATTAGTAATATTTTGCAATCATGTTTCATTGAATGTTTTTAGGGGAATTAAACAATTTTGCACATATGATGAAAATGTAAAAAGGGGGAAAATATGAAGTATCACTGTAAATAATAACAATAAATTAACAAAAAAAAAGTACATTCTAGAACATTACAATAAAGAAACTTTAGGGAGTAGAAATGTTTATAATTTTCAAAATGCAAATAAAATGAATGGTTGTAAAATAGCCCTAATTTTCTTCATGCAAAATATAATTTATTTTGCTTTTAGGGTGAATTTTTTTTAAAAGAATCAACTAAAGTCCTAGAGGAGATAAAACCGTCACAGTTCGTCAAAATACGCATCAGAAATTTTGCACTCTGGCATAAGAGGATTTTGTGGTGAAATGTGACTTGGACATGTTCTTGACAGGTTTTGTGAGATTCACTCATCTATCCAATCTTGTTGCTGTCGCTGTGGTTTTTATAAATATGTGGATATTCATGTATTAAAAGCTCACCAGGACATTGTTTGACACTAACAGTCTTCTGTCTGTGACTGACGTGGTTCTTCACACTGCAGCTGATGTTTCCATCAGTTCCCTCATCCAGATCAATGCTGGAGTTTCCATCCATCAGTGGACCTCCATTCAGAGTCCAGCTGTAGAGGATCTGATCGCCCTCAGAGGAGCAGAAAACCCTCATCGCCCCACTGGAGGAGCAGCTGATTGACACTTCCACTGAGCCAATAGGAGCTGGAGGGAGGGACACATGACAGTCACATGACTCTTTCTCGACTCCAGATAAGGTACAATGTCAAGGACCATTTCTAAACAAAATGTATTGGAGTGAAAGCGACTGAATTATTTTTTTTTTTTTTTTTTTGTTTTTTTTTTTTTTTTTTTTTTTTTTTTTTTTTTTTTTTTTTTTTTTTTTTTTTTTTTTAACATGCAGCATAGGTTCGCTTAAGTCAGGTCACATCACGCCTACGTCCCGTGACTGACGAATTTGGATCTTCGCTAGAGAGACCAATCACCGTAGAGTGTTAACAAAACAAGCCAATGAGAGTTGGCGTGCGTGTTTCGCCACGTGCACCCCTCCCCGCAGCGCGGGTATATAAGGAGAGCGCATGCAGTCGCACATTCAGCTTTTCGCTTCAGAGCCGAGCCTTTCAGCTGGTCTGGTTACCGAGCAAGTGTCTACAAGACAGCATCCGACAGTGTTGGTGTTACGGTGTGTCAGTGGGGTTTGCTGGTCCAGTGCTGCTGTTGGTGTGGACGGCGTGCTGCAGCTCTTCAAACTGCGATCGCGCTGTGACCTCTCCTGGGCGCTTCAACACTTTATTTCCTAAAAGAGCAAATCTAAAAGAGCTCCACGAGTGACGTGGCGTCTTTTTAAAGATGGCCTTCAACTCATGTGTTTCTGGATGTGGTCGCTTCCTGGCTACATCTGATGGTCATGATCGCTACATCTCATGCCTGGGCTTACAGCACGCTGAGGCAGCGCTCATGGATTAGTCATGTTCTCACTGCGGGAACATGTTGCGATCGAGGCTAGTCTTCATTAAACGAGGAGGAGGCCACTCCAGCTTGCCCCCCGTTCTAGTTCCTCCCAACAGCAGAGGACTACTTCGGCGTATGGTCAGGGCGATCTGAGGGTCACAGTGAAGGCTTCCCCGTCGAGTGCGTCTCCGCAGGCCCCTCACTCCTCCAGCACATCGCACCCTCTGGTGATACGCGATGAGGTGGCTGAGACCCCGGAAAGGGCGGGGTCTAGCATCTCATTCGGGCCTCCGGCAGAAGACAGAATGTCGATCACTGCATCGGGGGACGAGCTAGGCTCTGGAGATGAGGACTCGGCTGCGCTGCCTTCGTCAGGATGAGTGGCGTTGCCCGAGTCAGATCCAGAGCTGACTGCTATGCTTTCCCGGGTCACCGAGAGCATCGGGTTGCAATGGAAACCCCCTCCATCTCCCGAACGCTCGAGGTTGGATGATTGGTTCCTGGGGGTGACGCAAGTTGCCGATGTCAGTAGGCCACCCACCTCGGTTCCATTCTTCCCGCCAGGCCTGTAAAGAGCATGAGAAGTTACTAGATTTGGAGCGGCACTTTTCTGCCAAAAAAAAAGAGCTAGTATTTCTCCGTCTCAATGCCCTCATGCGGCCGGGGATAAGAGCAGTTTGTTAGTATGTGGAGCATACCTCACGTTGAGGCGCTATGGAAATGCAGCTCTGCCCGCAAAAGCACCTCCGGCCCAACTGGCGGTGGTGGGTAATCCACCGCCTCCGTAAAGGGCCGTAAGTCTCGTACCTCCTAACGGGGACGGCTTACAGAGCTGCTGGACAGGGCCGCCTCTGCCCCTGCACGCCATGGCATCCGCAGGATCAAGGCCAAGGCGTTGAAGAGCTGCAAAGAAGGGCCAAGGTCTGACCCAGGGGTAATCGAGGAAACTTCGACACACGGCGCCGAAAGTCACGGCCCGCGGTTCCGCGGTTTCACGATGTCACCTGCGCTGCGCCAGAAAAAGGAAAACACCTATAGCTGAACCTGGCAGGAGGGACGGCCGACCAAACACAGTTTCCTGGGACTTCAACGATCTCCCAGACTGGCATCTTCGGCGATTGCAGTGGAGAGCTTCGCAAGTTTACTCTGCCCGCGACCACGAGAGAAGACGGAAGACGAATAGAACAATCATGCCAAGGGGCCGTGCGTCATCACCCCCCCGCCGGCTGCAGTCTCTCCGCCCGCTCATCGCCGAGGGCGCCGTCCTGCTGCCTCCACCTCTGCTCCAGCTCGGCCTCAGCAGCAGCCTTCACACCGGCCGCAGCATGGGGCTGGCAGCAGGAAAGCGGCGCAGCCTGTCTCTGTCCCTGCCAGGCCCGTAAAGCGCCAGAGCAAGCGGCGTTCCTGAGACGAGTGACCCGGAGACTCTGGATCCTGTTCTTCAGGAGATGGTGACCGCACCACACCTTCCCCCGGAGGAGGGTGGGGGGAGATCTTTTGTTCATTTTGTTTGTCGCCAGTGGCTCCCCCGCCGGTGGTACCCAACATCAATAAAAGAGCAGGTTTCCTATTTATCGGGTCTCAGGAGGGCGAGGATGGCAGTGGGCGGACACGGCCCCTCGAACAACTCACGTACCCTATCCTTGCGCCATGCGTCGGCAGGGCACGGTTTGAGGACGCTATGCCTTCTTCCACGACCCCCTGCCAAACCGTGGAGCCCAGGCTAAGGTTGCATGCACCCATCGGGACCGCTGTGCTTCGGGTTGGGTCCATGGATCCACCTCCGTGCACCAGTCAATAAAGTCCGCCTCATTTATATACGCGATTAACAATTACAGATGTGTCAAAGCAAATGTACACGCATTAATTAGAAACCAGTGGGTCAATATGTCAAACAAAATGACAATAGTAAAACAACAAATTTTCAGTTAAAGACAGTCATCCTTGAATTCAGAGATGTTCATCATACAGCTCAGGTTCAGTTTTAAATGTTCTATGTGCAATCAAGTCAACGATCGACTCGCTGGGAAATGAAGGGTCCCCAAAATAAGCAAGCCAGAGTGACAGCGGCAAGCACCCAAAACCTACATCCCCGGGTGACCAGCCCCGAAGGGAAGAAAAAAAACTTGGGAGAAACCAGGCTCAGTCGGTGGGGCCATTTCTCCTCTGGCCAGACGAAACCAATAGTTCAATTCCAGGCTGCAGCAAAGTCAAATTGTGCTCAACAGTGGACTACCGGTTTCCTGTGGTCTTGTCCCGGTGGCCGTTTAGGAGACAAGGTCTTTACTGGGGATTTGTCTCTGGGGCTCATCTAGGTGTCCCTGTTCTAAGCTGACATACAGGGCTTAGCGGTCCCTTATCTAGGTGCTGATCCACACATATGGTATGGGATACGTACGGATAGGGGGGCTGCAGTATAATCGACTGGATACAGACTTGATTGGGTACGGTGGAATCCCGCGTGACCACTGCGGGGTTGGCGGGGTTCCCGTAGTCCGATTGTGCGGTCCTGGGGGAGCCCACTGGTTAGTGCCCTACCACGTGCTTCACTCAGGGTTTGTTCAAGCCCCGACTTCATTGTTGTACCAAGAAAGGCAGTGGGTTTCGACCCAATCCCTGTGAACCGGCAATTCGCACGGGACCCCTTCACAGGCTACCATTAGGAGTTAAGCAGAAAGGTTTAGATCTTCGATGCGTTCGTTTGCTCGATTGGTTTGCGTGATCGAATGAAGGACGCAGACTTAATGTTCCGATCCTCCATCGACAAAGGCCGTTTCTCGTCCATAGCGTTCGTTCGAGGGCAAGAATTATCAGTCAAGGGACTCCCCTTCAGGCTGGTTCATGTAGCCTCGTGGTCTTCAACAAGTCGTGCGATGGCCCCAGCCTCGCTCCGTTGCGGGAAAAGAGGGCATTCGAGATCCTCTACTACCTCGACAAGTGGCTCATCATGGCCCGGTCACTAGAGCAGTTGTGCGATCACGGGGACCTGGTGCTCCGGCACCTCAGCCATTTGGGTCTTCGGGTCAACTGGGAAAAGTGCAAACTCTCCCCGATGCAGAGGATCGCTTTTCTCGGTATGGCGTTGGATTCGTCAATCTTACAGAGCCGTCTTCAGTAGAGAGCGCTCAGGCATGCTGAGAGGCCGGAGTCATTTCAGCGAAGGAGGGGGTTCCACTGAAACAGTTTCAGAGGGCGCCGGGGGATATGGCATTCGTGCGCTGTCACGCTGCTCGGATTGACTTCATATGAGAAAGTTCAGCATTGGCTTCACGGACCGAGATGGGATGGCAAAGCCGGTGGGTACTTACAGGGTATAGTACCCCATCTGCCGTCAGACCTTCAGCCCATGATCGGATCTTGCCTTTCTTCGGGCAGGAGTTCCCCAAGTGCAAGTGTCCAGGCATGTTGTTGTCTCAACAAATGCCTCTGCCATAGGCTGGGGGGCCATGTACAACGGGCATGCAGCATCGGGCGCCTGGACAGTGCCTCGAGTGCAGTGGCATATCACATTAGCCTCGACCGATGCGAGGCAGTATGGCCTTGCATCTGGCCGATTAAATCGATACTACACGAAGAACCGTATGGTCCAGACGGACAAACACTGCGACCGTTGAGTACATCCAACCACCAGGTGGTCTTGCTACCGTCGCATGTCGGCAACTCGCCCGCCCCGTTTTGGAGTAAGAAGCATCTGAGGCTTGAATTCACTCCGTTCAGTCCGGCGGATATAAATCAGCAGCCGACGCAACTATCACGTCAAGGGACCGCCATTCCGGGAGAGGAGAATGCGACTCTCCCAACCCGAAAGCCAGTACAGCTGATCCTGGAGAGATTCGGAGCGGAAATGACTAGGTAGACCGTTGCATCTCCGACAACAGTCCTCTGCCAGACTGTTTTACTCATTGTCGAGGGGACCTCAGACAGATGTGCTGGTCACAACACGTTGGCCTCGGGGCTTACGCAAATACGCTTTTCCCCCAGTGGGCCTTCTCGCACAGACACTGTGCAAGGTCAGGAGGACGAGAAGCAGGTCCTCTTGGTAGCGCCATACTAGTCCAGTCGGACTTGGTTCCCCGAACTAATGATCCTCGCCCCTTTTGGTATAGTCCTCTGAGGAGGATCTCATTTTTAGAGAGGGGGCACCCTCTGGCACCCGCGTCCGGACCTGTGGAAACTCCATGTGTGGTCCCTGGATGGGACGCGGAGGTTTTAGGTGGGCTAGCTCCAGCGGTAGTTAACACCATCACTTCAGCTAGAGCGCCCTCTACGAGCAGGGCCAGATTAACATAAGGGCTATGCGGGGTTAAAGCCCCAGGGCTCGCGGATTGAGGGGGGCCTGACATAATTGGCTGTTGATGAAAGGAAAAGTAGACCTAGAACTGATTGACCATCGGGAGCACCCGAGCTTTCCCAGTGTGCCGATTGCCGAAACCCCACCACACCCCCACATATTTCTGTGATATTTCAGTCCAAAAGATATGAGGTGATAAAAATGTCTTTGTAATGTTTAATAGATTGCGGGTATCTTTAATCAAATCGGCTTTACTGTAGCGAGCATGGGAAACAAAACACTAAAAGCCCAAGTGATATGATGACACGGCACTAAGTACTGATTAAAACGCGCAGAGCAAAGAGAACAGCTGGGACCACACCGGACGGTGTCTCCCGCCCGCCACGCGCTTGAAAACGACTGCCGATCTATTTAATAGCAGCAGACTTGCCCATTTGAATGAATACGGACACTTATTCGTGACCAGTACAAATCTCTGTGGTGAGCGACCATTAAGCAATTTAATGCCACAGCCACACACCTAGGCTATTAACATGCAGTTGACTGACAAATTAATGATATTTATCATTATGCTCACGAAAATTTTATAGGATATCTTATGGCCTATCAAATAATGGGTTCAAATAAAGAAAAGAAGTCACTTTTATAAAAAAGGTTTACTAAGAATATAGTTACACTGCGGATCACGATTCGCTTCTTTTAGGGCCACTACAAATGAGGAATTTAATAGCCTAGTGTCTAACTTTATGCAGAAAAATATGCATTCATAATTAAGAGCTGCAATTATCAGGAATATTAATATTGTTAAATGCATTTTAGAATTCAAAAATATTCAATTGTTCAATTCAAGTTTATTTGTATAGTGCTTTTCACGATACAAATAGTTGCAAAGCAACTTTACAGCAAAATTAAGTTTCTACAATATTTAGTAGTAGTAGCTTATCAGTGGTGACTGTCAGTTAATGTAAAAATATAATTTGTTTTCATCCGTTATTTATTAATAAATAATTTATTCCAATTGCCCTAACCACAGAAGAAAATTAATGGGGGACTGTGTGGGCCAGATGGGCTGAATTTTAGCACCAGTCCAGCCCTGATGATTCTCCTCTTCTAGGGCCAGAAAGAAGACCTTCTAATCATAAAACTATTTAATCTAAACTCCTTAAGGGAGCTGTATATGCTCAAAAGTTGCTGCTTCTGGAAACCTGTTTGCTTTGGCTTCATATATCTGGTGTTATTGTATTTACTCTTTTAATGTGTTGTAGCCTGGAATAATTAGTGTGCATACACATTGTATCTCTGTGTATTGGAGATTTAGAAAAAAAAACCGAATTATTCCTGTTGTAGAAAACGTTGTGGCACCAAGATACGCTAATATGAAGGGGGGCCCTTGGGTTTGCTATAGCCCCAGGGCCCTATGTGTTCTTAATCCGGGCCTGTCTACGAGGCACGCCTGCGCGCTGAAGTGGAACCTGTTTGTCGATTGGTGTTCTTCCCGGCGGGAAGACCCCCGTAGATGCCCGATTGCGGTCGTGCTCTCCTTTCTGCAAGAAGGGCTGAAGCAAAGTGGTATGTTGCCGCTATCGCCGCACGTCACAATGCAGTAGACGGCAAGTCTCTTGGGAAGCATGACTTGGTCATCAGGTTCCTTAGGGAGGGCGAGGAGAGCTGAAACCGCAGCGCCTCCAACCTGGGACCTCTTGGGATATCCCTCGGTCCTTACGGCATTGAAGAGGAGCATTCGAAACTCTGCAGTCAGGAGGCTTACAGCGTTGTTGCTGAAGACAGTGCTCCTCACTGCATTGGCTTCGGTCAAGAGGGTCGGGGCGCGGACTGCCAGGAATTTTAGGTTCGATGCTTACATGCCTTGAATTCAGGCTGGCCGACTCTCACGTTGTCCTGAGACCCCGGCCTGGATATGTGCACAAAGTTCCCAACACGCTTTCAGGGATCAGGTGGTGAACTTAGCAAGCGCTGCCCCAGGGGGCACGCGCAAACCAGCCATGCCTCTGCTCTGTCTTCATTCGCGGCTTTGCGTATTTACGTATGGGAAGGTACGCAGAGCTTCGGACCTCAGGACCAGTCGTTGTCTGCTTTGGAGGACAAGCAGAAGGGAAGGGCCATAGTCTTGCCATACCTGAGGGCCCAAGTTTACACTTGCCCACTCGGAGTGAGGCACCACTCATAAGCGAGGGACACAGTGGCTTCTTCTTGGGCATTGGCGCGGGGCGCTTCGATAGTAGACATCTGTAGAGCTGCCGGTTGGGCGACGCCTAACACGTTTGCGAGCTTCTATAATCTCCGTGTAGAGCCCGTCTCCTCTCGTGTACTCGCCTCAGGTAGGCAGTAACACCGGACCCGCTCTGTGTCCATCAAGCTTGCTGCGCCATTCCCCTCTACGGTCCGGATATGTGCGCTTAAGTGCTTCTCAGTTCAGTTTCCCTTTTGGTGAACCCTGTTGAAGTTCTTCCCGCACCCTTGGCGGTCAGGCGTGACATTCGACGCAAGGATCGCCCAAGACGGGCCCCGGGTATCCAAGGCCTGCAAACCATCCTACGTGAGTCCCCATGTGCCGCCCAGGGTCCTAAGGATCCCCCTGTCGTTCAGTGCAACTGACGTAAACGGGTCAAACGAGCTAGTGACTCGAACCTGAAAGGGGAAAAACAACGTCCTCAGAGGTAGTAATGTAACAAACCGTTCCTGAACGAGGAAGGGTCACCCGCGAGCCCTGGGTTACATTCGGTGCGCTCATACAGTTTGGGCACTGCTACCACAACGCAGTCACGGCTGAGGAAAACCGTTTCGGCCCTCAATCAAGCGAAAAGCTGAATGTGCGTCTACACGCGCTCTCCTTATATGCCCGTGCTGCGGGGCGGGGTGTGCGACGCAATGATCGCACTCCAACACTTATTGGCTTGTTTTGTTACCACTCGAAGGTCGATTGTTAGCTAGAGAGGAATCCCCCAAATTCTAAGCTCCAGTCACTGACTGAAGTCTCGTTCCCCTCCTAGACAACGCGGACCCCAACACGAGAGCTACAACACGTCAACACCACGAACAGACAGGTAGTAGTACAACCCAACCAACCTGTATACTCAAAGTGACGTTTTAATAGTTTTACATTATATTTTAAAACAGCAGCAGCCTGTACAGATCTTCAGAATGCGTGCGATTAAAAATCACGTCACAGAGATTCAAATGATTCATTGAGAGAAGGAGACCTCTTGGCGAACATGAGACGTAATGGTATGAAGCGCGGGTTTCTGTCCCTTAAACATTCACTTGAAGTCTGTGGATTGTTTTTGAGCAGTTTGAGCAATGATAAGAGAGATATACCAAGTGTAATTCCCTGAATATGCTCTGTATTTAGCACGGTTATTTCGAAGTCCCATAATGACTGCAACTTCAGCTTTGTTACTATAAAGATCACAATTCTCATCCTGCCCATTCTTACTTACAAAATGGATCACAGTTGTTTTGTTTGTAGTTTATTCTCGTTGATATTTCATCGATCGCTCATTTTTCTAGCTCCGCAACCTCAGCACATTGAGCTTGTTGTCGCAGAGCTCAGACAGGGAACAGACTGATTAAAATTGCAGAAAGATCCAACCTTGAAGAACAACAACACCACACACACACACCAACCCCAACTACACACACACCATGATCAATGTGGATAACCTATCTCTCGCATTTGAAAATTTAAGAATCAATACTCAGACAGAACAAACATGAAACAAAACACACTGGTATCACAGAATAATCAAAGTTCAACAGAAAAAAACCCATCTGACAGACACTTGATCTGATTTCACACATCTGATCTCAGGTCATCTAAAATAATCTTCATTATAAACAGATGCATAACTCTTTTCTGTAAAGAAATTGTCATTTGTGTCTCTCCTTCTGAATTACTATACTGAACAAGCTCACAAGCTTGACAGATTTAAGTGAAAGTTTAGTGTGTAATAAAAATAACTGCTACAATAAAACATTCCATTTAATTTAAAACACTAGTCTGTATGTCATCAGTCAAAAAGCAAATCTAAATGTTGATTTTATTAAAATAAACTATCATGCTTTCACTTTCTAACATTTTAAGGGGATATTCTGATAATGCAGAACATTGTGACTGTCCTGCACATTCTGTTTCTGTTAACCTGTGACAAGTCTCTCTTTATTAATAATGTCTCAATCATTCTGATATAATTTTTAATGGACAGACATTCTTTGATGAATCCTCCATATAATACAAAAATATTTTTTTAAAGAATAAATACGTTTACACACACTCTCGCATTTTTTAATACTCCAAATTGTTAAGAAGCTCAGCTGATCTATGACTAGATCACTGCAGACTCTTAATGTAACATTACAGCAGAAATGTTTCTTATCAGAAGTTCACCTGACTGAACAGCATCATAACTCACATGCAACAGTTTGCAGCAGCAGCATCAGTCCAAAGATCAGCATCATTTCTCCAAAGACCAGTTTCCAGAAGAGCCCAATCCCAGCAGAAGAGTGTGATGCTGCTTCAGATCGTGACACGAGTGTCTGGACTTCTGTCCATCTCTGTTCTGGCTCTCATGAAGCGTCTTTACGGCGAGACTCAGACTGGATTGACACATGAGGAAATCTCTGACCTCTTCACTGAGGAAGGAGGAAGTTTCCTCTGATGGGGGAAGGCAGATGATGTTACATCTAAAACAAGAGAGTGAAACTAAAAGATGGAAAAAGAAGTAACATTTTCAGGCAAGAAAAGGAACAAGTGGGGAAGAGTTGTAAAATGACTAATTATGTAAATTACTTGACAGATTCTCCTGCAAATCAAATAAAGCAGTATCTTTACTGTATTGATGAAATGCTCTTGACAGTTGTATTGAGAGTAAACCAAAATCTGGTCTACATGTGAGTGTTATGCAGGCTGTTTGTAATGTCTTCCTCTCATTGAGTGTGTGATGGTGTTTGTAGCGTTTGACTCGGAACCAGTCAGTTCATGTGTGAATGAAGAGAGGATTCTGACCTTCAGCCTATCTGGATTCACTCTTCTGTTTACTGGAGCAGTGTAGCTACGAGCTGCTCTTGTAGAGAGCGACACCTGCAGAAGGAAACGACAACTACAGCTGAACTCTTTCCACCGCGCTCTGCTTCATTTAATTCAAAACCTCACGCTTTAAAATAAACTTAATCTTATCTATTTTAACTTATTTCTAAGCTACATTTAAAAAATCTAATTTAAAAATTAGTTTTAAAAAATCTAATTAAAGAAGAACTAAACCTGTAGAAAACATCTCCTGGCTTATTCTGTAGGATCTCCTGCTGTCGACAGGTGAAAGCTGGATTCATGTGAGAATCTGTGACATTTCTCATAGATGTGATGATCTGCTGCTGGTCTCATGAATCTTCTGCTGTGTGTTCATGTAGTACTCTGATTCTTCTCATTCTCAGTTTCTGATCTTCCTGATTCTTTCCTAATAGCATCACATTATCATCACCTTCACACTCAGGGAAACTGTGTGTTTTGTTGTGAAAGCTAAACTACTTAGTTTGGCCTTCCAAAAAAGGACACATCGTCTCAAGAGGAATCGCTTCGTCATGCTGGAGCTGATCCGTTGCTGGCTCGGTGAGGGAAATATACACTCGCGCCTGTGGATCGCCGGATCGGAGTTCACCGTGACGAAGCGGAGTCCAGCACAGGCAATCCAGCCTCGGAATCACCAGGCCCGCGCCGTCTCCTCAAAGCCCACGGCTCCGCTCCCTCTAGCCCCCAGCTCTGCTCCACTTAGTCGACGTTGGGACATGTTTCGCTTGTGAAAGCGAAAATACTTTGTTTGGCCTGCCAAAAGAGGACACGACTAGAAATCTGTGGTTAAGTTGTGATTACAACACTGTTCCAGAACAGTTCAACCCAAAGATTCATGTGTGTGCAGCACATTGTATGGAGGACTGTTTCCTGATACTTGGGAGAGTAGACTACAATGCCGGCTTAGATTCCCAGACTGTACGTATGTTTTCATTTTTAAAGAATTTGCCACTGACGATTCAAAAACGAGTTTTTTGGGCAGTGTAGAGTAGCAATTGTTTGTCATTTCTCCGATCACAAAATGCAGACATGGTTTTATGTTTACAAGGCACGATACGCAACGCAATGCGTAAAAACACAGTAATAAGTCATTATAATCAGTAATTATGACCCCACTGGATGCAACAAATGCATAATTTATAATGGGTTTTACTGGTTTTGTCTCGTTGCTCCGGCCGGACAGGGCATCATAGTATGGTTAAGGGGCGTAACATTTCCGTCAAGATTAAGGTTATTCGGCCACTCACAAGAACCGGCCATAGTGGACAATCAGACCGATGAGCTTTGTGAAAATCGATGCGTTTCAGAAGGCGGTGCATAGGAGAGAAACAATAATGTACAGTATGCCTTATTCTACCGCCCTCCCGAACAAGAGTCCTTACCCGGCCCGCCACCCGAATCGCCCAGACAGTGTTGTCCGCGCCGCACTCTGCTGTGTTGGGTCCTGCAATAGTGCAGGTCTATACTCGGAAGGCTCCTGTTATAATGTTATGATCGAGGCTCTGGACTTTGAGCATAACTTGTTTTTCTATAACAAATTATAAAATATTTTCTATAAAAACGTTATTGCCCTGGCAGTGGCAAATAGCTTTGTTTTTTTATTTAATTTGATTACATTAATGTTTAAGTTGAGATTTACAAGAAATATTTGAACTATAAATGGAATTACTTTGCGGTTTTAAAAAAAGCACCTTATTTGGTAGTGTTGCAAACAAAATGTTAATTGCCTTTGTTATATAGCGTACTTTTAAATGAAAAAAAGCGTGCGCAATACGTACTTTGAATCATTATGAATTTTGTACATAAAATTCCGATGTAAAATATAAAGTCGTGTTGGGAAACGAGTACAATTTTAAAAAAATCAGTACATCGTTGGCCAAATACCACTAATTTTATTGTAATCCAAGATTTTAAACTGTACTCAATACTTGTCAGGGGCTCCCCTGTGCTTTAATTGCTCCCTGCCTCAACTTCGTCGCCGGGAATGGAGGTGAATCGTTGTGCGCATGCTTGAGGTGGTATGGAAGCCCAGGTTTCACTGACAGTGGCCTTCAGCTCATCTGAATTTTTAGTCTCTTGTTTCTCATTTTCCTCTTGACAATACCCCATAGATTCTCTATTGGGTTCAGGTCTGGTGATTTTGCTGGCCAGTCAAGCACACAAAACACCATGGTCATTTAACCAACTTTTGGTGCTTTGGCAGTGTGGGCAGGTGCCAAATAATGCTGGAAAATGAAATCAGCATCTCCAAAA
>JADLZN010008208.1:0-48744 GCA_018155175.1 Sinocyclocheilus anophthalmus | reverse complement strand
AGACCTGATTAGCTTGTTCAGGTGTGTTGTATTAGGGTTGAAGCAAAACTATGCAGGGCTGCGGCTCTCCAGGACCCGGAGTCGACCCCCTGTCAGACAAAAAAAAAAAAAAAGTAACGGTAACACCACCGCACAATGCGTATATGAAAGAGGGAGGATTCACACGCCTCATCATCTCCATCATTTTTTTTACTGAATGCCCTTTCGTCAGTCTAGTCAAAAAACACAGCTAAGACCAATTTGGCAATAGGGCTGGGCAAAAAAAGCTCATCATTAGGCTTTCTTCTCCACTAGTGTCACCCTTATGTCCTTGCGCGATTACAACCAGAAGCCTGTCATCATTCAGCGCTTATCATGCCATAGTAGGGAAGCCAAACACACCAAAAGTGGGATGAAACAGCACGGTATTAAAGTGTTCGCACAGCGATGACCTGTCATCGGCGCGGATCACTCAATGGCCGAGCTGCCTCGCGACCACTCGGACAGCGCAGAGAGGAAGGTTAACTAGGCCACCGAACTGACAGCACGCGGGAACATTATCGTTTCTTCTTCTTCTGGTGTTTTATGGCGGGTGGCATCCGACGTTAAGGTGCATTACCGCCACCTATTATGCCAACATTACTCTCCGCAGAAGTTCGTGTTTTTTCCTGCACATAACATAATGAAGAGTTATTACATTTCTTTTGCTTATTATCTTTCATATTACTACATGTAAACAGTAGTGTTAGCTACTTTGAAGCACATATAGCCAGGGCCGTTTTAACCATTGGGGCCCGAGCAAGGACTGGAGCGCCGATCGCCAAAGCCACCACGCCCCCCACTTATTAGCGCTGTTATATAGTTTCGCTTTTCCGTAAATTCCATGCATTACCATTTGAGATTGAAACGTAAAGTCTGAATTTGGTTTACCAATCAAATGCATTTATTCTATATTTGACTTTTGAAAGATATGCGCACGCATCTCAGGTGATTGCTGCCCAGTATGTCTGCATTCACCTCGCTTCTCTTTGTTCTGGAGTAATCTGGAAATATATCAATCGTTGATTGAAGCACGTCATGATTTAGTCTAAGCTTATCATTTCAAGGCATTTTAAGCAGGTTTTAAAACAATTAGGGTTATACTGTTCATGCCATGGTACGCTGCGGGGAAGAAGGTCTTACGGTAAAATGCAGCGTTTTTTTTTTTAAAACGGTTTCTACCTGATACGCGCGGCGCGCACCTGCTCGATTTACTGACTAAGCTTTCGCTCCTTGTGCTTAAACGGTCAAATACACATACAGTAGTTACGTGTCAAAATGCCCGTCTTTGCGAGTATCCAGTTAAACACAGTTATTTGTGTCCGTAAATTCTGAATAGTAAAGAATACAGCATATGTTAGGCTATATGAGCTTCTTAGGCCTATATGATAGATCTTTAAAGGATATTCACCCAAAATTAAGATACCTGTCAATACTGTTACCTCAAAGTGTTCTAACCTCTATGAACTTCCTTTCTCCTCAAATAAAAAAGATATTTTGAAGAATGATGTAACCAGTTTCTGGTCCCAACTGACTCCAATAGAGTGTTTTTTTTTTTATATATATACGTGGGGGCAAAAAAGTATTAGTCAGCCAACCAATGTGCAGGTCTCCCACTTAAAAAGATGAGGAGAGGCCTTGTAATTTTCAACATAGGTATACCTTAACTATGAGAGACAAAATGAGAAAAATTAAATCCAGAAAATCACATTGTAGGAATTTACCAATTAATTCTTTAAAATAAGTATTTGGTCACCTACAAAACAAGCAAGATTTCTGGCTCTCACAGACCTGTCACTTCTTCTTTAAGAGGCTCCTCTGTCCTCCACTGTTACCTGTATTAATGGCATCTGTTTGAACTCGTTATCAGTATAAAAGGCACCTGTCCACAACCTCAAACAGTCACACTCCAAACTCCACCATGGCCAAGACCAAAGAGCTGTCAAAAGGACACCAGAAACAAAATTGTAGACCTGCACCAGCCTAGGAAGACTGAATCTGCAATAGGTAAGAAGCTTGGTGTGAAGAAATCAACTGTGGGAGCAATTATTAGAAATTGGAAGACATACAAGACCACTGATAATCTCCCTTGATTTGGGGCTCCACGCAAGATCTCACCCCGGGGGTCAAAATGATCACAAGAACTGTGAGCAAAAAATCCCAGAACCACACGGGGGGACCTAGTGAATGACCTGCAGAGCGCTGGGACCAAAGTAACAAAGGCTACAATCAGTAACACACTGCGCCGCCAGGGAAATCCTGCAGTGCCAGACGTGTCCCACTGCTTAAGCCAGTACATGTCCAGGCACGTCTGAAGTTTGCTAGAGAGCATTTGGATGATCCAGAAGAGGATTGGGAGAATGTCATATGGTCAGATGAAACCAAAATAGAACTTTTGGTAAAAACTCAACTTGTCGTGTTTGGAAGAGAAAGAATGCTGAGTTGCATCCAAAGAACACATACCTACTGTGAAGCATGGGGGTGAAAACATCATGCTTTCGGGCTGTTTTTCTGCAAAGGGACCAGGACGACTGATCGTGTAAACGAAAGAATGAATGGGGCATGTATCGTGAGATTTTGCACACCGTGGGGGCCGCCCTGAAAACCTCCTTCATCAGCAAGGGCATTGAAGATGAAAAGTGGCTGGGTCTTTCAGCATGACAATAATCCCAAAAACACCGCCCGGGCAACGAAGGACTGGCTTCGTAAGAAGCATTTCAAGGTCCTGGAGTGGCCTAGCCAGTCTCCAGATCTCAACCCCATAGAAAATCTTTGGAGGGAGTTGAAAATCCGTGTTGCCCAGCGACAGCCCCAAAACAATACTGCTCTAGAGGAGATCTGCATGGAGGAATGGGCAAAATACCAGCAACAGTGTGTGAAAAACCTTGTGAAGACTTACAGAAAAAACATTTGACCTCTGTCATTGCCAAAAAAGGGTACATAACAAAGTATTGAGATGAAATTTTGTAATCGACCGAATACTTATTTTCCACCATAATTTGCAAATAAATTCTTAAAAATCCTCAATGTGATTTTCGGATTTTGTTGTCGCGTTTTGTCTCTCATAGTTTATGTATACCTATGATGAAAATTACAGGCGTCTCTCATCTTTTTAAGTGGGAGAATTTGCAAAATTGGTGGCTGACTAAATAATTTTTTTCCCCACTTTAGATATACTAGATATATATATGAAAGTAGGAGGGGCCAGCAACTGTTGGTTACCAATTATTGTTCCAAAGATATTCTTTGTGTTCACCAGCATGAAGAATGCATACAGGGTTAGAACCTCAACAGAATTTCATTTCTGTCGAAACAATAATGCCAGCCTATTATACGCGCTGGTACCATTTGTGTCATCATGTAAATCAAACTATCAGAAAGAAAAAAACGAAAATTACTTGCTGTCCTTGAATGAATCACTTTTTGTATAAAAAAAAAAAAAAAAAAAAAATCATATATATAGATAATATATATATATATATATATATCTGTGATGGGGGGGCCCTGCAGTAAGTCATAGCCCCAGGGCCCATTGAGGTCTTAATGCGGCCCCGGGTTAAAGCCTACATTTAGTAGTCACGTTCACAGCAGAAACTTCCATTATCCTCTTAGAATTCAAATATTTAATGGTTTCGTTCATCAAGGCATATTTAAGTAAATTTTACATTTAAGGATGTTTGTGTAACTGTAGCATATGATTATGCTTGAAAAAAAAAATAGTAAAATGTACTGATACTTTTCTGTCAGGACATACATTTTCCCTTATGGAAATAAACAATGGTTTTACTATAGTAAAAGTGCAGTAACCATGGATTGTCATTTTTTTTAACCCACAGTTTAACTACAAATGTATGGTTAAAAGGTTAGCGTAATAAAACGTCTCAGGTTACGTATGTAACAATGGCTCCTCGAGGGAACGAGACGTTGCGTCGGAAAACGCTAGGGGAACGCCTTCTGCGATCCACGCTCTGAATCGTATGTGACACCAGTCCAATAGCGAACGGTGAGACGTCACGGCGGGTGACGTAATGTCCAGGAAGCTATAAAAGCATGTGCGGAGGAACCGGTGTCAGCTTCTAGGAATAAAGCAAGCGCTCAAAGGGATGCCGGAAGTATGGCAATGAGATGCAGCATCTCGTTCCCTCTGGGAACCATGTTTACATACGTAACCTGAGACGTTCCTATTCAGGAACTCGAGCTGCGTCGACAAACGCTTTTTTAGGGGGGTGGGGGGGGGGAAACGAGAATGCCCACGCCGCCAGACTTCCAATTCCCTGCCTAGTGTGGAAGACTGCACAACTAGAGCGAGAGAACGGAAGAGTGAACCAGAGTGGCTCACATGTCTAGCTCATAAAACCTAACAAAAGTAAGGGGCGTGGACCAACCCGCAGCATTACAGATGTCCTGCATAGACACACCCGCTAAAAAAGACTTAGAGGCTGCCACACTTCGAGTCGAGCGAGCCTTGACCCCTAACGGCGAGGGGAGATCAGAGGACTCGTAACATAAGGAGATGGCATCCACTATCCACCGACTGAGGGTCTGTTTATTTGCTGGAAGACCTCTCTTAGGGGGACTGTAGCAAACAAGCAACTGGTCCGCCCTATTCCACAGGGCAGCTCTGTGGACATATGTGCTCGCACTGGGCACATACAGTTAAGTTTCTGCTGGTCTGGTTCCCTGAAGGGGGGGGGGGACTGAAGGCCTGAAGTACAATGGGTTGTGGTGCTGAAGAGGGGACTTTTGGGACATACCCCACCCGAGGGTACAGAAATACTTTGGCCAGACCGGGCGCAAAGTCAAAATAGGAAGGGGCCACAGAAAGGGCCTTTAAATCCCAGACTCTCTTAAGAGAAGATATTGCCAGAAGAAAGGTAGTCTTAATTGAAAGATGGCGATCAGAGATATCTTCGATAGGCCCGAATGGAGGCTTACAGAGAGCCTCCCCATACGCCCCACACCCCACGGCCCATAGGTCCCAAAGAGGGACACGAGATCTTACCTGAGGCCTCAGCCTCATCACACTGCTGAGGAAACGTGTAACCAGGGGGTGCCTCCCCACTAAAAAGCCACCAAGAGGGGCGTGGTAGGCCGCAACAGCCGCCACATAGATTTTCAAGGTGGAGTGGGTCAACCCTGCAGATAAACAGGCCTGCAGAAACTCCAGAACTCTACCAAACGGGCAGTTAGCTGGGTCGAGCCGGCGGTCTCCGCACCAAGAAGTGAAAAGCTTCCACTTCAAGGCGTACAGTTTCCTCGTGGAGGGAGCTCTGGATTGGAGGACGGTCTCAACAACCTCAGTTGAGAGACAAGAAGCTACTAGTTGTGCCCCCTCAGGGGCCACAGCCATAACTTCCACAGCTCCGGGCGGGGGGGGGGGTGGGGGGGAAATATTGTGCCCTCCGCCTGTGAGAGGAGGTCCCTCCTGATGGGGATCTCCCATGGAGAGCCGTCGAGAGGGGAAATCAGGTCTGAGAACCATACTCGGGCCGGCCAGAACGGGGCTACTAACAACAGACGGGCCCCGTCCCGGCGCACTCTCTCCATAACTCCTGGGAGCAGAGCGATCGGGGGGGAAAGCGTACAGACGAAGCCTCGGCCACGTCTGTACCATGGCATTCAGCCCCAGCGGAGCTGGATGAGTCAGAGAGAACCAGAGGGGACACTGCGATGTCTGACGGGTTGCAAACAAGTCCACCTGAGCCTGGCCACAAAATACTCATATCTGCGTCACCCACCTCGGGGGAAGCATACATTCCCCGGGCTCGGCCCCTGCCTCGACAGGTGTCTGCTACACATTGGAGAAGCCCAGGAATGGCAGCGCTATCAGCGAGGAGGAGCATCTCCTGGGACCAAACAAGGATCTGTTGTTGCCAATTTGTATAAAACGGCGCGAGCTCAGACCTCCATGGGGTTTATGAGAGACCACGGCTGTGTTGTCCGCGTGCGCAACCCAACCATATAGGTGACCTCTCAGGTACGAGAAAAGTGTTTCAATCGCCGTAAATTCGGCCAGCATCTCCAGACAATGATATGCACGTAGATGGAGACCACTCCACAGAAAGCTGGGACGCGGGGCCACTCATGCGACCGCACCCCAACCGGTTGAGGGATGACATCTGTCGTAGCGTCACGCGGCGACCCAACGAGCTCAAGCACCGGGCCTGAGACAAGAACCAGCTTCATCCACATGGCTAGGCACGTAGCAATCTCCGCGGACTAACATGCGTTAAGCGGCGTTTCCCCTCAGGAGAACCCCTTGGTCTTAAACCACCATTGTAGGGGTCTCATGAACAGCAGGCCAAAAGGCATTACTTTGGACGCAGCTGCCATCAGACCCAGTAGTCTTTGAAACTGCTTGACAGTGAGTGACTGATCTTCTTTCACTCTCTTGACTGTAGTGAGGATCGACTCGACCCGAGCAGGAGACAACCGTGCCCGCATCGTGGTTGAATCCCACACCACGCCCCAGATAGGTGGTTCTCTGTAATGGAGAAAACACACTCTTCTTGGCATTTAGTCTTAACCCCAACATCCCCATTTGGGCGAGAACGACATCTCGATGCCGAAACACCATCTACTCAGATTGAGCTAATATCAACCAATCGTCGATGTAGTTGAGTATGCGGATGCCCTGGAGTCGCAATGGAGCCAGAGCAGCATCCACACACTTCGTGAAAGTGCGGGGTGAGAGTGCAATGCCGAAAGAAAGAACACGATATTGGTAAGCTTTGCCCCCAAAAAACGAACCTCAGGAACTTCCTGTGATGAGGAAGGATGGAGATATGGAAGTATGCGTCTTTAAGATCTTTCGTGACAAACCAGTCCTCTGACCTGATCTGAGACATGACTTGCTTGATTGTGAGCATTCTGAGCTTCAGTCGCATGACTGAGTGGTTCAATAAGCGCAGATCTAAAATGGGACGCAACCCCCCCATCCTTCTTCGGAACTATGAAGTAACGACTGTAGAACCCGGACTCTGCTACGTGAGGAGGGACCACATCGATGGCCTCCTTCCTTAAGAGAGTAGCTACTTCCTGTTCTAATACCAGAGCCTGCTCGGGACCCATTAGCGTGGGGGTGACCCCGTTGAATCGTGGCGGACGAGAACCGAACTGGATTCTTTAGCCTCTTTCTACAGTACGCAGGACACATTGAGATACATTTGGCAGTAGCTTCCACGCTGCTAAATAATCTCCTAAGGGAATCAGTCACTCGAGACTGACCTCTGGTGTAACCAGAGCAGCTAGTTCGGTGCCCTGAAGCGGCACGCCGGCAGGGGACGACCGAACTAGCTGCTCTGGGGACCTCAGCAGAGGCCGCGAGCCTCTCAGTGCCACTACGTTGCCGGGCGGTAACTGAGAGAAGCGCTCGCGGGAGACCGCTGCGCCCTGGAACACCGGCAGGGTAGGCCCAGACGATCTCCAGAGGGCACTGGGCGAGATGGCACCGTTTGTAATGCGGTGTGACCTCTCTGCCCGAAGGGCCGCCCCTCGCTAGTCCATACTGAAACCGTCAGGACGTTTGGTCGGGACCTTCTTCGCATGAACGGACGGTCCGAAATATCCGTGGCCCCATTTCCTTTTCTTCACCTTAGGCTTCGAGGCCTCCAACACAGAGCGCTGCTTCTGCCTCCGGTCCCGAGCGGGGGAAAACGGGCGTGGGCAACGCTATGTTTTTGAGTCCTCACTACTTGAGGAGATGCGTAGCTGTGGGGACGCTGCCGGCCCAGCAGCCCCGGAAAGCTGAAATAGGCGAGGGGAAGGAGGAAGGGAACGGCAAAACGCATGATTGTGATGAAAAGCCGAGATTGTTTAGGCCTCCTGGTCCCTGTAGACGGACCTGTAATTTCACCGTTGTCGCCAAAAGGCCAGAAATGGAACACAAGAGGCCGCGTCCTAGGGCCGTGAGAAAGGAAGACCCGTGTCTTTCCCTTTCATATCAGGACAGGGGGTCAACCACAAAGCCTATATGATGCAACACGTAGCTGCCAATGGATGACCGCCCTAATTTAGCACTGTGCGGTGTCGGTACGTTTCTCTTGTTTGGCACGGAGGATGAGTAGGGATGAGAACAGGGAGATTGAGAGAGTTCAGCGGTTCTCCCCTTAACTCGCGATATATCAAGAGCTAAGCGCTACCTCCCCTCATCCAGCCTCTTTCAAAACAGGTCGGCCTGTTACGCATGTTAAACACAGGGGGGACAATTGTGTTTGCAGAACACGTGCAGACACCGCAACCGGCCATTCCACCTGACCCGCCTGCCGTGGCCGTACCCCTTTTGCCACCAGCAGCCCTGATGTCGATACGCCAGCGGCCCTTCGGAGGGCAGTTGCCGGAGACTTAATTGACGCTTGATCCATGGCCCTGGGGACAGGATAGCTAGCTAGCGTTCTGTTCAACCCGGCGGCCCCCCCATCACCGCCAAACTGCCTCCCAGCGCGCTCACAGGACACAGCCCTGCCACATTCCCCATAATAATCTGAGGAGGGCAGGGACAATATAGGGGGCTGGGGGGGGAAAAACGGCTTGGCCCACGACCTCGACACCTCGGTGTGAAGGTCGGGGAAAAAAAGAAAAACAACAAACAAAACCAAAAAAAAAAACCAAAAACAAAAGGAACAGAAAAAAAAAAAAAAACAAAAAAACGGCAAGGCTACGGCTCATGGATGGTGGCGGGCCGGACACTAGCCTGTCGAGGAAGGAAGCGGGAATGCGTTCAATAAAAGAGTACAGGCGCTGGACCGCTCGGTGACTGCGTTCTCGGAGGGCAAAATGTCTTGTTTTTTTTCCTTCCCCCCCTTCTTACTTCCCCCCCCTTTTTCTTTTTTTCTTCCTTTTCTCTTCTGTCTCTTTCCACTTCCGTTTTTGTCACCAATCGCTTCACTTTTTTCGTAATTCTGGTTAGTTTTCCGCCCCCCTCCCCTCCCCTTCTCCTCGTCCCTTCATTTCTCCCTTTCTTCTTTTTGGCTCTCCCCCCCCCCCCCCTCCCCCCTCCTTTTCATCGAGTCTTTGACTACCTCTCCTTTTTTTTTTTTATAGTTTTCTAGCATTACACTTTTCATTCCTCTTAGTTTCACCACACCCTCTACTTCATTGCGGCCCTCCCCCCTTTGCCAATTTTTGCCCCCCTGTTTTTTCCCCCTCCCTCCTTCCTTGACTCCCTTTCTCCTTTTTCTTCTTCGGGGGTCAGTTTGGTAAATCTCCTCTCTCTCGAAAATTGCGTTTTTTCATTTTTATTTCCTCCCCCCTCCCCCCCCCCTACCACGCCCCTACCAACACTTCCCCCCACTCCTTCGGTCACCTTACCCTCTTAGCCACCAGACACCCCGTGTATGCACCTTCCCCCCACATCTCGCCTTTTTTTTTTTTTCTCCCCCCATCCTTTCTTCCCCCCCCACAGCCCTCTGCTCGAGCCTTTTCCCACCACCCTTCCGCCCCCCCCCCGCTACACCCACCCAGTGGGATTTTGTGATCCACCCCGCAAGCTCTTTTTACGTCTCCCCCCCAGTTTCGACCAGACCAGATCCCCCACACAGACCCACCGGGTACCCTTCCCCCGAACCCAGAGATTGACTCCGGCACCCCTGGACCTCTTTTCTTTGCATGCGTTTCGCTCCTGCCTTCGTTCCTGCCCCTCTTTTTCTCCTTCCCCCCTGGCTCCTCTTTTTGTGCTTTCCTTTCCGGTCCCCCCCATTCATGGCACGATAGGGACTTCGCTGCCCTCCGCTCCTCATTCCCTTCCGTCACCAGGACTTTTCCCTACCACTGCCCGAACCACCCCATGATCCCATTCTCTTCCTTGTACAACCCCCAGCCCCGCCCCCTCACCTTCGCAGAACTCCGACGTGACCCTTTAAGCCTCTTTGCTGGCTTTTCCCCTGCGCCCTTAAGGTTACCCCCCCCATCATCGCTGTATCCCTTCCCCCTCGCGCACTTACCACGCTGTGGCTGAAGGCTCCCTCTCCATCCAACACGAACCCCGACACCGCCCTCCGTGCTGAGCGACACTGTACAGCCCCTTTCCCCATTTCCTCCATGTGGTGAGGCTTCGCTCGCCAATTGATGCGGCAAGCCTCCGGCCCCCCTTCTTCCCCCCCACAAGAGCCGATCTCGTGCGTGCTCTTGTTTGCTCCCAAAACACAACCACGCTCCACAGGCTGTGGTAATCCCCTTACTCTGTGATTTTATTAACGTGGTGTTGGCAGGGTTAGGATCACCACACAAATTTCTTTATACATTACGTCGGCTTGCCACTCCCTTTGCATGTCTCTGCGTCCTTCTAGCCGTTTGGGCTTTAGTACATAGCGCCTGCCCCTCTTCACCACCGCCGCATTTTTGTATCGTCCCTTCACCACCCTACACATATACTAGCAGACAATTCCAACATAAATATGGACAACGACTTACAATTTCAAGCAGCGCATCTCCTTCGTCTGAATGACCCCGCACCGCAAAGCATTTAACGCTGTGGCTTATCCTTGCCTTTCCTTGACCACGGCTTTAGTGTACGCGACTCCTTGGTTTCTCATTCAAGTGTAGTCGCTCCAATCCGGCTTGTGATTTTTATGCCTTCCTTACTGTTTCACAGCCTAATCAGGCGACTGATTTTCATGACACTACGATTCAGAAGCGTGGATTTTCTCGCGGAAGGCGTTTCCCCCTAGCGTTTTTTGTCGACGCAGTTCCCCTCCGACGCGCTTCCGTGCATGCGTCGGAACAGCATGGTATATTCTTAATGTGTTTGCCCCGATAAACCTATCAAACATATCTGCACATTTTTCTACTACCCGTGTCTTCTACTTTTTCGTAATTAATTCATTAAATGTTATCTTAATGTACCTTTACATTTGCTTGTCAGTTGTAGATGGCTTTATGTCGCCTTGGCAAAAGCTTCCTTTTCCCCCTTCTTTCCTCCCCTATTCTCCTTTTACATCCCCTTGTATCTACCTCATTTCTATATTTCAAAATCGCATCCCCAATGTTATACATTGGTTAAATAATTAGCCACCCACGCTCGCCTCCCCTTGACTACAGGGACAACCAAAAATGTCCCCTATATATATCTAGTGGGAACAAACTCTCACAAATTTATCCCCCTTAAAAACTTTATTTTATTCCCCTTAACGTATTTTTTACGTCAGCCTCCCCCCCAATACCCACATTTACCTATTGTGCAAATTCTCCCCACCCTTCAAAAGATGATTGAGACTGCGCCCTCTTCCACTTGTACGTCAATCTCTCCTCATAATGGTTATACTTCTCCAACCCAACCCCCCCTTCCCCGATTGAGCAGACACCCAAATGGAAAATGAAAAAAACAAAAATCCAGAAAATCACATTGTAGGATTTTTAAAGAATTTTATTTGCAAATTATGGTGGAAAAAAAGTATTTGGTCAATAAAAAAATTTCATCTCAATACTTTATATACCCTTTCTTGGCAATGACAGCAATGGTTCACAGTTTTCTGTAAGTTTCCTAAGGTTTTTTCACGCACACTGTTGATGGTTGTTTTGGTTCCCATTCCTCAGTCAGATCGCTTAGAGCTATTTTAGTATAGGTGTTGGGGGCTGATCCCGCTGGTGGCAAACACGGAATTTTCAAAAACCTCCCCTCCAACAGATTTTCTATGGCGGTTGGTTTGAGATCTGGAGACTCTGGCCTAGGCCACTCACAGGACCTTGAAAATGCTTCTTACACAGCCAATCCGTTCGTTTGCCCTTCCGGGGCTTTTGGTTTTTCTGGTGTTTTGTGGATCATTGTCATTGACCTCCTGAAAGGACCCAGCTCCACTCGTTTTCATCTTCATATTGCCCTTTGCTGCTGGAAGGACCGGGGGTTTCTTCCTGCTTGGTCCGGTTCACCATAACTCACCGTTACATGGCCCAAATTTCGTATTCTTTCGTTTACTTAAGGCTTTCTCAAGATCCTGTCCTGTGGGTCCTCTTTTGCAGAAAAAAGAAAAACAGCCCAAGCATGATGTTTTCCACCCCATGCATCTCCACAGTTTAGTAATGGTTGTTTTCTTTGGAGCAACGCAGCTATTCTTTTCTCCGCCAAAAAACACGACAAGTTTGGATTGTTTTTACCAAAAAGTTTCTATTTTGGTTTTCATTGTTTCCCTGACCATATGACATTCTCATCCATCCTCTCGGATTCATCCAATTATGCTCTAGAAACTTCAGACCCCGCGGACCCCTCCTGCCTTTCCTTGAAACCATGGACTGGCTTAAAGCAGTTCTGGAGGACCACGTCCCTGGCACTTGTCAGGTATTTGAGGTCCCTGGCGGCGTCAGGTCTGTTTCGTGTTCACTGATTGGAGTCCTGTGGGTTACTTTCGTCCCAGCTTCTCTGTCCTAGCCGTCAATTCACTAGAGTCTCCCCGTGTTGGTTCCGGCTATTTTTGTCACAGTTCCTTGTGATCATTTTGCACCCAACGGGGGGTGAGATCTTGCAATGGCAAGCCCCAGAGCGAGGGAGATTACAGTGTCTGGTAGTGTCTTCCATTTTTTAAATTGTGTCAATTTGCGATCCAAAGGTTTGATTTCTTCACACCAAGCTGGTTACCTATTGCAGATTCAGTCTTCCCAGCCTGGTGCATGTCTACAATTTAGTTTCTGGTGTCCTATGACAGCTCTTTGGTCTTGGCCATGGTAGAGTTGGAGTGTGACTGTTTGAGGTTGTGACAGGTGTCTTTTATACTGATAACAAATTCAAACAAATGCCATTAATACAGGTAACCAGTGGAGGACAGAGGAGCCTCTTAAAAAAGAAGTTACAGGTCTGTGAGAGCGAGAAATCTTGCTTGTTTGTAGGTGACCTAATACTTATTTTACCGAGGAATTTACGAATTAATTATTTAAAAATCCTACAATGTGATTTCTGGATTTTTTTTCTCATTTTGTATCTCATAGTTGAGGTATAACTATGATGAAAATTACAGGCCTCTCTCATATTTTTAAGTGGGAGAACTTGCACAATTGGTGGCTGACTAAATACTTTTTTGCCCCACTGTATATATATACTAGGCTATTTAATAATAGTTCAAATTTAAAATGGGCAATATTGTGCTGAATGTAGAACTTGACGACAACAACAACAACAATAACTAAGTACAAAATAAAAAAATATATATACTAGAAGCTGGGTGTGCTCCTCAAAAGGACTATGGTATTGTAAATTTATTAAAGTCTTATATATATTATATTTGCAGTTTTTCAAAGTACAACTTTTTACATGTAGTAAAAAGGTAAGCAAAAGAAATGTAATAACTTAATACTGATCTTCATTATGTTATGTGCAGGAAAAAAACACGAACTTCTGCGGAGAGTAATGTTGGCATAATAGGTGGCGGTAATACACCTTAACGTTGGATGCCACCCGCCATAAAACATGAAGAAGAAGAAGAAGAAGAAGAGTAATGTTCGCGCTGTGCTGTCAGTTTGGTGGCACTAGTAAACACGTCCTCTCTGAGCGTCGAGTTTCACCGGTAGCACAGCTCGGTCCATTGAGCACCACACCCCCGATGGGGCAGGTCATGCAGTGGCCGGCTGCAAACACTTTAAGTAACGCCCCGGCTGTTTCATCCCACTTTTGGGTTGTTTGGCTTCCCATACATACGCGTGATTCACAATGCTCAGGTGAAATGCTATAGTAATACTAGAAATCTGCAAAAGCATTTTGTCCTCCTTACTGAAAGAACTCACCTTGGTGAGGTACCATGGGAAAATACCATCATAGTTTTCTGGAACACCAATTTTAAGATGAGCAGTCTCAGAAAGCAAAATGTTCTGAGACAGCACCTAAAATAGAAAGCAATTAATTGCAGAAGTAAATCATGTTGAGTGATAAACATATACAGTGGGTATATAAAAGAATCATTCTCCATCCATACTCCTTTAAAATAATCACATTTTGTTGCTTTGCAGCCTGAAATAAAAATGGACACAGTTTTTGTTTTATCCAGCAGTATTTACTCAGTGCAACTTATAACATCCAAGTGAGATAGACATCAACATGTCAGGGAAAAAATAATAACTAAATAAAAAAACAGAATCACTGAGTTGGAAAAAGGATCACCCCCTTCTAAAAATGACTTGTAATTCAGGTGTAGCTAATCACCTTCTCAAATGGCACACAAAGCCATTTGACTTTCATCTGTGATCAGCTGTGGTCATTTTGATTAGCTCAGCATGAAAAGAGCTTTCCTGGAGCATTTCAGTCCTTGGTAGTGCAACTGAAGCAAGCAATCAACTGTGGGTGGCAAGACACTGTCGAAAGATCTACGGGATAAAGTTGTGGACAGGCACAAATCAGATGATAGATACAAAAAAAACTCAAAGGCTTTATCAATGCCTAGAAGCACAGTGAAGTCTAATTAAGAAGTGGAAGGTATTTGGTACAACACATACCCTCTCTGGATCAGGACGTCACTCTAAAACTGGATGAAAGCTAGGAGGGGACAAAAAAACTGGTCAGGAGAGGAGACCAAGAGGCCTACCAGCAACTTTGTAGCAGTTGCAGGAATTTATGACAAAGAGGGGTCATTGTGTGCATGTGACAACAATAAATCACACATTCTCACAAATGTGGCTTGCATGGGAGGGTTGCAAGAAAAAAAAAAACTCAAGAAAGGCCACATGCAGTCACAACTAAGCTTTGCCAAAACGCACCTTGCAGATTCTGAGGCAGATGAGACTAAAATTTAATTATTTGGCTTCAACACCAAGCAATATGTCTGGCGGAAATCCAATACAGCTCACCATCTAAATAACAGCATTCCTCCAGTGAAGCATGGAGGTGGTAATGTCATGCTATGGGGTGTTTCTTTGCAGCAGGGACTGGAGCACTTGTCAGAAGGAAAATGGATGGGGCAAAATATCGTCAAATTCAGGAAAATCTGCTGCCCTCTGCAAAAAGTTGTCAATGGGAAGAAGGGTTATCTTCTAACATGACAATGACCCAAAGCACACAGCAAAACTGAGCACACAGTGTTTGAAGGAGAAAAATGTGAATGTCCTTGCATTGCCTAGTCAGAGCCCAGACTTAAACCCCATTGAAAATCTGTGCAATGACTTGAAGACTGCAGTCCACAAACGCTCACCATCAAATTTAACTGAACTTGAGCAATTCTGCAAAGAAGAGTGGGCAAATACTGCAAAGTCGAGATGTGCAAAAAGTTAGTAGAGACAGAGACATATCCCAACAGACTAAAGGCTGTAATTAAAGCAAAAGGGGGTTCAACAAAAGGTAATTCTTTTTCCAACTCAGCGATTCTGTTTTTTTATGTTGGGGTTATATCTTTCACTTGGATGTTTGCTATAAGTTGCACTGAGTAAATACAGCTGGATAAAATAAAAAAATAAAAACCTGTGTCCGCTCTTCATTTCAGGCTGCAAAGAAACAAAATGTGATTATACCCACTGTATATAGTCCAGACAAAAAGGCTAACTAAGAGAACTTACACTCAGTGCAATCAACCAAGCAATTGGAGATTCCATCCAGACAACAGTGGCCTTCACGCTTAAGACAAAAAAACAACAACATAATTTTAGCATTTTTGCTTTTAAAGGTGCACTGCATAAGTTTTTTTTTTCTTCATATGTGGTTCGTCAGCTGCTATATTGTAGTTTCGCTATATAATGTAAATGTAGTCTACATAATTAACTACATAAACATTCTGATCATTTCTTTGTGTGAAACCTTTGTGTGCACCTAATAGTAGCCTAATAGTTTGAGCGAAAGAATCAAGCGTGCCATCAGACAACTTCCCTCCAGTTAATGTTAAACTCGAGTACACCTCATTAATGTAACATCACGTCAGGTGTCGACTTACTTTTGCAGCCTACGCTTTTTCAGAGATAGCTACAGAATTTCGGCTAAAGTTTTTTTTATTTTTTATACAAAGCATGATCATAAAACAAGAATATCCGCTTTACAAAACATGACAATACATTCTGTGCGTGCCCAGCGATTAGCCTACATGAATGTAAACAAACAAACAAAAGTCTGTATACTCTACAATTACGTCGGGTAAAGAAAGACAAATAAAATAATAAGCTACACCTTACACAACTACAGTACCTCTAGTCAAACTTTCTAAGAAACTCAATTCAGTTTACTGTAATCAGTGATGCGGTTGCTGAATAAGGCAGAAAAAAAGACAAAACTCTGTGGACTGTGACAAAACCTTACGCACGTCTTGTCTATCTGAACATATGCTGTTTAATAAAAGCAGCTCTTACCTTCAGTCCACACTTCCCGTGAGCGAAATTGAGAATGGCTTCAAGTGTTAAGGGCATTGCCTCTCTTTTGTACCTGATTAATGATTAGCTTTCTTAATTTGGCCGAGAAAACCTTTAACTACATGTTTCGTCCAATTACACAACTGACTAGCAAGTCCCTGGCTTGCATATGTATGGGGGAATAAATTACATGGTATAATAGCTTCAAGTCTGAATGTGTGTTTTGTGTTTGTAGTAGATAGAGCACAATGCAAATTCAAATTGTATTTTTAAAAATTATTTTATTATAAAACCAATTGTAAACGTAACAAAATTAACAACTCAATAATATTAAATGGCATTAAGTGCAAATCAAACGTTTTTAAAAACAGCTCACAACACAATTTATTGCTTCTATGTCGTTCATTTACACATGGAGCATAGATGTCAGAATAACCATATCAGACCTCTTATACTGAAACATCCTATTTATATTGCCTCTTGCCCTAGCCCACCCGACCCCCCAAAAAACCCAAACCTTCTAGTTCAGTGTCTTGGCTGAGTTACGAACCTGCGCACTCAGTTTCAAGTACTAACATTTGATTCCATACGTAATATCAACAAGAAAAATGACTTGTGCTTATCCCTTAGACATCTGATACAGCTCTAGTCCACATAAGGAAAATAACCTATTTCTTTTGCCTTTGTGCAAACATACCCCATAGCTCTCCAAAGGGAACATTGTGATTTGTGCATTTACCTCCTATTTACATGTGCAGAATTTGACAACTCTACATATTAAGGCAGCAAAACACAGAATAATGTAACATAACAATAAAAAGCCTCATGCCAGTCATCATAATCAACATGATTTTGTCAGTTTTGTTTCATATAGAATCTCTTCTCAGTTTACAAAACAAGGTCATTTTTGTCTGTACAGCTAGACAGTCCTCATATTAGCATGAAAATCACACAGCTTCTGGTCGTGGGTATCAGAGGGCAAATTAGTCCAGTTTTTCATAGCACTGACAGGTCGTGACAGGATTTGGACTTCTGTCTGAAGGCCATCTTCTTGTTCTTCCGGGCCACCATACGGCCCAGGAAACGTTTGGCCTTTTTGCTGATGCTCTCGCGGCGCTTGCAGTTGGCCATCCGGCGGGCGTTTTCTTCTTTGCTGTCCTTGCGCAGGCGAATTTGCCGGACGATGCCCTCGAAGAGGTCGCGCACATTGTGATGTAGCGAGGCTGAAGTCTCAATGAACTTGCAGTCAAACACAACGGCACAGGCACTGCCCTCTAGAGAGACAGGGGAAAAGAGACACACGTGCAGGTGAGCATAAACTCCATTACCAGAGGGATGGAGGCTACATGTCATCATCACTATGCCTCCTGGCTGTTCCTCAAAGCTCAGGAGACAGGCAAGTGCTTTATCCAAAACATCTACAACCTGACTCCAACCAGAGACTGCAAGGTCTGTTTCTACCTGCCATATTTAAACTGGAGAAGAAGGTGGCTGAAATCTTACCATCCACAGAAACTTCTCGGGACCGCACCAAGTCACTCTTGTTTCCCACCAGGATGATGGGGATGTTTTCCGACTGCCGAGCTCTGCGCAGCTGGATTCGTAGCTCTGAAGCTTTCTCAAAGCTGGACTTGTCTGTCACAGAGTACACGATGACATAGGCGTCTCCCATACGCATACACTGATCTTTCAGCCACTGGCTGTTGTCCTGCAGGAACAAATTGGATGGTTATGCAGAGAAAAGTTATTGCTGATCATAGCTAATGACAATATGACATTACATTTTTTAATTTAGTTAAAATATTTTATTGTAAACATATATTAAAATATTTTATTTATTTAAATGTTAATAACTCTTAGCCCTGGCTACCGATCAACTATGTCCATAGAGAAGGATTGACGTCTCCTCATCATCGACCAGGAGGGATCTGTCATATGTGTTTCCTGAAATGAAGGAGCAATACATAATTACACATCTGTAATGTTACACAAGCTTTTGAATCAAAAAAGCACCACATCACTTAGTCTTTCCAGAAATGATTAGTCTGAAGGGGGAATATCTTGATTCAAGCCCTTCTGAACAGATAAGGACACAATCATTTTACATTTACCTGTTTCCTCGCAGTCGTTACTGTCTTCGACTCCTCCAAATATTCTCGCCAAACTCGACTTCCCAACGCCGTGCTCGCCCAGGAGGACCACCTTGTAGACCTGGGCGTCCGAGTCGCTGCCGGACGAGATGACCGAGTCGGAGGAGTCGGACACGCAGCTGTTCCTGTGCTCCTCTGCCGGACTGAAGCGCATGAGGCTGGACAGCTCGGTGGGCTGAGCCTCGGTCGTCGAGCGCAGCTCTCGGTCGTCCACCGGCATGCTCCTTCTGTGCAAGTTCTGCAGGTGGAGGGGAAACGGCATGCTACCTCTCCTCTTGTCCATGTTCCTCAACTTGTCTCCTTTGTTTAAGGTCATGACTCCAAACCTGTCTGTGTAAAACTATATTATAACAACTGTACACTATAATGACAGTTTGATACAAACGTACACCTATAATAATATTACTACTAAGTTACTAAGAGGAGTTGTATGATATGAAAACATGTCAAAATGATACTTACATGTGATAGCGTCTACAACGTCTTCCGTTTAATGTCAAAATTCCAGTTATTCCGCTTAACGCCGTCACTCTCCCGCTGAGGGTTTCGCTTGTGGTCGGCGATGAGACGGATCCCTTATTTATGCGCGTGAGTGACGTCAGCCCGAGGGAGGGCTTGCCTCGCGGAGAATCACGAGTCTTTCTTGTAGTAGTAATCATTTTGAGGGAGGGGCGGAATCCAGCGCGTGTGATTCACCATTCTGCGAGGGCGTCCGGCAGAGAGGGTCTTCCCTCCCCTGCGCGTGTAATGCATAGACGATGGGCTGATTCATGTTCGCTTTGACGAGCCTGAAATGGCTTCCTCAGGTTTGTATTTATTACTATATATATATATATATATAATATATATATATAATATATATATATAATATATATATATATTGGTTTTCCCTGCTGAAAAGAAATCTGCTCGTTTTAATGTTAAGTGTCTCCAGCCTGAGCTCAGCATGCACTGTAAAATTCGTAATTTTAAAGGCAACACCATGTGAAAAATGGTGGTGAAATGGGTATACTGTAAGACACCTACTACCATATTTCATTGGACATTATAATTTGACTTTGTTTTAGAATTGTGTGTGTTACCCTAATGATCTTTTGCTTTGTTTGTGTGGTTAACTGTGCTCTCTAGAATGATTATTGGTTTATCGCAATGGCTGGAAAGGTCAATTTTGTGGATTCTGATAGTTGCCTACTGTAGATTGGTTGGTTAACATATTATATGATTTCATGATATACAGTTATGAACTAAAATCACCAAGTCACCAAAACGTCACCATGTCATTCTTGAAACATCATCACTTTGAATTTCTATGAAATATAATGAATAACATTTACCCAGGAGCAGCAATCAACTGTTTTCCCCAGCATTCAAAAGGTATTACTTAAAGAGATTTTCTGATTAGTATCAGAATTAGTATCCATCTTCAGATTATCATTTATTATGTTTGTTGCATGCTAAAAACATCATCCTATAATTTTCAAGGGCAAAATCATGTTGGTGGAGTACATTTATAGGTAGTTCAACGTTGTCATCTAGTGGTACATGATAGGTATTGTCACGTACAGGCATTTACCAGCAAGTGTATCAACTAACCTGTGCCTTGCCAATACAGTTCTACTTTGTTATTCCACAGTTATAATCGAAGATACATTTCCATATTTTGACTCTTATTTAACAGCTGATTGTATAATACGGGAGTTGCATATGGCAATTTCTTCATGCTTTATCAGATCTGATTTTAATTAGTCTATTTTTTGCATTAGCACTCAGATTCTGTGAAACTAAATGATTTTGGCAAGTAGGCACCTTACATAAGTCTTTTATCCACACCAAGCTGATTTCATACTTATGTGGAGGAGGTTTATATATTGTGATGACTTGCCAAAGTTATGGGATTTTTATAGCCCCAATGTAAAAAAAAAAGGATCCGTTATTTTAACAGGAAAACTGGTTAGAAATGCTATAGTAAAAAACTGTTAGTTGGTTAACAGTAAGTTTCTGTACTATACACAGTGACAAATTGTGATTACATTTAATGTAATTTCACAATACGACTGTTAAAATTACGTTTTTTGGAAGTGAAAAACAAGTCATTGTATAATTTACAGTAAAAAAACAAAACAATCAAACATAAATTGACACTCCCACAATTCCTTGCATGACACTTCATATTTGATGTTTTTTTCATTGAAATGACTGTTTCTTCTTCTTATGTTTTTCTTCTTCTCAGTTGTGTACATTAGGGTTTTACCCTACATGTAATGTTGTTAAATGAATGTTTATTGCATCATTTCAGTATCATGTGTGTAACCGTGATGGTGTTTAGTGCTTGTGTGAATGACACTGTGCACATTCTACAGGTCCATCTATGGGATGAGCTGAAGGCCACTGTCAAAGAAACCTGGGCTTCCATACCACCTCAGCAGTGCCACAAACTGATCACATCCATGCCACGCCGAATTGAGGCAGTAATTAAAGCAAAAGGAGCCCCTACCAAGAATTGAGTACATGTAAAGTAAATGAACATACTTTCCAGAAGACAAACAATTCACTAAAAATGTTTTTTATAGGTCTTATGAAGTATTCTAATTTGTTGCGATAGTGAATTGGTGGGTTTTTGTGAAATGTGAGCCAAAACATCACAATTAAAAGAACCAAAAACTTAAACTACTTCAGTCTGTGTGCATAGAATTGATTTAATACACGAGTTTCACAATTTGAGTTGAATTACTGAAATAAATGAACTTTTCCACGAAATTCTAATTTATTGAGATGCACCTGTATATATTGGATTGCTAGTATTTCCATCCTTAGCGGTGCGAAAGAAGCTGTGGTGATGAGCGGATGATTCTTCTCTGACTTATCAATCGACAACCGTTTTGGGTGGTGTAAGTGTATTACAATGTACAAACAAAGACTTTAGTACGTTCAATATGTTGGATTTAAGATGTATATCCTACCAATTAATTGTTTGTTTTTACTGTGATTTAAAGGATAAGTCTGTAAAGAAAACAAACAAAACTATAATGTTGCTACCATATTTTTTACGGTAAAGTTTTGGCAACCAATTTTGCCATTTTATTTTACACTATAAAACAGTATAAGGTAACCCCCCCAACACATTAAACACATATAACAACATGTACTAATTTATTCAGACAATATATGCTTTCCTTTTTGTGCGAGTATTTCCCTTTGATTTCTGACCATCTCCTTTCTCACTTAAAGCCAAGAACACCAAGCAACAATTTGTATAAATACATATTTTTTTTTTTTTTTTTTTTTTTTTTATCATAAATCAATGACGAAAATTAAAATTTGAAGTTTGGTATTTATTTTCATGACCGGACCAAAAAAGACTTGCAATGTGAGCTAGTCTGGTAATTTATACAAAACAAAACTATTGAATAAAAGTTCTATTACGTGAAATAGTATATCTATCATGCATTTTTAATGCATGCTAGTGAAAGCACTTTTGTGACTTGAAAGCCAAGTAAGTGTAATCTAAACAGACTCTGCAAACTATTGTGCTTATTATAGTATCGGTGTATCATCAAAATCATGTGTTTCCTGTCATTCCCTGTATCATTTGATAAGAATCAGCCTAACTTTTGTCTCTCACAAATGCAATAACAGAGTGCACTATAAGTTGGTCTGTGATGAAGGTTAATAATAGCTCATTCTAAAGAAGTTACCCTGCCTATATTATGAAGTGTCTAGTATAAAGATAATGATGTATTATGATCTATCCATATACCAGTAAAGCCATGTATTTGATTTATCTGTAGAAATTAAATATTTATACCACAGCAACTACAACAGTTCTACAACTGGCCATAGAAAAATACTGTTTGCTTATGGTTAAGTGATTTAACTTTTTTTTTAAATTAAACTATCAAAACACATGGGGGGTTTTTTTTGGGGGGGGGACAAGATTTACAAAACAAAGCAGTGCAAATTATTTCTGTTGCACACATTTTACATTTTGACCAATAAAAAAATGTATTTGAAAAGTCCACAACTTTCTAAAAGTAAAATCATTTTGTGCATATTCATAAATATATGACAGAATTACAGAATAACATTTCTTTCTGTATCCACGTACTATCATATATATATTGGTTCCGAGTGAATTCTCTATTACCACCGTTTCTTTTCCTGACACATTTTTAAACTCTACCTGGAAGCATCTCTCACTTTTTAAGCACTAAACAGTCCTCCTGGTCTGGTGTTGTTTATGGAGTACAGCACTAGATATATAAAAAATAGCCACAAATAATAGCACTGTTATTATCACTCAACTCTGGCTTGTCTGTAAGTGTTCAATCCTGACTGTCAAAGGACTACACAACAACAGCGGCAGGATTCTTGGGATCACATGGCTCTGGAGGACAGACACTGGTTGACCACCTCCAGCAGCTGAGAGTTCTCCAGAGCTGCTGCCACTCTCTCTTTGTCTGCAAGCTGCTTATTGACTGGAGGAGAAAAACACAAGTGGATTTTTATTTTAAAATGGAAACAGGATGCTGTGTAATAGAAAAACACACTTGAATTTCTAAGGCCTCTAATGTTGTATAATTCTACAACCATACACCTTCAAGGTATTGAAACGTGCCTTTTTGCTGTGAAAGCTACTGATTTTTATGAATTAAACATAAGAGTCATTTTTATATTGTTAGTGTAATTTTAAGATGAACATTTACTGGAATGAAGCAACTTAGATTTGCTTGATTATCCATACATCACTTGTTAGAAAAAATCATGTTAAAATGTAAAAAATATAATTGAACATGCTTTTGAGGCTTCTGAATTGCATTTCATTATGTTTTGTCCCCCAAAAAGTATTGAAATGTTACTAAGACATATATACTGAGTGTATATAGAATGATAACTGATATTCATATGCACACAATATTCAGTATTTTGCTATACATTTATAAAATCTCATTGATTTATATTTTGAGCTATTAGAAATTCATCTTGCATTATGGCCATATAAATAGCAACATATGCACCAAAATTGCAATTTTATTTTTATTTTTTCTCGTTTGGGCCTTTAAATTAAACGGCAATTTTTTTCTTCCGAGTGTTGAGTTCTATATTCTCACTTATTCCTTACTATACAGGCCATCTTGTATCAAATATTTGATAACAAAAACATTAAACAAAACATTTGAAAAAAAATATATATATATTATGATTTTTTTTTTAGATTTGTCTAAAGGCTGCAATAATATGTTAAGGTTTAAAGGGATAGTTCAGCCCAAATTCTGTCATCATCTTAATCAAACTTATTTACAGTTAAAGGCCCCAACTGTCTTCAAATGTTTACCCCCCATACTGTGGAAGCAATAGAGGACATCAACTGTGGGTTACCCAAATTTCTTCAAAACCTCTTCTTTTGGTCAGCGGAGGGAAGCAACCTCATTAGAAGGTTTGGAACAAGTCGGAGGGTGAAGGTAAATGAGTACAGTAATTTGTATTTTGAGGGAAGTTGACCCTTTAAACTTATGCAGTGCATATCAGGAATTTACCTGCACTCATCTGGAGGCTGTGTCCAGCCAGGAGCAAAGAGGTGATGTGAACGTCAATCTAAACAAACAAAAAGAAAAATAACCAAATACTTGGAAGGGAATCACATACCAAGTCAAGTCAAGTCAAGTCACCTTTATTTATATAGTGCTTTATACAATACAGATTGTGTCAAAGCAGCTTTACAGTCAGCCTAATGTAAGCTTAACTGTGTTTGGCTGCTCACTAAACTTACCTTAAATCTGTCAGGAAGGGAGCGCAGAAGCTTGACTTTGATGGACAGGCCAATGAGTGTGGCCATACTGCAGTGTGGGATGGTCGGTGTGAACTCCACAGACACCATGCTCTCCTGATCATTCACCTGCTCGGGGAGAAAACACGATAGATAGACAGATAGACAGATAAACACAGACAGAGAGTCGCAGATCAGACTCACATTGACGCGCATTTGTTCCACGACATTCAGCTCTTCGAGGGACAGTGGGTGCTCAGGGTCATTGATCGATCTGATCAGATGTATTCATTTAGTTAAGGTCCGACTCAAAATATTCAACATGCATTAAATGAGGTTTCTGAACTAACGCAGTTTGTAAGTGTATCTAACTGTCATTATCGCAGATAATTAACAGCAACAAGGCTGACATGTCAAAGTAGCAGTGTAGCTAAAGCCAAGTTTCGTGCTTTGAAAAGATATCGAAGATCTCTCTGTCATCGATGGGATCCGATTATTTCCTTATTAGCTTCTCATCTTCATAGCTGCATTGTTTTGGAGGTGAGTTCACTTGGACCCCAGAGACGTGATGGCTGCAATATCAGAGGTTTTGGCGGTTTATGAGGCGATTCAGTCTGTGACTGACATAGTACCTCTTCAACCGATCACCATTATTTCAACTAACCCAAACGCTCATTCTTCTTCTTCTTCTTCTTTGGGTTTTAATGGCAGCTTGCATCCTTAACGTTGCATTACTGCCATCTTCTGGTTCTAATTATTTCCCATATACTTTAGACATCATATTCTTGTCATGAGTCCCGTTTTAGACAGAAAGCAAATCAAATATTTAATTCCTTGTTCACTCCTACTGCAGTCCATTATATCCTTTACTCCACGTCCTGTTAGTCCTATTTTTTTCCTAGAGGTTTCATTTTAGTGTTTGACATTGTAGGTTAGTTTTCATCTGTGTGTAGTAGTTTTCGATTCATATTTTGAACAATTAATAAGCACATGTTCTACAGTCTCAGGTATTTGGCACTGTTCACAAAACCAGTTGGATGTTTTCCCATAATATGAAGAGTACTATTTAATTTATTATGCCCTATTCTTAATCTGGTCATAATAGTCTCTTCTCTCCTATTTCCTCTTTTATTTTCCACAGTGCCAACTCTTTTTTAAATCAAGTATAAATGTCTTCCTTTTAGTTCTTGATCCCACCTTTGTTGCCATCCTTTAATAATTTTTCCCCACACTCTTTCCTTCTGATCTTGAAAGGCTGATGACTGCTCTCTTTTTGCAGTGCTTTCTTAGATATGTTGTCTACCTTTTCGTTTCCTATAATACCCATATGTGCTGGTACCCACATAAATATAACCTCATCACCTTTGTTCTTTATTCTTGAATAGATAGGCATAACGTCATAAAAAAGCTCCTGATGATTCTTAACTATGCCGGTCTTGAGACTCTGCAGCACAGAGACAGAGTCGCTGCAAATTAAAGTTCTGTTTACCTTAGAATATTCAATCCATTCTAATGCCATCAAAATGGCAAACAGCTCAACAGCATCTACACTTAAGTGATCTGAAGTTCGCCTGCTCATTTCACTCTTCTGGCTGGGAACTACAATTGCAGCACCTGTAACTCCTGTTATTGGGTCTTTTGATCCATCTGTAAAAATTTGCTTAAAATTAATGTATTTCTGGTTCAAATGTCTATAAAATCCACTCACCAAATCAACTTGATTGTTTGCAATTTTGGTCTGTAATACCTCCAAATCCACTATTGGAGTGTCAAACTTCCACATATGGATACTGGGCCATACCACAGTTTTACAAAACTCTTCCATATACTCCCAGGTCACATGCAGCATCATCTCCTGTCCAACCAAAACTAAATCTTTTCCCCTTTCCCTTTTCCCAATTGTCTTGTAACACTCTTTTGGTTGGGTGACTATCTATCTGTCCCTTCAAACTAATCCAGTAATTTACAAGCAGCTGCTTCCGTTTTAGGCTCAAAGGCATTTCACCTGCCTCTACCTACAATGAGCACATTGGTGATGTTCTCATGGCTCCAAGACATAATCTCAACGCCTGTGCCTGAAGTTTGTCCAGCCTCGCTAATACTGATTTTGCTGCTGAACCAAATGCCTGACTCCCATAATCCAACCTAGATCTTATTAAGGAAATATATATATATATTTTAATGAATTAAAAACTGCTCCCCACTCCACTCCTGCAAGACACATCATAACGTTTAATACTTTTTTACATTTATCCTCTACTTGTTTAATGTGCGATCTCCATGTTAGTCGTGAATCAAACCACATCCCCAAAAAACAAAAACTCTCAACTCTTCCAGATATTCATATACAGGTTTCAGTTTAAGGATCTTATTTTTTCCAGAGGAAAACAATCGACTTTTGCTTTTCAGCAGAAAACTAAAACCACCATTTCCATTCCCACTTTTCACCTGATTGTATTCCGTCTGTATTTCTGAACTACATATTCCACATTTTTCCCACGTTTCCAAAGTGCCCCATCATCTGCAAACAATGATCTATTCATGCCATTCGGTACATTATTAAATATATAATTTATCATAACGGAAAAAAATGTAGGACTTATAACACTCCCTTGTGGTGTTCCATTTTCTACCATATGCTTATTTGAAATTTCTGCTCCTATTTTAACTTGAATTGATCTTCCTTTTAAGAAATCTAGAATCCAATTAAAAACTTTACCTCTTACTCCCATTTTGTGTAGTTTAATCATTAACCCCTCTCTCCATAACATATCATATGGCTTCTCAATGTAAAAAAATACTGCTACCACAGATTCTTTATTTAATTGAGCTTTTCTTACATCGTCCTCTAAGCACAACACTGCATCCATTGTGTCCCTTCCTCTCCTAAACCCACTTTGATATTCCGTTATCAAACCCTTTTTTTACCATTCTTTCCATCAATTTGCAAGTATGCGATGTTAATGCAATAGGTCTATAGTTTGATGGCTTATTAGCATGCTTCCTTATTGGGATAATTATTGCTTCTTTCCAACTGTCAGGAATTTTCCCTTCTTCCCATATTTTATTAAATAACATTAGCAATTTTTCCTTACTTTCTGTACTTAAATGTTTTAACATGATATAGCTTACTTCATCTTTTCCTGGTGCCATTTTTCTAGTTTTAACTAATGCTCTTTCTATTTCTCCCATTCTAAAAGGGACATTTAGATCATACTCAAAGACGTCCTTCTTTTTTAAAGCTTCCATATTCATAGATTTAGTGCTCTCTCTACCTTTCCTTCCTTCCACTGACAAATTATTTGAGCTGTGTATTCTAACAAATGCCTCTACCAACATCTCTGCTTTTTCTTTGTTAGTAACTGCATCTTTATCTCCATCACTTAACGCAGGATAACTCCACTCCCGTGCATCCCCGCTCATCTTTTTAATCATCCCCCAAACTTCTCCTATCTGAGTAGTACTTCCAATTAAACTACAAAAATCCCTCCAATATATCCGCTTTGCTTGCCTAATTGTTCTTCTTACAACTGCCTGTGCATGTTTATACTGTATCATATGCTGAAAATTATGAGTTCTTTTCAATAACTTGAAAGCTTTATTTCTGTTTTTACTGCTATTTTACAATTATCATTCCACCATGGTACTGATTTCCTTTTTTTTATACCTTTGCTTTTAGGTATAGTTTCTATCGCTGCTGATAATATTCCTTGCTTTATTTCATTATTTAATAACTCTATATCTGTATGATCAATTTGACTTAAATATTTATCACTTTCTGCTTGAAACTTTTCCCAATCAGCTTTCTCAAACACCCAATTTCCTCCTCTTCCATCTACTTTTTCCACTACAGAGAAATTGACTTTACATATAACCGGATAATGATCACTCCCTATAGTCCCATCTTTATATACTCTCCAATTACAAACTGATGCCAAATTATTTGATACCAAAGTAAGATCAAGTACTGATTCCTTTCCTGTCCTAATATCAATCCGAGTCTTATTTCCATCATTTAGACACACTAATTCTCTTTCTTCCAATAACTCTTCTATTACTAAACCATTATTATCTGTTTTCCACATCCCCACAATGTGCTGTGTGCATTAAAATCCCCACACCATACAATACTGTTCTCATCCTGTCCCCCTATTTCTATAAGTTTGTTCAACTCAAGCTTTTTACATGGATTATAGTAATTTATGATCGATAATTTAGATTTTTCTCCCCAAATCTCTATTCCCACATATTCTTGCTCACTTCCCCTGCCTATAATTCTATAAGGAATTCCCTGTTTAACAAATGTAACACACCCTCCACCCCCACCCTCTTTCCTATCTTGTCTAATTGCTATATACCCACTTAAAACAAAATCCAAATTAGGCTTTAGCCAAGTTTCTTGGACACATACTACTTCTGGTTTTTCTTCTCTACTGACTATAAATTGCTTAAAATCTTGCCCATTTGCAATTAGACTTCTCGCATTCCATTGAAGGATTAACATAATTAATATTATCAACCCACCCATGTTGGATCTTGACTTGACTGCACATTAAGCTCATCTCTTACTTCTTCCCACTTTAATCCTACTAAATCCAAATGATGTACTGCCGCTTTAACTATGATTTGAATCCTTTCCGTTTTAGATCTGATCTCAGATGTTGCATTTATTACCCCCGCTATAAAGGTAACCAATTTCTTCTTTTCTTCCCAAATCTTCCTCCATTCTCTATGTTCACATCCATTTTTTCCTTTACCATATTCAGCATCCTTAGCTTGCTTTTCCCCCTCACTTCTCCTGACGGCATCAGCATAAGAAATGTTTTCCTTCACTTTAATTTGTTGTACTTTCACCTCACGCTTCATTACTTCACATCCCCAGAAGGCAACACTATGATTGCCTCCACAATTGCAGCACTTTGGTTTAACACCCTCTCCACATTTTCCATAATCGTGGTCTCCTCCACATCTAGCACATCTTCTTTGTTTCTTACATCCCCTTGCCACATGACCAAATTCCTGGCAGTTGTAACATCTCATAGGCTTAGTTATGAATTATCTTATGTTATATTTAATATAACCAAAGTATACCTCTTTAGGGAGGTCCTTACAGTCAAAATCAATCAGAACAGATTCTGTTTCCTTTTTTTCAATTCCTCTTGTCATTCTTTTAGCAGATTTAACTGATCCATTTCGCCTCCTCAAATTCTCTACTAGCTCCTTCATACCCACCATAAGAGGAACTCCTGCCATTATTCCTTTACAATTGTCTGTTTTCTCCCCTCCAACTCTCACCACTTTTGCTACTTTAACTTTTCCCACATTGCTCATTCTCTTTGCCTTCTCTATCTGTTTTTCAGAACTACATCCAACAAGCAAGTTTCCATCTCCCAGTACTCTTGCATATTTTACTTCTCCTATTTGTGCTTTAATGATGTTAGTAAGTTTTAATGGGTCAGTTTTCTTTACTCCCACTTCTCCCTCAAAACGTACTACCACATTGAACAATTCTGGCCTCAAATCATTTACCTCAACTTCTTTTCCTTCACTCTCTGTTCCACCCAAACTATCTGAATAATTTTTCTTTCTTTTACGTCTAGCCAATTTCTTGGTTCTAGATCCCCTCAACACATCCTCCCAATCACTTTCCCCTTCCTGATCTCTACATTCCATGCTGTTGTTTTCATCTCCTGACTCTCTTTCTGTCATGCTGAAAAGTTTGATATTATTTAATCGATGGGAAGTAGAGGAGGAGCACCGCTACCGGACCTATACAGGCCGTCGGCCGGTACTCCCACACCACTCTCCACACCCGATCTACCGTTACCAAGTCCAAAAAGTCCTCAGTCCAGTGTCCAATGATTAATCCAATAAATCCGTTCAAAAATATTCCTCTGATACAATCAATCTCTATTCAAATTTCCGCTCCAAGTAGTCCGTTCGTCGCACACCCGTCGCACACTAGTGACCCAACACTACGACTCGTGAGCAGTTCCTCCTCAACTCCTCTTCAACACAATACGATCCATACACTACTGTTAGATAAGGTTGCCAACTCTGAGAAGTCGGAAACAAGCTAGCCGGAAGTCAAGCTAAATAACGGAAACAGTATCCACTTTTTTTTTTCAAAATAAACGTTTGTTTATAAAAGTTAGATACAATGTTAATTTAAACGGTACAAATAATAATAATAATAATGTCATTGTACAGAACAACCTCATGTATCAAAAAATAAAATGAATGAATGAATGAGATAATAAAATGTCTTGAACTAAGAAGGGTGATAGTAATTTCATACAGCATAACATAACCAATGGGAGAAAGCAAAGATCTGTCTTCCCTTAATATTGTTAGTTTTTTAAGGTTAAGCTTATGCTCATCAAAGCAGTGTTCATCAACCTTGAAAACTTGACCTTAAATAAACAGTGAGGTCAGGTCCATTAGCGAGCCAATCAATGATTATTACAGTTAAAAACAGCATTTTAACCCAAATGTTAGGCATCTTTAAGCCATCACCAGCAAAACAACAGCAACTGCTTCCTTTACCAATCAGCATCGGACCAGCATAGATCTTCAGTAAAGCCAAACAGCACACACGGCCTAGCAATCCTACAAACCAGTACAATTACAGTGATCGAGTTTAGAATAAATCTTCTTCATTGTGAGACAGCCAGCATTTCCTTGCACAATAATAAATACTTTTACATTTAGTCCAAACAATACGAATAACGTAGAATTTTTGCATTTGAAGATTTGTACTTCAGTATATGTATTTTAAAGAATCATCCCTAGCAATCTATCAAAAAGCCAAGACTCTTATTATGTTTGCTTACACACTCTTTATTGAATGTAGGCCTACTGTGCTCATTTGAATTATGTCCAATTATACAGTATAAGTGTTATGGCATTCTGAGATTAAAATAACTGTATTAGCTGCCATAGAGAACTCATATGTTTGTATTTCACATTTGTCAGTTTGCTGTTTCATAGCATTCATAACATTTTCTTCATTCTTAGAAGCTCTGGCATTTTGAGAATGCAGTGTGTGCATTATTAAACTATAAATCACATTAAACTAGCACAAATTTGGCCAGTTCTTCAGTTCATAACGAGTCTCTTCCTGAGATGCTGAATCATCCACACAAAGGATTTATAGACAAAGAGAATATCAAGAGAGTCACATGTTATATTTAATGGACAAGTGCTTTTATTTCAGGCTCTTTTCCAACCAATGAGACAATAAATCTGGCTGCTCTACTCTGCATTGGCCTGAAAGAGATCGCCATCCACCCGCTGACAGCTTCTGTGAAGGTCAAAGGTTAATGGCATAGGATGAACATTTACAAAGCAATTTATTCATGTGCCACAACCCCATCTTCTTTCCAGGAGGACATTTTAGAAGTTACCCTGCCTATATTATGAAGTGTCTAGCATAAAGATAATGATGTATTATGATCTATCCATATACCAGTAAAGCCATGTATTTGATTTATCTGTAGAAATTAAATATTTATACCACAGCAACTACAACAGTTCTACAACTGGCCATAGAAAAATACTGTTTGCTTATGGTTAAGTGATTGAACTTCTTAAAAAATTTAACAAAACTGATTTCACATGTTTTTTTTGGCAAAAACAAGATTTACAAAAAGCAGTGCAAATTATTTCTGTTGCACACATTTTCCATTTTGACCAATAAAAAATGTATTTGAAAAGTCCACAACTTTCTAAAAGTAAAGTCATTTTGTACATATTCATAAATATATGACAGAATAACATTTATTTCTGTATCCACGTACTGTCAAACAGAAAAAAATAATAATATATAATATTATATATATATATATATATATATATATTGGTTCCACATGAATTCTCTATTACCACCGTTTCTTTTCCTGACACATTTTTAAACTCTACCTGGAAGCATCTCTCACTTTTTAAGCACTAAACAGTCCTCCTGGTCTGGTGTTGTTTGTGGAGAACAGCACTAGATATATAAAAAATAGCCACAAATAATAGCACTGTTATTATCACTCAACTCTGGCTTGTCTGTAAGTGTTCAATCCTGACTGTCAAAGGACTACACAACAACAGCGGCAGGATTCTTGGGATCACATGGCTCTGGAGGACAGACACTGGTTGACCACCTCCAGCAGCTGAGAGTTCTCCAGAGCTGCTGCCACTCTCTCTTTGTCTGCAAGCTGCTTATTGACTGGAGGAGAAAAACACAAGTGGATTTTTATTTTAAAATGGAAACAGGATGCTAAGTAATAGAAAAATACACTTGAATTTCTAAGGCCTCTAATGTTGTGTTATCTGATTGACAGTATATACTTTCATTAGTAAGTGAAAGGCCTTTTAGTATAATTCTACACCATTAATCACCTAAGGTAAGAACGTGCTTTTTGCTCTGAAAGCTACTGATTTTTATGAAGAAACTAAAGAGTCATTTTTATTTTTAGTTGCAATTTTTAAGATCGAAACTTTACTGCGAAATGATAGAAACTTAATTGCTTGATATCCATAATCACTTTGTTATGAAAAATTCATGTTAAAATGTATGTAAAAAACATATAATTGAACATGCTTTGAGGGGCTTCGGAATTGGCAATTTCATTATTTTTCACCCAAAAAAAGTATTGAATGTTACAAGATACATAACCACAGGGTGGTACGGAAAAGGGTTCAGACACCCTTTAAATTTTTCACTCTTTGTTATATTGCTGCCATTTGTTAAAATCATTTAAGTTATTTTTTTTTTACTCATTAATGTACACACAGCACACAATATTGACAGAAAACACAGAATTGTTGACATGTTTGCAAATTTATTAAAAAAGAAAAAACTGAAATATCACATGCTCCTAAGTATTCAGACCCTTTGCTCAGAATTTAGTAGAAGCACACTTTGTCTAATACAGCCATGAGTCTTTTTGGGAAAGATGCAACTAGTTTTTCACACCTGGATTTGGGGATTTCCTCTGCCATTCCTCCTTGCAGATCCCCTCCAGTTCTGTCAGGTTGGCAGAGATTGGTGAGTAAACAGTTGTGTGTGAGGAAAGCCATTTTTAGGTCTCTCCAGAGATGCTCAATTGGGTTTAGTCAGGGCTCTGGCTGGGCCATTCAAGAAAAAAGTCACAGAGTTGTTGTGAAGCCACTCCTTCCTTATTTTAGCTGTGTGCTTAGGGTCATGTCTTGTTGTCTTGTTGGTTCGCAGGAGGCAAACCGCAAGATGGCGGCGCGTTCACACGATAGCGGCTTCCTCTACAGTAACTCTCCGCGATTCACGAAACGGTGTTTTACGTGTTTTTTGTACTTGGAGTCGCGAGTGTTTTGTACCGACAATCAACTGCGTCATATTATGGTGTTATAAGCGGAGAGCAGGCATATTGTCAGTGCAGTTCTGCGATGTCAGGCAGAACACCCATTTTTAGAAGTTAAACTCTGCGGCACGACGAAGAAGGGCCTTGGCGGGATATCCGGGCTCTGCTCGGAGGATACTCCATCCAAGACAAACAATAGCTGATCTCGCCACACGGAGGCGCCACAAGCGAAGCAATAAGAGGGGTGCGCGGAGGTATCCGGGTTAGGTAGCGGACACGAAAAACCCACACAAGCCGGCTTCCCCCACCATCGTACGGCTAAACTACGCTCTTTGGACAATAAACTGGATACATACGAACTACTACGCTCAACTCAGAGGACGCCTGTAAGAGGCTGTATGTGTTTTTGTGTCACGGGAAACATGGCTCAACAACAGCCGGTCAGGACGCGCTCTTCATCTCGATAGATGACACTGCTATCGAGCGGACAGAGCTAGCGTCGAGGGAGGTAAGACCCGCGGCGGAGGGCTTTGTTTTTACATCAATGATGCGTGGTGCCGCGATTCTGTTGTGGTCTGCAAACACTGCTCACCCTTGGTGGAGTTTATGATTATTAAGTGCTGGCCGTTCTATCTACCGAGGGAATATATAGCCATACTGTTCGTTGCTGTATACATCCCTCCCAGCGCCAGCAACAGCAACAGGAGCGAGGCACTAAATGAACTGTACCAGGACATCAGTGAGCAGCAGACAGCCCACTCTGATGCTTTTCTCATCTTGGCTGGGTATTTCAACCATGCAGACTTAAAGAGTGTGTTCCAAAAAATACACCAACATATAGACTTTCCAACACGGGGAAACAATACTCTAGACTTTGTTTACACCACACAGAGAGGAACTTACAAGGCCCTCCCCCTCCCCCTCCCCCACCCCGGTGCCTCAGACCACATCACTTTGAGAGCCGCGTCGGAGGGAACATCACAAAGTCACCAAACCAGTTCATAAACATATACAAGTGTGGCCGGAAGGGTCGTCAGATGCTCTTCAAGACTGTTTTAACACCACGGACTGGAATATGTTTAAGCAGGCTGCAACATACAATAACACCAAAGACCTCCAAGAGTACTCAGAGACTGTCACTGCCTACATCACCAAGCGCATTGATGATGTAACAGTCACAAAGACCATCACTGTACGGGCCAACCAGAAGCCGTGGCTAACAAGAGAGGTCTACGGACTCCTGAAGACGCAGAACACTGCCTTCAGAGCTGGAGATGAAGTGGGCCTGAAGACAGCTAGGGCCAACCTATCCAGCGGCATCAGAGAGGCTAAAAGACAGTACTCCAGGAGGATAGCCCATCGTTTCAGCGACAGCAGAGACACTCGGAGCCTATGGCAGGGGATACAGACCATTACGGAATACAAGCCCCCACCACGCACCTGTGACAACACCATCTCCCTGCTGAACGAGCTGAACACCTTCTTCGCTCGCTTTGAGGCACAAAAAAACAGCACCACTGCACAGAAGACTACACCTCCTCCCGGCGACCAGGTGATGAAGCTGTCCCCGGACAGCGTGAGGAGATCACTCAGCAGGATCAACGCACGCAAAGCACCGGGTCCTGACAACATTCCTGGGCGATTACTGAGAGACTGTGCAGTGGAACTCAATGATGTCTTCACAGACATTTTCAACATCTCGCTAAGTCAGGCTGTTGTCCCCAAATGCTTCAAGGCTACCACCATCATTCCAGTCCAGAGACAGATTGACGTCTCAATCATGCATTCAACTGACTACCGTCCAATTGCATACCACCATCACTCATGAGTGCTTTGAACAGCTAGTCATGCACACCACAAGTCTGCCCTACAGCCCCTCCTTGGAACCCTTCCCAGTTTGCATAGCGGGTCCACGCAGACCGATGACGCCACTCTGCCAACTACCCTCCTCTCAGCACTCACACACCTGGACAAAAAAGACTCGTACGTCAGAATGCTGTTCATAGACTTGTGTTCAGCATTCAACACAATCATCCCTCAGCAGTTCATTCACAAACTGGTCCAGCTGGGGTTCAACACTTCGCTGTGCAACTGGCTGCTTGACTTTGTGATTGGAAGACCTCAGGCAGTTCGGGTCGGCGGCAACACATCCAGCACCATCACACTGAACATTGGGGCCCCCCAAGGATGTGTGCTGAGTCCCCTCCTTTTCACTCTGCTGACCCACGACTGCACTCTGTCACACAACTCCAACCTCCTTATTATGTTTGCGGATGACACGACTGTAGTGGTTCTCATTAGCAACAGAGATGAGACAAATTACAGGAGCGAGGTGAGCCGCCTGGCCTGGTGGTGCAGTGACAACAATCTCTCTGTGAATGTGGAGAAGATGAAGGAGATTGTTGTTGACTTTAGGAGAGTGTGCACTCAGCATGCTCCTCTGACCGTCCATGGTGTGACTGTGGAGATGGTGAGCAGCACCAAGTTCCTGGGTGGGCACATCACAGAGGATCTCTCCTGGACTGACAACACAGCAGCACTGGCCAAGAAAGCACAGCAGAATCTCTACTTCCTCCGCAAACGGGGAAGAGCCAGAGCCCCGGCCCCCATCATGTGTACCTTCTACAGAGGCACCATCGAGAGAATCCTGACCAGCTGCATCACTGTGTGGTATGGCGCCTGCAAGGCGTCCTGCCGCAAGACACTTCAACGCACAGTTGAACAGCTGAGAAGATCGTTGGTGCCTCTCACCCCTCCCTTCAGGACATCTACAACACCCGCCTCTCACCCATAAAGCCCTCTGCATTGCAGGTGATCCCACCCACCCGACTCACAGCTTCTTCAGTCTGCTGCCATCTGGGAGGAGACTGTGGAGTCTCCAGGCCAGGACCAGCAGAATGAAGGACAGCTTCATCCATCAGGCTATCAGGAAGCTGAACTCCCTCCCGACCTTGCCCCCCCTCACCTCTTTTGCCCCACGCACCACTGAAATCTGACACCTCTAATGGACTCTCCCAACTCAACCCTCCCATAATACACACACACACACTGTCACCTTTAATGAGTCTGAAATACGCTCTTTTGCACTACAAATATTTTTTTTGCACTACAATCACTATATCTTCACTGTTGTTTACTTTACTGGTTTGCGCTCTATCCTCCATATGCCTTGTGCTTATATATATATTTTTACATTTTACCTTATTTGTATATTTGTATAGGTGTATTTTATATTTAATCTGTATATCTATATTTATGCACAAGGGTCTGAGAGTAACGCTAATTTCAATTCTCCCATGTGTATGTAATGTTACATTGGAAGAATTTGACAATAAAGCAGGACTTGACTTGACTGATTGACTTGTTGGAAGGTGAACCTTCTGCCCAGTCTGAGGTCCTGAGCTTTCTGGAGAAGGTTTTCGTCCAGGATATTCCTGTACTTGGTCGCATTCATCTTTCCCTTGATTGCAAACAGTCGTCCTGTCCCTGCAGCTGAAAATTACCCCCACAGCATGATGCTGCCACCCACCATGCTTCACTGTTGGGACTGTATTGGACAGGTGATGAGCAGTGCCTGATTTTCTCCACACATACCGCTTAGAATTAAGGCCAAAAAGTTCTATCTTGGCCTCATCCGGCCAGAGAATCTTATTTCTCACCATCTAACAACTCCATGCGGGCTTTCATGTGTCTTGCAATGAGGAGAGGCTTCCGTCGGGCCACTCTTCCATAAAGCCCCAACTGGTGGAGGGCCGCAGTGATGGTTGACTTTCCACAACTTTCTCCCATCTCCCGACTGCATCTCTGGAGCTCAGCCACAGTGATCTTTGGGTTTTCTTTACCTCTCTCACCAAGGCTCTTCTCCACCGATAGCTCAGTTTGGCCGGACGGCCAGCTCTAGGAAGGGTTATGGTCGTCCCAAACGTCTTCCATTTAAGGAATGGAGGCCATTGTGCTCTTGGGAACCTTAAGTGCAGCAGAATTTTTTTTTGTAACCTTGGCCAGATCTGTGCCTTGCCACAATTATGTCTCTGAGCTCTTCAGGCAGTTCCTTTGACCTCATGATTTCATTTGCTCTGACATGCACTGTGAGCTGTAAGGTTTTATATAGACAGGTGTGTGGCTTTCCTAATCAAGTCCAATCAGTATAATCAAACACAGCTGGACTCAAATGAAGGTGTAGAACCATCTCAAGTATGATCAGAAGAAATGGACAGCACCTGGGTTAAATATATGAGTGTTACAGCAAAGTGTCTGAATACTTAGGACCATTTGATATTTCAGTTTTTCTTTTTTAATAAATCTGCAAAAATGTCAACAATTCTGTGTTATTCTGTCAATATGGGGTGCTGTGTGTAACATTAATGAGGAAAAAAAATTAACTTAAATGATTTTAGGCAAATGGCTGCAATATAACAAAGAGTGAAAAATTTAAGGGGGTCTGAATACTTTCCGTACCCACTGTATATACTGAGTGTATATAGAATGATAACTGATATTCATATGCACACAATATTCAGTATTTTGCTATACATTTATAAAATCTCATTGATTTATATTTTGAGCTATTAGAAATTCATCTTGCATTATGGCCATATAAATAGCAACATATGCACCAAAATTGCATTTTATTTTTATTTTTTCTCAGTTTGGGCCTTTAAATTAAACGGACAATTTTTTTCTTCCTCGAGTGTCGAGTTCTATATTCTCACTATATCATACTATACAGGCCATATTGTATCAAATATGATACAAAACAAAAAACACATTTGCAAAAAATATATATATATTATAATTTTTTTTTTAGATTTTGTCTAAAGGTGCAATAAACTGTTAAAGGGTTAAAGGGATAGTTCAGCCCAAAATTCTGTCATCATTTAATCAACTTATTTACAGTTAACGGCCCCAACTGTCTTCCATGTTTTCCCCCCATACTGTGGAAGTCAATAGAGACCATCAACTGTTGTTTACCCAAATTCTTCAAAACATCTTCTTTTGTGTTCAGCGGAGGAAAGCAACTCATACAGGTTTGGAACAAGTGGAGGGTGAGTAAATGATTACAGAATTTTCATTTTTGAGTGAAGTTGATCCCTTTAAACTTCTGCATTGCATATCAGGCATTTACCTGCATCCTCTGAGGCATGTGTGCCAGGAGTGATGTGAACGTCAATCTAACAACAAAAAGAAAATAACAAATTACTTGGACGGGAATCCCATACTCAAGTCAAGTCAAGTCAAGTCAAGTCACCTTTGTTTATATAGTGCCTTATACAATACAGATTGTGTCAAAGCAGCTTTACAGTCAGCCTAAGTAAGGTAACTGTGTTTGGCTGCTCCAATAAATCCTTAAAATCTGTCAGGAAGGGCGCAGAAGCTTGACTTGATTGGTAAGGACAATGAGTGGGGCAATACTGAAGCTGTGGGATGGTCGGTGGGAATCCACAGACACCATGCCTCCCTGATCATTCCCTGCACGGGGCGAGAAAACCGATAGATAGACAGATAGACAGATAAACACAGACAGAGAGTCGCAGATCAGACTCACATTGACGCGCATTTGTTCCACGACATTCAGCTCTTCGAGGGACAGTGGGTGCTCAGGGTCATTGATCGATCTGATCAGATGTATTCATTTAGTTAAGGTCCGACTCAAAATATTCAACATGCATTAAATGAGGTTTCTGAACTAACGCAGTTTGTAAGTGTATCTAACTGTCATTATCGCAGATAATTAACAGCAACAAGGCTGACATGTCAAAGTAGCAGTGTAGCTAAAGCCAAGTTTCGTGCTTTGAAAAGATATCGAAGATCTCTCTGTCATCGATGGGATCCGCTACATCCTCATCTTCATCAGCGGCAGTGAGGAGTCTTTCCCCCGATCGCTGAAATATCAGAGGATTGGCGTTTTCTAGGCGAGTTCCCCCTGACATTATTACCTCTTCAACGACACAATTATTATACAACTAACACAATACGATCCATACACTACTGTTAGATAAGGTTGCCAACTCTGAGAAGTCGGAAACAAGCTAGCCGGAAGTCAAGCTAAATAACGGAAACAGTATCCACTTTTTTTTTCAAAATAAACGTTTGTTTATAAAAGTTAGATACAATGTTAATTTAAACGGTAAAAATAATAAATAATAATAATGTAATTGTACAGAACAACCCTCATGTATCAAAAACTAAAATGTAATGAATGAATGAGACTAATAACATGTCTTGAACTAAGAAGGGTGATAGTAATTTCATACAGCATAACATAACCAATGGGAGAAAGCAAAGATCTGTCTTCCCTTAATATTGTTAGTTTTTTAAGGTTAAGCGTATGCTCATCAAAGCAGTGTTCATCAACCTTGAAAACTTGACCTTAAATAAACAGTGAGGTCAGGTCCATTAGCGAGCCAATCAATGCTTATTACAGTTAAAAAGAGCATTTTAACCCAAATGTTAGGCATCTTTAAGCCATCACCAGGAAAACAACAGCAACTGCTTCCTTTACCAATCAGCATCGGACCAGCATAGATCTTCAGTAAAGCCAAACAGCACACACGGCCTAGCAATCCTACAAACCAGTACAATTACAGTGATAGAGTTTAGAATAAATCTTCTTCATTGTGAGACAGCCAGCATTTCCTTGCACAATAATAAATACTTTTACATTTAGTCCAAACAATACGAATAACGTAGAATTTTTGCATTTGAAGATTTGTACTTCAGTATATGTATTTTAAAGAATCATCCCTAGCAATCTATCAAAAAGCCAAGACTCTTATTATGTTTGCTTACACACTCTTTATTGAATGTAGGCCTACTGTGCTCATTTGAATTATGTCCAATTATACAGTATAAGTGTTATGGCATTCTGAGATTAAAATAACTGCATTAGCTGCCATAGAGAACTCATATGTTTGTATTTCACATTTGTCAGTTTGCTGTTTCATAGCATTCATAACATTTTCTTCATTCTTAGAAGCTCTGGCATTTTGAGAATGCAGTGTGTGCATTATTAAACTATAAATCACGTTAAACTAGCACAAATTTGGCCAGTTCTTCAGTTCATAACGAGTCTCTTCCTGAGATGCTGAATCATCCACACAAAGGATTTATAGACAAAGAGAATATCAAGAGAGTCACATGTTATATTTAATGGACAAGTGCTTTTATTTAAGGCTCTTTTCCAACCAATGAGACAATAAATCTGGCTGCTCTACTCTGCATTGGCCTGAAAGAGATCGCCATCCACCCGCTGACAGCTTCTGTGAAGGTCAAAGGTTAATGGCATAGGATGAAAATTAACAAAGCAATTTATTCATGTGCCACAACCCCTGTCTTCTTTCCAGGAGGACATTTTAGCCTTTCTAAACTCACAGAGGTGCTGGTATTGATCAAGGTCGGTTGGGTGAAATGTTAGTACAGCAATACTTTCCCACATATTTGCATGATATGCACATTTGTTAATATTTTCATTAGCACTGCACTTATTTCCATCATTCCCACTGCGACTGCTTAAAAAATCTGACACCAAAATGAAAATTCTAACAATATTTATAAATGTTTTAATCTGGTTTTCAGGACCTGACTTAATAAATAGTCCAACCAAATAAGTTGAGTATAATGTACAAAGTATAATGACTTATGACTCTCTGAGATGCTCCCACTTGTCCTAATTTTTCTCTCCAGACAGGATAGTCTCATGTCAAGTGTAAAACTTTGACTAGCGGTTTGATGGATAGAGCAGGGGAGGTTGTATAAGAGGGGTGAGAAGAAGCACAATAAGCTCTACATGCAAATACACACTGTATGGAGAGCTTCAAGAGTGCAAGGTCTACCTGTATGTCTGAAGATCGTATGTGTCCAAATAGCAAATTACTCATTTTCTCCAGACTGAATGATTAAACTCAACAGCTGCTCTTAAAAATGTCCCCATTCTCCAAGATATCTGAGTGTGGATGTGAAAAAAGAGGCCTTTTGAGCTGATTTAAATTTGATCTCAGCATGTCAGTTTATCTGAGGGCAAAGCGACAGCAGAAATGATTCTGAAGCCACAAGGGGGCAGTCTTACCACATGACACAACTGCCATTTATTCCTTATGACAAGGACTGCAGCAATCTGCTCTGGGCTTAATGCCAGTTGATAGGGAAAGCAGATAATCTCTGACATCCTTCTTTCTTTATTCCCTCATTGGTTGAACACAAATAAGAGGATTATTTAAGGTGCTGTGAAAACAAACTCAATTTCTTTCTATAGTACAATACCAGAATCAGATCCATTGTTGGAAAAAGTATACTCAGTACTGTATATCTCAGTATTGAGATTTGTATGGTTAAAGAAAACATGAGGTACTGCAGACTCTGCAGATATTACTTTTCAACAGATGTTCAACAGATAGACATGCCTCTCAATACCACTTAATTTCACCAACAAACACACACACGTTCCTTGCCACTGTCACCTTTAGCTTGTCAAGTCGGGGTTTAAAAGACATTTAATGTTTAGTAATATTGAATTAATGACACCAACACTATTGGATGAGAACAACACTTTAACTAAATTGAGCTGCAAAAATGACAAAGCTGTTTTTTTCTGTCTTCCGTAAAGCTGCTTTATAGCTGAATCAGTTTTAATTTTTTATTTTTTTGCTATATTGACACTGGTATTGAATTGAATCAGCTCTGAACTGACTTAAACTGAATATCTGCACTACTGTTTTAAGTTAAGCTCTTGTCGCTGAATTAAACTTGTTTTAGAATTGATGGCTTTTACACAGTTATTGAGCTAAACTGACTCAGCACAGAACTGACTGGAGCCGAATAATGACACTGTTGTCGCGTTTGAGCCACTTTACGGCACAGTTTGGATTTGCTTCGTATTTGATGAAGTTTGCATCATTAATTCTGCAATTTTCCTGTTTAATACTGTGATGCTGCTTTGAAAAAATCTTGTATTGACTTGAATGCATGGACACTACTGGATGAGACCTGAACTGAACTGAGTTGGATGACGACATCACTGTGTTCTCCAGAGCTGCCTTAGTGATGAATTAAACTTATGGACTTTACACAGTTATTGAACCAAACTGAACCAAAATTGAACTGATTTCGCATTACTAAATGGGACGGTTACCATTGTCTTTGTTTTGAATAGACGAATTGAATGGAATTTCTTGAGAACTGATTCACTATTTTCTTGTTTATCACCATAAAGCTGCATTGAAACTATCTGTATTGTTTAAAAGGTGACTTGACATAACTTGACACATCAGGACCTTTCTGAAGGCCATCTGACTGTATCCTGTGGAGAGCCATGGCCCTCGTACAAGGGCCAGGTTTAAAACTTGAATCTGGGCCTGTCTTGGTCCTGCTGAGTGCTTTTGACATTTTAAGTGCAAGTAGGTCTGTCATTCTGTTATAATAGCAGAAGTTGCTCAAAAGGTTTTAGGGAGAGACTTGAAAATCCTGCAAAAAGCTTTGAGTGGCTGGTTGTGATGAATAAAGAATGAACGGGTATGAAATAAGAGGTATGAGGCACAATAGGCGACAGAGTAAGTGGGGGGCACATACAATTTTAAAATGAGGGCATAACTAGGCAGGAAACAAGTCATGGATTACAATATCATTGTCAGGGTTGGTGAGCATGAGGGGGAGGTATATATTAGTGAAAAAAATGTGTGCCACACAGATACTAACCCAACATTACTGACCTAGACTTTCCACTCTAGCATCTCTTCACATTTAGTCAGTCAAATACCTCTTAACCAAAGTCACAGCTGTTCACATGTTCACAGTTTTGTCTGGAATATGTTTTTGCAAATTACTTTGACAGAGATCTTAGACAATATTGGGTGGGCCATGTTCTCTCAAGAGTGGTTAAACAGGTTTTTTTTGGGGGGGGGGTTCCAAGGGTATTACAGATATTCAGTCTTGCAGTAGATTTATTTATTTACTCTGGATTTCAGCCACACTGCTGATTAAAGACTGAGATGGCTGGTGGAGAGCCAGCTTGATAAACACTCTTTGGAGCACACTAGGCCTATGTATCTGTTACACTTGTATCTATTCTACTTGAAGAGGTAATGATGCTGAAGAAAGAACACACTAATAGCGACAAATAAACAGTTTAAGTACCGGATAATGCGGCTGGTCATTGTCTGAAAATAAACACATTAAATAAAGGTTCCAAAAAGAGATTTTCACATGATGTCAAAGAAGAAACACATATTTTGGGTCACCAATGAAACCTTTCAGTGACACAACTCCTAAGAACAAGAACACTTATAGAATCCTAAGTAGTGGAAAAAAGATTCTTTAGAGGAATGAAAATGATCTTCCTATTAAGAATACAAAAATTGTTATTGTAAGAACTGTTCATTAGAAATTTCTTTAGGGAACCCAAAATGGTTCTTTATGGCACTGCTGCAAACATTTATTTAACCAATTGCTGACAGAGAAGTATCCGCTGAGGGCAGTTCTTAAAATTTTATGTTTTCTTAGGCGGGGAACATTTTAATAATCTACTGAATCTGTTTACACTTTAAAGGACTTTTGTGCACGGGAAAATATATGAAGGTTAAAGGGGTCATATGATGTTGATAGAAAGAACATTATTTTGTGTATTTGTGTAATGAAATGTGTTTATGCGGTTTAAGGTTAAAAAAACACATTATTTTCCACATACTGTACATTATTGTTTCTCCTCTATGCCACGCCTTTCTGAAACGCATTGATTTTTACAAAGCTCTTCGGTCTGAAAAAGCGAGTTGTGCTCTGATTGGCCAGCTATCAGTGTGTTGTGATTGGCCGAATACCTCAAGTGTGGGACGGAAATGTTACGTCCCTTACCATATGTGATGCCTGCGGCAACCACATGTGACGACTCTGGGCTGGACTCCGCTTCGTCCACGGTGAAAGCCGATCGGCGATCCACAGCACGAAGTTGATGCATTTCCTCAGCAACCAGCACAGATCAGCTCCAGGCATGACGAAGTGGATATTGTCCTCTTTTGGAAGGCTAAACAAAAGTAGTTTCGCTTTCACAACGAAGCACACAGCGCTTTCACGACATGGCGGCGGCAGCAACATACTACAGCGAGAATAAAAGTTACAACTTCTTTCTTTGCGTGAACATTTGGCGGCGTTATGCAAATTTTCCCACACAGTGACATAGACATGTGAGGGCGTGTTAGAACGAACCGTTTTAGGTAGGCGTGGTTGATTCTTAACTTTTATAAAGAATATCTCTTTGGATTTAAGACTTTAGTCTTTGCAACTTTACAGATCTTCTTTATGCACCAAGAGCTTGAACACTCCAAAGAGAAAGGAAAAACATGAAATCGCGTCATATGACCCCTTTAAAGATTCTTCATGGAACTATCAATGCCAATAAAGAACCTTTACTTTAGGAGGGGATCAAAACCATGATGAAGATGAAAGGATTTCACCTAATAAATAAACGTGGACATGAAATTGATTTGATCATTTTATAATTTCCCATGTATATTATTTATTCTTTTAAAACATCCGCTAAGGACAATGTTCAAAACATCAGCCTAGCAACAAGATGAACACTGCAACCATAACAGTAATATTATAGTAATACGATAGCAGTTCTCTGAGATCTTTAAAAATATATATATTTTTACTGCAATCAATAGCTGAGACAACAGCATTTATGTTTGTATTAAAGAAGAGAGAACGATTCTGTGAAGTAATGTGAGACGTGAAAGTAGTGCCGATTATATACAAACATACTTAAATATAACCTAAATACTTATAAACTTGGATTGTGCACTTTTTGACAAATATGTGCGATATATACTGACTGCCATGCAGACTTTGGACTGAGATGTGTTCGATGTGAGGGTTCTCAGGGTCAGTGAAAATGCTGAGGGTGTTGGCATTGGGGATGTCACTGTGTTTTTGGCTCTTTCTCCAGTGGGGTTGACAGGTTAAATCATTGGGTTGAAGCAGCTGCAGCCAGTTTCTTCACCAGTTCAGCTGACTGGGCACAGAGGGGTAAGGAGAGCGAGTCACCGCTATTTATTTTGTTCTGAGTCAAACCAAACTGAAATATTTTGCTCTCACTTTTACCGATACTCGCTATGTTATCATAACCATTAAAAGTGGCATACAAAGATGAATTTCTTGTACATACTGTATGATGAATATATGAAGCAGCATTTAATATTTTAATGGGCATAAATCTAGGAAATTATGTATTCTGGCACATTTATATGTGATCTTCTGTAGGCGTACATATGGAATATGTAGATATAACAGTAATACATGGTAGTAGGCATGTATTTTATATATAATGCATGGAATCTAACTGCAACACTGGAGGTGTGTTTGGTACATTTCTTTTAAGATGTTTTCTGCTGGATGAAGGTTAATCTACCTTACGGAATCACTCTGGATAAACACAAACATGGAAAACATTTTCATATTTGATGATTGTAAGCACATTATGCTTTGTATGCATGCAGATGTGTGGACCATTATGCAGAAGTTTAATTAGAAAGACCCAAAAAGCTTGACGGCTTTAGCATATCGAGTGAGGACTGCCCTCATGTGCCCTGCTAGAAACTCTTCACAGTAATCACAACATTAACACCAAAAAAACCCCAAAAAACTAACAGCATCAGTGAACAAACTAGGCTGTTATCCTTCTCAGTCCTGAAAAAGGAAATTCATATAGTTATAAAATCAATTTGAATTGCAATAATTCTGTTTTTCTGTAGAGGGAAACTATTTAATACATGGAATTTGGCCTTACGTGCATGAAATTTATTTTCACCACTATTGCAAGATAAAAGCAATATTTATTTTCGAACTAGCAGGTTTATCAGATGAAATACTAAAATAATAATGATCCATATGATTATGCATATAATGCAATTAATGCATGTCCGCTGACCCACCCTCACGCACACACGCACACGCACATAGTGACCACCACCCAACACCGGCCCCACGCACAACACGCTTGGGTAGTACACGACTTGCGGATCCACATCGAATGGTGAGCGATTGAGATCCAGGAGACATTTGTCGAGCCTTATAACTCGTATTATTATTCATGCGGTGTGTGTACTACTGATAATTTGAAAAAACAGTCAAAAAAACCAAAATGTTCATCCTTAAAGAATGACCGAGTGATAATAACAGCTACATATAAATAGCAGAAGTTGTGGATAAAACATCAGTAGTTTGTAAACGTGGAAGGAGGAGGTATAAAAGACTTGTCATCTTGTAAGTACCCAGTAACTGAGTACCCAGTCACTCTTCATTTCCCAGATCCAGCATTTTCCACAAACTCCCAAATATATTATTTACACACCCCAACAGTTTTTCTTGACGTGTTTAAATTTCTTTTACTGCTCCATCATTGATTGCCTTGATCTCAGCTGGAACCAGAGAATCTCTTTGCTTGTCCCCAGAGTGTGTGTTTTTTCTTTTGCTCTTTATAGGTTATGAGACACATTTGATCAAATGGAAAACAGAGATGACAGAGCATTTTTGCCAGTCTGCTTTCGTGTATAAGACTGTCAAGAGGCATTTTTGAGGCATTCTTTTGGCTGAGCTGACTAGACTTTTCATTTTCACTTACCCACACACACATAAAACGTTAATGACTTTCCCTATTGAAAGTTCTTGTTATTTCACAAATGGATAGTGCAAAAGGAAAGAGTAGCTTATTATAATTTCAGTTATTCAAATATGCATTAGAATTCATTGACAAAACAAAATGAATAAATTTGATAAAGAATATGCATCCAATTGTGTTCCAAATTTTTATTCATTTTGTCTATCAGATGCGAAATAGTGGAATTTACATTTCAGTTCCTCATTGACAGATGCATCTGACTTAGAACTTCATTTGACAAAAATCAAAGCTGTCAGCAAATATATCCTGATTTTAGATAGGCATATGCTGTGTTGGTCATGCTTTTGAGCTGCGCATGACTGATTGTGAGGAAGATGACACTGACAGTGGTGATGATTGTAAGATCATAGTGAAAATATTGATGGAAAATGAAAACATCATTAGGCACGACAATAAAGTTATGCGTTTCATTTCAGTGCACTTACCAAGAATGCTTTAAACCAGAAACCTATATTTTATAATGTGGCTTGTAAAGTGTAAAACTGCCATATCAAAGAATGGCCAACAATTTTCATTTATTTTATTGAATTTCACCAATTTATTTGAATTTCAAGGAAAAACGAGCGGTGACCTCATTAGCAGTAATATTACACAAGGGTGAGTGAAACCACTGTGCTAGAAAAAAAAAAAAATTCTGACGTTAATGATGAATAATGAAAGGGTGGTTCAGCTAATGACAAACCTAGATTCACATGGGAAGGTAATACACTCTCAGTGTCTTATTGCCATTGCTCTCAAAATCATTAAAATGTTTGGAAAAAAATCACATGTGAACATTCTTTTCAAATGTCTGAACCAATTTTCTCTCATCCAAAAATGTTCACCTTAAGTGTGTTTGTGTTCATTTGCACTTTTGATGTTGCTTTGAGAAATACCAACAATAGGTGCTCTTATTTTGTAAAGTATTGCGCAGCAAAGTCCTACTTGCTGGCAATTGAAATATATCTTAGCCAACAGAGATTACAACAGTGTAGGCGCAAACATCTTATCCCTGATGCGTGTGCAGAATGCAACAATCAACATTAACCATTGTGCTGCTCTATGCTTGCCATTATTCGCTTGCGTGCAGACCATCTGTCCTGCACCTCTCAGAGAACCTGTGCAATGTATGGCTCAGGTGATGTTGATTAAATTACATTCCCGCCACATTCCCGCCACATTCCCTTAACCGAACACTGACATCCGAACACTCCAGCTGAGCTTCTGCACATCTGATCTAGTCACCGATAAGGTTATTGTATGAAGAAGAAGAAAAAACTGGTGCTAGTCGGGCCCTATCTCTGATAGTTTTTGTGAAAATGGGCCAGTTGGTCCCAAGAAATGAAAGTGTGAGAGTGAATAATTGCTGGGTGGACCATCCATTGCATCATGGGTATATTCATTGGTATGAGAAGCATATGGAGAAAGTTGCATACAGCACAACAGGGGACAAAACACAATGTTTCTTCAGCCAGGAAATCACTTTTTATGGAACAAAGCCATCATTAGTAGCAAATGGCTTTCAAAACCCCTAGACTATGGGTCTGATTTCCCACTGCCGCTGTTAAATGCATGTCGAAAATTGGAGCGAGCTGA
>JADLZN010008207.1:0-27260 GCA_018155175.1 Sinocyclocheilus anophthalmus | reverse complement strand
CAATCCGTGTTGCCCAGCGACAGCCCCAAAACATTACTGCTCTAGAGGAGATCTGCATGGAGGAATGGGCCTAAATACCAGCAACAGTGTGTGAAAACTTGTGAAGACTTACAGAAAACGTTTGACCTCTGTCATTGCCAACACAGGGTATATAACAAAGTATTGAGATGAAATTTTGTAGGTGACCAAATACTTATTTTACTGAGGAATTTACTAATTAATTCTTTAAAAGTCCTATAATGTGATTTTCTGGATTTTTTTTTTGTCATTTTGTCTCTCATAGTTGAGGTATACCTATGATGAAATGTACAGGCCTCTCTCATCTTTTTAAGCGGGAGAACTTGCACAATTGGTGGCTGACTAAAAACTTTTTTGGGTCCCCCACTGTAAACACGCATATCAACCCGATCACTTTATTTAGCATTCATGTAAACACGACATTCAGATTCATCAATCGGAATGAATTCAGTCCGATTGAACCAAAAATTGTGCATGTAAACGTAGCCAAAGTGTGCAGATGTGAGGAGACCAAGACAAGAAAGTCTGACACCCATAGAAAAAAAAAAGGCTTTCAAATCAACACCCATAATAAAACATCAAATGCCAACCAACAAGTCCAGAAAACACCAAGGAAAGTGATGGCCACAGAATTCATTCATAGTTATGAGTTTTATGGGTTGGAAACAGCAACGACCTAGCAATACAATTAGCAATATGACTAGGTCTGTCAGTTTTGCATATTAATTGGCCTGGACTGCCCTGATAGTATATATGTGAGATATCTATATATATATTAATATATATAATTTTAGTTGATTTTTATTTTTTATTAGTATTGCTTCCATATACCTGCAAAAACATTACATACCATACATCTGTGAATTATATAATATACAGTAGTTAGCGAATAATATACTTGTTGCGAATGTAAATGAGCAAGTTAGAACCTACTGCTGAACATTTTGCACCATTAAACTTAAGTTGAAATGCAACTCCTTACGTGAGGCAAAATAAGTTAGAACCAATCTTAACAAGATAAACCGAAATTCACAGCGTTTTAAACAACTGCTCACCGATTTGAAAGCTGCTATATTATGTCATATTATGTAGACTACACATTACTTATGAACTAACGATTAGTAATTAATAGCGCTAACGATTAGTAATTACTATTACTATTATTTATGTATTGCCTTAAAAACAAAGTGCAACCAAATTAAGTGTAGATTTATTTACAAACTAGCTAGTTACTAATTAGTAGTTACTAAGCCCCTAGTGTGGATTTTACATTATAATTTAAGTTTGAATTTACGAAAGGCTGATGCAACCATACCTTAACTTTTGCTAAAGTAAAAGTCTAGCAAGACTAGTGACCTAATGTCACAGTACATTTCATCTTCTTGCATACTATGAGTGGTGGTCAATCTCTTTTTTCCCATAGATATTAAATGTGAAAAATGTAACTACAATTCTTGATTCTTGCCGTTAGAATATCAACACGGTATCATGTAGTAAAATACGGCAATACTTTGAAATATTACAGTTTTTTTCCCGTACCTCCAGTGATTGCACATAGAAACTCAGGTATCAACTCTGGGAGTGCAAAGTAAAAAAAGAAAAAAAAACTGGAATAAAATTAGAAATAATAAGCAAAGAGCCTGCAAAGGTAACAACAAGATTAAGGCTGAAACCCAGGTGGATTTCAAAGGGCACAATTGAACTCCTTTGAGGAAGTGAGCAGATAAAGCCCTGTGAGCTCAGCTTTACACTGACACTTCACAGCTCAATACCACACACTAATCTGCCTCCGCTGCTTCTGTATGCAGCTTGAGTGAAAGCGTCTTCATCAGACACCTCTCTCACCTTTTTATTTAACACTTCAAGGAATTTGAGTATCTCTGTGAAAGAGGTAAGACAGAGCAAGGCAGTTTTGACAGCGCACTCGCACTCAAACACTCCCGAGTCAATAAACTCCCACACGTGAAAAGCTTAAGTTGAGCATTTTGTCTGGTTGAAGTTTGTTCTGGAATTGCATAATGCCTTCTCAAAGAGGAAAAAGATAAATGCAGTGTGAAACTAGGTCCATTTGAAAGAGCAAGTGGCACAGGGACATCCCACTGAATGGAGCATTAGGGAGTTGGAGGTAAGATGTAGTGCTACTGCTGCTGTCAGCAACTTGGCTGAAAAGTTTTCCTGAAGTGCTGATCCAGAACCAACTTCTAAAGGCCGGGACACACCAAGCCGACTTCAAAGAACTAGCGGCGACGAAAGCCGACGGTGTTGTCGCCTTGCGTCGACAGCATCTGGACCAAAAAGCTGCACTTGAACACACCGCTCAGACTACAGCCCTCTGCAAACTAACACGTGCGTTCTGCGCATGCGTGAGAGGAATTAACGGTCTATATCAGCAGATATCAATAGTATATATTTGTCATTCAAAAGGAGAAACCAAAACTAGGATATACGAGATATACGCAGATATACGTAACGTAAACAAAGCAGTGCTTGCTTAACATTTTGAATATCAGTAACGTTGATATCTTTAATCATTTTAAGCGGCTCATGTGTTATGAAAATATTCGCGTATTAGAATGATTTGGAAAGATCACGTAACATTTAAACAGCCTTCTGTCTGTGCTTGTTTTCATCACTTTTGCTTTAATTCTCAGGCACTGACTCGTTCGCTAAACTGAACATCCAATCAGAGCTCTCCCTCTCACCGACGCCGATTCCGCCGACGTGAGCAACGACGGTGGAACCCACCAAATAACTGCCGACCGTCGCTCGCCGTCGCCCGACGATGGCCAATGGCCCTTTTACAACTAAATGCAGCTATCCATGGCATACCTATGCAAACCTGGAACTTAGGTCCTTACAGCAGCAGTTCAAATGTCATCCACAAGCCCGCGCATTATATACAGTGAATTAGGGTTTAAAAACGATAACTGATAGACATTTTTTTTTTTTTTTTTTGTTATTTTAAGTAAGTCTGCAGTTGCATCATTTGATGAAGAATACGTTAAATTATTCATCATAATAATCCAATCAGCTCCAGTGGTGCAGATGGATAAGTGCTTGGCCTTGGCTTTTTGACATGATCGACACAGGTTCGATCCCACCTTTTGCCGAGCTTTTTTTTCCTCCCTTTTCAAATCTCGTATTAGCAATAAATTATATTTACACTAAGTGAAAAATAGCAGTATTTTTTAGCAATATACTATTTACACTAAGTGCAAATACCTAATTACACTATGTTAAAATAGCAGGATTTCTACTATCAAGTATACTACTTGTTTGCAAATAGTGGCAATTATCTGCACCTCGGTATTATAGTACATTATAAAACAGTATGTAGTAATAACGTATTGAGTGTAAATTATATTTTTAATTTTAATTATTACATGGATGCCACCTTATTGGTACAATAAACCCTCCCTACACCTACCCTAACCCAACCCAATATTTAATTTTCAACTTTTCGATTATTTTCCTTAATTTTTATTGAAAATAAATGCCTTTACGATGTGATACAAAATTTGAAAAGGGAGAAAAAAAAGTTAGCCAAAAGGCATTCGAACCCGGGTCGATCGCGTCAAAAAAATGGTGACACGCTTATCCATCTGCACCACTGGAGCTGATTTTTTACAGCCACTTTTAACTAAATCTAAATAGACACCCTGTATTTTTTGATTGACAGATATCTCGTCCAGTCAGCGGTGAGTAATCTCAAACCAATAGCGCTGTCTCAAACTATACCTACCTTTTCCGGTTTGTCTGATTTGTCGTTGTGTTTTCTGACTTGCTATTTTGTTTTCGAATTTGTCATTGTGTTTTCTGACTTGTTAATTTGTATTCGGATTTGTCGTTGTGTTTTCTGAATTGTTATTTAGACTTGCATTTGCATTTGTAATTTGTTATTTTTTTTTCAGAATTGTTGATTGCTTTGTCACTCTGCCACCGTACTCCAGTCTTCAGTGTCACATGATCCTTTAGAAATCATTCAAACATGCTGATTTGGCGATCAAGAAACATTTCTTCTTATTAGTTGAAAATGGTTGTGCTACTTAATATTTTTGTTAAAACAGTGATACTTTTTTCATGATTCTTTAATGAACAGAAAGTTCACAAGAAAAGCATTGATTAAAAAAAATAATGGTAGTGTTTGTTTTTATTTAATTTATAGTTAGGAGCAATTATTGGATTGCATTTATTGTTCCTCTGTGCCACGTTAAAAAGTATGTGTAAACAATTCTTTATTAAATTTTTCTGATTGGTAATATCAGCTCTGTTGAAATGTGAAAATATTTCCTCATTTAGCAACAAACTGTCAAGGGCAGTGAATGTAATAAGAATTGTATGTCTTATTTTCAAATATTTCTTCTTTAAAAGTATTAAAAGAATCATTTAAGAACCAAAATCGAAAACCAAATCATTAAATTCCTTAAGATTCCCATTCCTAAGGAATTGAGCAGATTCTCAAGGGAAAGAGTGCAACTATGACCTGAGAGAAAAGCGAGAGACCTATTGATGGGAAATACAAAGGAGAAGAATGGGTGAAGGAGAAAGCAGTTCCTATTAGCCTGTTTTATGTGTGTCCATTCCTCTCCGGCTGTCCTTTCCTTCTCTCCTGCTCCATTTATTTCCATTGATTTCTGGACTGTTGGTGTTTCTCCTCAAACAAACAGGAGCATATCAAGCATAATCACACAGTAACCATTAAATAGGGCTGTTAATCCATAAATATTTACACTGGCCAAAGAATTGGTCCTTTTACTCCGAGTATCACTTCATGATTTTCTTTTACTTTCAACCTCTCATTCCCTCGGTCACCATACATTCATATTGTTTTAGAATTGAATCAGGAATTGAGTGGTGATTGATTACGTTCTTGTCACCAAAACCATTTTCATTTTCATTCTTGGTTTCTTTGTAGTCCAGTGCCCGAAGGCACATGGTTGAAGCAAACTGAGGCAAGTTGAATATAATCAAACAGATCATGCCAGAGTCTGTCAAAGTAAAAAGGCATTACAATCGAGAGCTCTCAATAATGGTAAATAAATATGCTTTTTTTTGAGAGAGAGAATGCATGTGAGGGAACACAGTGCGGGGCGGCATGAGAGAGAAATGATGAAGCAACACTAATTCAACTTTCAGTACTGTAAAGTTACAATTCTTGTACTCTATCAGTTGGACCAGAAGTTTAAAGTGTGGTCACATTAGCATAATTCGAACATTTGCGCAAAAAAAAATCAAGATGTATGAAGCACATCTTACACAGAAGCCACTTTCAAACCGAGCAGCTTTCTGTCAGTCATAACGACTAATTTGCAAAATTCCAGATCGCATGCATTCCTACTGAAATGACTCCATTTTGACTGAAAAATCTGCAGAACACTGGTAAACAACCACACTTTTAATTAAATCCCACAGGATAATTTTTATTAAAACTTTAGGTATCAACTGTTTAGTGTACATGCTAGCTTTGAAATTAGCCTTTTCAAGACAAAAGAGACAGCTATTTTATGCAAAAATTATCAAAATGTAATTCCCATCACTGCCATTTCCACCACAGAATGCTAGTGAGAATGCTAGTAAGAGTGTGAAAAGTGTTTGAAAGATTTTCCACAGGACCAAACGTTCCCATAGTTGAAGAAACAGTAGATCATGTGGACCAACATATTGGTATAAATATCAGCATGACGGTAAAACGCCATGTGTACTACCAAATCACTAGAAACCACCAGATAATAACGTGCCTTTTAAGGCTTTTAATGTCTAATAAGTTTTAAAGGATGGTCATTTTTTATTGACGTAACACAGTCATGTTTTAGCAGCGAAACAGACTGGTGATGCAGTACAAGTCTGTTTAACATGTGATCAAATAGCCTCACAGGTGTTTAAGCATGTAATGGAGCAGGTGTGTGAGAACATTATTTGTGTAGATGAAAGCCAATTGGCCATAAACTGTATATATGCCAAACACCCCTGTTAAAGACTACATTCACGCACAGAGCTGAGGGACATCCCTGAGCATTGTCCTCACTCTTTTCTTTATTTGTAAAGTCATTCCACAACCACAAACCACCACCACACAAACACACACACACACCCCCACACAACACACACACTTAAACACCGTTGTAACAAACCGCCAGAGTCTCAGTCTCTTGATAGGTCAATGTACTAATCACATCCATCAACCTCTCCAGCTCCTTCTACCTCTCATTTTTTTTCTTCATTGAAATGACTAGCCCTTCAGCAGTCTATCAGTCAAAACAAGTTACCCTTCTATTTTTCCTCACCCTGTCTTTCTGTCCCTCTCGCTTCGCCACTCTTGCCCCTCACAGTCTATCTACCATTATGACTTAAATATCTCAATTGTTTCTGTTAAAGGTAGATCAATAATTTCAGCATGAAATTAAACATTTCTCATCAACTTCTAAGACCAATTTTTCTGAACTATGATATCAATATTAATATTATAGCTCTATACAGTTACTGTGTCAATAATAGCTTCTTTTTTAACTGAAGTATACATTTTGATTGACATAATTTAACTGAGAACTCTAGTAATACTATGACTTAAAAATTATTTTCCCAAATGCTCATTTTTCAATTTTTTTCCTAAATTCTGTTTTCCATTAAATTTGAGCGCCCATGGGTGTGCTGGTCTGAAAACGCATTGCTATTTTGAGGCAACTGAAATAGACTGCACCACTGACCAACTGAAACCTGGTCTAAAGTCAACGCCACAGTATTTTTTTATTTATTTAAAGGGTGCGTTAGTAATATGCGCCTATAGGTGGGTCCACAACGCGCATACACTCTGCTTATTACACACACAGGGACATGCAGCAGCACACAAACATGCCCAAATTTAAAAAGGAAAGGATACAGTCTAAAAAGATTAGTTGTGCCGGTCCTCTCTGGAGAAGCGTTCAGTTTTTCCGCTTGCAAATTCCACCATGTGAATAGCGAATCCGCCATGGCGCGAGCACAACCGGCTTTTAAAGGGAATGGGAGATGAGACTCTGGATGGATGGATTAGCGTAGCCAAACACACCATTAACATAGAGAATAGGGACCACCTTTTAGCCCATGTGCCTGGGCGCGCCAACCATTTTCCCTGTTAAAACTAGCAAAGTGGATTCGGACAGCCTATTGCACTTGCGCCTTACACCTCCCTTAGCATCGTTAAAATATGGCCCCAGCAGTACAGAATCATGACTGGATGCTGTGAGATGTCCGTGTTTTCTGCATCACAGAAATCACAGGGCCCTATTTAAACAACACAGAGCAGGCCTAACAGAAAAAAAAGGAGTCAAAGAGAAGAGTGTATTAAAATTTACACTGTCTTTGTAGAACAGGAAAGTGGCAATGAAAGTGTCCAGCTGAGATGGTCTTTCGCACAGGGGAGGTATTTTGTTGCAGTGCTGGATCTATGTAATTTTGTTACCTCCACAGTAAAGAATATTACGGTAAGAGAAGACCAGTTCATAAGACAGTCTATCTATCTGTAAGGACAGTCATATCAAGACAATACTGTACACAAACTAGTATATGACACACAACACAACTATATTTAACATAATGCGCCATATAGATTAAACATTACATCCCGTGTTGGCATACAGAATAATGTTTGGCATGAAATATCGTTATTAGCTTATTCATTTAACAGAATAATAATTAATAAAATAATTATAAAAATATTGGTACACTAGCCCTTTTCCAGAAATGAGCAAGACTGTACACTACTGGTCAGAAGTTTACAGAGTCCTGACTTTGTTTTGAAAAGAAGTCTTCATTATCACCAAAGCTGCATTGATTTTGATCAAAAATAAAGAAAAAACAGCAAAGGAGCCTATACAATATTAAAAAATAACTTTCGTTTTAACCTTCTATTATAATTCTTTTAAGCTGTAATATTTCCACAATGGGCATGCGGAATTTTCAGCAGACATTACTCGGTCTTAAGGCACATGATCCTTCAGAACTGATTAGGTTTTATGCTGATTTAGGCTCAAGAAACTTTCTGATTGGATTCTTGCCGAAAAGAAAGTTTAAAGAACAATCGTTAGAACCAAAATATTTTTGTACCAAGTTAAAAAGTTACTTGGTCACAATTTATGCATCATTGCTAAATAAAAGTAGTATTCCTTAAAAACCTCATACTGACCCAAACGTTGAACCGTAGGTTTTACTTATAGGAATAGGCTAGACTACCAGACAGTTTCCAAGCTAATACTGTAACTTGTGTGCCTACTGTGAGGAGCGAGGAGCGAGGAACTCCAGAAAGTATCACAAAACTGATTTATAACAGGGGAAAATCCACATGTAGGACACGTGGATCGAAGTCACGAATAACAAGTGACCCGACAAACCCAACTGAACAGGATGGTGGATTATAAACACAGGGCAATGGGATAATTAACTAAAAACAAAGCTGGGAACAAATGACGAAACTACATCATGGGAAATAAGGGACAGGAAAGGAAGAAAACCATAGGGGACACAAAGGAAAAAAATGGGAAGCAAAAACACACACAAAACACGGAAACAGGATTCGACATTTACTTCCCCCAATCCACCAGGGAGGGCGTGTGGGCGCCCTGAAGGCTGGTGCAGGACTGGGACACAGGGAATACCTCCAGTCCGGATCAGGCAGTCCAGGGTGCCATGACGGCACAGGGAGCTCAGGGGCCATGACGGAGCAGGGAGCTCTGGAAGCCATGGCGGAGCAGGCAGACTAAGAGGCCATGGCGGAACAGGGAGCTCGAGGAGCCCTGGTGGAGCAGGGAGCTCAGAAACCAGGGCTAGACGGCATCAGTAGTCTTGACTTGGCTCGCCACTCGGCCGGCATACAGACGGACCATACGAACCCCCCCCCCCCCCCCCAAAAAAAAATCCTTGGTGAGAATATAGTCTTTAGAGGCCCTCCATAGACCTAACTCGGGAACTGTGTGCCCTCCCTGGGTTTGACGTGAGGACTGGAGCCCTCCTTGGTCTGGATGTTGGATCTGGAGTCCTCTTCAGGCTGGACATGGGAACTGGAGCCCTCATAGTGCTGAACGTGGGAACTGGAGCCCTCTCAGGGCTTAACTTGGGAACAGGAGCCCTCACTGGGCTAAAATCGGGGGAATGGAAACCCTCTGGGCTAAACTGGGGGACTGGAAAACCTCAAAACTGGGCTAAAACTCTGGGCCTGGAGCCCTTACGTGGGTAAATCGGAACAGGAGCCCTCCGTAGGCTTAAATGGGAAACGGACCCCTGGGGTAAACTCGGGAACGGAGCCCAACTTGGGTGGATTCAGGTGACTGTGGGAAGCGTTGAGGAATGGCACTGGAGGGTGCTCTGGAGGCGTGGCACTGGAGGCGAATGACAGGGGTTGGAGACGCCACTGGAGCAGATCAGGGGCTGGAGCGACACTGGCGCAGACTCAGGGCTGGCGCCGACACTGGAGCAGATGGGGCTGAGCCGACACCGGGGAAGACTCAGGGGCTGGAGCCGACACTGGAACGAGTTCGGGGGCTGGAGCCGACACTGGAGAGGACTCAGGGGCTGGAGCCTACACTGGAGCGGACTCAGGGGCTGGAGCAGACACTGGAGCGGACTCATGGGCTGGAGCAGACACTGGAGCGGACTCATGGGCTGGAGCCGACACTGGAGCAGACTAGGGGCTGGAGCCGACACTGGAGTGAACTCAGGGGCTGGAGCCGACACTGAAGCGGACTCAGGGGCTGGAGCAGACACTGGAGCGAGCTCTGGGGCTGGAGCCCACACTGAAGCGAGCTCTGGGGCTGGAGCCCACACTGGAGCGAGCTGACCGACTTCTACTCAGATTCCCTTCTCTAGTTTAGGGGTGAACAGGGTGAAAGGCGTGGTCGGCGGGCTTGAGTGAGCAATGGCCGCGGCTAGACTGAGAAAGCCAGCGGGGGCCGGAAAACGAGCAGCAGGGACGGCTGGCGTGACAGCAGAGATTACGGCTTGCTTGAAGCGAGCGGCGGCCTGCAAAACTTGACTTTGGAACGGCCGACGGAATTAACTGAGGAAACGCCGAGGGCTGGTCTGGCTCGGGCCGGGCACTACCAGACACGGGAAGATCCCTTCCCTCCAACATAGTCCCATTGGTGTCTGGGGGAGGTCCAAGGGGCGATGGAGTTGGCCACTGAGACCAGACAGCGATTGATGGTGGATATCCATGCCGTTGCAGCGGCGAAGCACGCAGATTCACGGCAGATCGAAGACAGGGATCTCTGAGGCTAGGCGGAGAAACGAGCTGCGCATCCATGATCGCGGGGAAACAAAAGGAAGCAAAAACTGTTAAAAAAAAAAACAGTAAAAAACGGGGAACGTCACTTACGTTCGGTTTTAGTTCACGGTATTCTTCACGGTGTGTGCTTACGTGAGCGAGGAGACGAAGGAGATCCAGAAGTATAACGACTTATTTATCAAACAGGGAAAAATCACGTTAGGACACGGGATGACGTTCACAGACATTAACACGTAGACCCGACAAAACAAACTGAACAGATGGGGCTTATAAACTAAACAAAGGCTAATTAACCTAACACAGCTGGAAAAATGAGAAACTAAAGCGGGCACTAATGGAAAGGGAAAAGGAAGAACGAAATATGGGCATAAGGAACCACATGGGGAGCCAAAAGCACCACCAAAAACATGAATTAAGAACTTTCAACACAGAGTCTGGAGGTGAGAGTGTTTTACAATAACGGTCATTTGGTTACTATGTTTATTAGTGGATGAAAGTAAACAAAGATGTACACAATGAGTCGTTCAACAAACTATTCTCAATAACACGGTTTACAATAGCACTAACTGTATTGCTATTGATATAGCAGGAAACAAACCTTTATCATTGCTTATGAAAGAGTGCAAACACAATTACTGTGTTTCCTGCAACTGCAAAAAAAAATGAATAACAACGTGCCAGAGATGATTCAAAACTTGTTGTGATTGATGCACTCGACGGGGGTTTACAAGGCAGCAATAATACAATACTTGAGACGACATGCTGATAAACTACATCCGATCTCAGTGTGAAACCCGTGCGCGTTTGTTCTCGTGTGTGTGATAGAGTTCTGCGCTGCTTCATCTGGTTCCGTGCCAGTCATATCCTATCATCACAGTGTGTTCTCAACCAATGAACACACTGCCTTTTGCTTTATTAATACAAATGTATGTACGTACGTCTGGTTGCCTTTGGAGGACCAAGGGGGGAGCCTTGACAAAGCAGCAAGCCCTGAGACAAAAGATGTGGGCAAATCTGCCCTGCTGACATGGAAGAATTCATTTCAATTACAAATGTCCTCCACCGCTCGGCAAAGACGAAAAGCAACAGCCCTCCACCAAATGGAGTGTTGGAAAGGAAGAATGGTGCAGTACATAGAGCGAACAAGACACAGAAACAGCAACCTGCTGCTTTGATTTGCTTGGAGGTTGTGTTAATGATTCTGTGACATTATTTCCTATGTGACTGTGATTTTTCCATCATGATGGTACGTTCATGATGCAATGAAAATCCAACCTTTGTTCCTCCAAGACACACTTCTACTTCTTATTCTTTTGATCATTATACTTAGGGATTCACGATTAAAAAAAAAATATTTTTAAATACTTTACTTAATATTAAAATACAATTTACATTGAAATATTCAGGGGGGAAATGGAATAAAATAATCTCCTTCATGTAGGCTACATCAAAAACTAAAAATATTGGACCCAACTCACTTTCATGGTATGAAAAATATATATTTTTCTAATGTCCTTTTTTCGTTCTTAAGCAAAACTTCCTTTATTATATTAGTATTATTAGTATTTTATGGGTTTACAATTCAGTTAGATATTCTTTTTCTTTCTCTGGGCCATTAGTATGTAAATCAAACAAAATTAGGACATTCAGTCTAATATGGTCAGTGTCTGGAGGTTCTGGTCAAAATTTCTTATGATTTAATTTTCTTCATGCTACTTGCATGCAGCCTCTCTCTCCCTCCTCCTTTGTTTCTTATTCCTTTGAGTGTGTTTGCCTCAGCCCTGCTTTTCTGCAAGGACGGCAAGATTGTGGTAGCCCCACCATCACTCATTGCCGGCCAGTGTGTGTCTTGGTGTATGTTTTGGGGGGAGAGCAGCTCCCTCCTGTGAATGTGTAATTGTGGATGATTTTCATTAGATATCCACCCCCATCCATCCATCATCCTCCCCTCCATCTATCATCACACACACACTATTTATTTCACTACTTTAGTCAAATGAGAAATGACATGGCATTAATCATTTAATGGATTATGGCTTAGCGACTGTTGGTCTATTAATCATGCTGGTTGCAAAGGCCCACACAATACAGAAAAAAACAGGTTATGTCTTGCACTCCACTAACATCTGTGACATTGCAGCAATCCATGCATGCCATACATATGATGCACTCTCCTCAATTGGTTATCTATATATAACTTATAGCTTATATATATATCTATACCACAACAACACACACGAAGCAGGGCTCAGCTGTAAATCAGGTGTGGCACTAGGGGAATATGAACAAAAAGCCTACACTAAAATACCTGCTAGTTGGTTAAAATAAAACATGGACAACAACACTATTAATATACCTGACAGGGGCTGATGTATATCTCGGTGTTCACAGAAGGATATGTAGATTGCGGACTGAGTATCATGTGATGGTATGGAAGTGTAGTAGATGTTACGCACCTACTCAAATCACATATAACATTCGACGTGCTACAGTGTGGGATTTATGGCTTCAAACACCACCAGGCTGCTGATCGGTGTATCAACATTGGCGGAAAGATGGTATTAAGCACAAAGGATCCAATTTACACAAAAAGAACAAAAACTGTACACACTCAACTATACTGATATTATCCATTAACGCCTGGTAGTTTTACTTTTAATATAATTTTTTTATATTGAATTTTATTTTATGTTTACTGCCACAAAATGACCACAAAAAAATGTTAATTCCATCACAGACATTAAAATGATTGAAGATACGTTGGCAAGGCATGAAATGCAAGCATACAAAATGAGCAAATGCAAAATGTAGTAACTATACACCACAAGCCCAATAGTCCGACCCATTCTTATTGTTTAGACCTGAGTGGTATATTAAACCAAAAAAATGCACTGAGAAACATCAAACTGAAAATCAGTCTTATTCGCATGTGGCTATGTGTATGTAGTATTCGGATTCCTGCATATACGCTGTGCAGTTTTAACATTTCCATTAAACAATTTTTTCAACATTCATTTAAAAGACAACTTAATTATGGAAATTCCTGAAGAAAAAAAATGGACATCCCTAATATATACAGTCCACCGTCATCTCATTTATAATACCCCATAATCAAGCACAGCCTAGGTCAATGTTATTCTGTTCATTGTTCCACATAATACTGATAGTGAGATTCAAATCTGACAAGTGCAAGTTAAAAAAAAAGCCATTATACCCAACAATCATCTCCTCACCAGCGCTCCAGACTGACATTTAGTGTCTCACATTAGAGCTGCAATTAGCAGCATATGGCTCCAGCATCATAGCAAAGGGGGTAAATGGACTGGGCTTTAATGAAGTGCACCAGCATACATACAGTAAGTGCTCCAATCAAACACTCCTCAAATTCTGCATCTATCTTCACTCATTAGTATTCACGGCACATAAGATGCACATGACCAGCACCTTTACTAGCGGATCATAATTTACATGTATGGATTTTCACAAATTTTCTATAGAGCTGTTTTGGGGTTTTTTGACTGTCACGATAATCATATCTCTTTAGCTAATCTCTCATGCTCTGATGAAAATCATTATGGCGTGTAGGAGGGACATACACAATGACTAAGCTCCTCTGTTGCACTACAAACCAGCTTGACTGGTTGGGAACCCAGAAAGGCTGACATGTCTTTTTGCTGATGCCTCTGAATCACACGAATAATCGGTGTGATGCATCAACATCTGAATGTGAAAAATAACAGGCACGTCTCACATTGACAGGTCTTTAAAAGCACTGTTCAAACAACATTCAATCACAACACAACATTTTACCACTGAACTAATGACTTTATAATCAGGACTTGGATCGTCAGTTGAGTACAAGTCTACATTGAGCACCTTCAAAATAAGATTGACAAACGGTGCTTGCACATGAAACATCTGCAGACACAATGCTAGATTGTTGTGGGTTGTTGCCAGAGCATTATTATGCAGTTGCTAAGATGTTTTGTGTGGCTATTAGCATGTTGCTACACTGTTGCTAAGATGTTCTAGGTTTCTAGGTGGTTAATTTGGCCTAAATCCAAAAAGGCCACCACCAACTCTCTACTATGATGTTCTGGCACAATATGAATTGTCCCTCTTCAAAGGCTATGAAATATTTTGGCATGTTTCATCCAGAGGACTTACATATGGCAGCTGCAACACCTTCAATGTCAGATAAAGGTGAATTAATATACTTAATAAAAGAAATGGCACAACTGTTTCCAACTGCCCTGAAATAAATTTGGTATAGAAAAATTTTCACTCAGAAATGGTAAAACTCAGTAAATTTCACAAACAATTACAAATAAAAGGCAAGTAAAAATGAAAATTAAATGTTCAAATAGCAGATTTGAAGAGTCGTTTCTGTCACCTATTACAATAATCTTTGATTTACAGTATAAACAACTGTTAACACTATTATTATTTACTATTTATAGTATTGACACTTATATATTAACAAACAAGTAAAATATACTGCAGCATAATATAGTAGTAATAATATTTCATATAAATAAATATTTACATAATGCTGACTGCCATTTCATACAGTTTCTAGCAGAGCTCATGTTTAGAGAGACACAGTAATAAAGAAACTTAAACCACAAGAATAGATTTTCATCGATTTTTTAAGACTATATTCATAGTGTTACCTAATGTAGTAAAAGATTACTGAGCTTCAAAACCGGACCGAATATGTAAATCTAATGTTACATATTCAAAAGGTTTTAATTTTATCAATTATTAAGAAGGGGAAAGGGTGCTCTGGGGAACACAGCAAATAGTTGTGGGAATTAGGAGCTAGTGAAACTCCCGTTTCAATTTAATTACTCTATTTTTAGCAGAGTCATGTAGTGAATAACAACAGTTATCTATTCTGCATGCTATAGGAATGGTATAATCAGCTATGTGAAGTTATGGAGGTTTTCAGCGTTGTTCAAGTCTCACACAGAGGCACATATCGCTTCATGAGCCCTGTGAGCAAATTCATTCATTCTACAAAGCAAAGATTAGACAGTCTATGGGGAAACATACATGTGTGCTTTATGAACAGTCCAGCCCCTTTTCGGTGGCACGGGATAAACTCGATAGTACCTTCAATTGTGAGAGGGATTTCAATCCGCATAGTTATACACGCGCACACCCCAAATCCAAGTCCGCTCCACTTCCTCCGTGAATGTTTCAGAGAGTCACCTAAGCGGATCCAGGGCTACCCCCCCCCCACATTAGAATATTAATATGAACCCCCTGCCCGACCGCCACGGTTGTCACAATGTCACCCACCTCCCTATACCCACTGACTTCTCCTTCATTTGGTTTCACTGCGACTGACATGGGGGTAAACATGGTGCTGGTCTGCAGCGGTGTGAGAGAACTCCTGATGGGCCGAAGTTCTAAAGGCCCATGTGTGTGGTTTTCTGAGGGAACAGAGGGAGACGTGTTCTGCCCTGTTTTATTCTGTAGGGAGCTATGAAAGCGTGAGCTGCGGGAAACCTTTTTGACATGATGGGAGCAGGGAACAGGACGCAGCCCAGCGGTGGGGTGAGGGTGGAGGCTGGGGTTTGACAGTAACAAAAGACATCTCTTTATAGACTTCGGAATTGTACGGAGAGTTTTCACGGCTGATCACCAGTGAATGAGGGCAAAATAAGTTTGCTTAGTGATCTCACACTTTCTCAGAGCTAAAAACACAATAACTTCAACGTAATCTAAAGGGCACTGACATTCATGCGCACAGGCGAAAATGCACACGTAGGGTGGGTTACCGAACCGGTGTAAGTATGGAAAACGGTTAACTTTATTACGTATGGCTGGGGCGTTCAGATGACAATGATCCCAAACACACCGCCCGGGCAACGCAGGAGTGGCTTCGTAAGAAGCATGTCAAGGTCCTGGAGTGGCCTAGCCAGTCTCCAGATCTAAACCCCATAGAAAATCTTTGGAGGGAGTTGAAAATCCGTGTTGCCAGCGACAGCCCCAAAACATTACTGATCTAGAGGAGATCTGCATGGAGGAATAGGCCAAAATACCATCAACAGTGTGTGAAAACCTTGTGAAGAAAACGTTTGACCTCTGTCATTGCAAACAAAGGGTATATAACAAAGTATTGAAATTAAATTTTGTTATTGACCAAATACATATTTTCCACCATAATTTGCAAATAACTTCTTTAAAAATCCTACAATGTGAATGTCCTGGATTTTTTTTCTCATTTGTTCTCTCATCGTTGAGATACCCATGATGAAAATTACCGGCCTCTTCCTCTTTTTACGGGGGAGAATTGCACAATTGGTGGCTGATAAATAATTTTTTTTCCACACTGTAAATGCCATGAGCTGCTTGAACATTTGCGCTGGTGCGCCAAAAAAAAAAAAAAAACAAAAAAAACAAAAAAAAAAAAGAAAAAATAAAAAAACAAAAAAAAAAAAAAAAAAAAAAAAAAATAAAAAAAAACAAAAAGAAAAGGGCAGTAAGAAGCATCACACGCCCGTGCGCACTAGTTGTTAAATTATACTGCATTCATGTGGTGTCAGAATAATTGGGAAAATTATTTCCCAACTGAGAAAATTCACGTGAACACAAGTCGGAAAGCTCTGATAATACAAATCCAAAACATCTTTGTACATTAGTTGTCCATGTTGTTTTCACATTCAGCACAACTCAGGAAATGAGACCATCCGAGGAGCATGTGAATGCAGCAATTACACTTGCTCTGATGGCAGCAGGTAGCCAACCATTAGCTAGCTACATTAAACATACTTAGATTAATGACTTGCAATGACAAGCGTTTCAAAACCTGTTGTCCAACAAAAAAAGAACATAACATGTTTTTACTTAACAACATCAGTCAAATGCTTCCTTTTTTGATCTGATGAGGCTTCTTGTCACAGAATGAGGCAGAAAATATATTCTATACTGGAAAAAAACAGACTATGTCCGATAGCAGCGATTATAAATATACTTAATTATTATGAAAATACCCGAGATAGCTTGAAGAGCACAGATAAACCATATATTGTTGCAGTTGTGTTTATTGTCTTCATGTTTAATCATTCAAATGTTCTATCTGATTTACTCAATTACAGCGATAGCTGGATTCCTTTGTCCATATCAAGGATTTCCTGGAACGTCATCAGTTCTATTACTTTTGTGATGCATATTTGGAGTTTCTGCGAGATGGCACTCTCTGGCTTCAAGTATGAATGAAAAAAGACATTAATGTGTATAGGTGCCTAACAAGGCAAATATCCTATTTTGGGTAAAAAATAGAAGAATAATTCTCTCAAAAGAAATTTAAGTAGACATGATAATCCCTGTTGTACAGGATTATTAGCTTTTTTTTTATCGCAAATCACAAAAAAAAAACAAACACTCTGGGTGCTAAGCAACAGAACCAAATAAAAAGGAGGTTAAAAAAACTGGTGTATGGAACAAAATGTGAGGTAACTGTATTGTTGCATCCCTACCAAGAATACAGACTACTTTGCTGTTATTAGTACTGTAACTGTTTTTTTTAGTGTTCAATTATTGTGAGTGGGGGGTTAAGTGGCATAGGTTTTATTGTGAATTTATGTAAATTTGTTGTGTTTTGTATTATACTTTAAACTTTAAAAAAAATGTAAAAAGATTTTTTTTCAATAAAAAAGCCATTATTTTATGTCATCTACCATCGTTTGTGGCTCTTAGTATTATTTTTTTTAAATAAGTATCAGTTCAGGCACCGTTTTAAAAGTATCAATTAGGGTCAGCGATGTCTACCAAATTGGCATCAGACGATGTCTACAGTGAAACATCACAATGTATGATTGACCTATGGGGTGGGGTAGGTTTGCTAAAACATTAAAAACAATTATATAATTAAAAACATAAAATTATTATTTTCCACTAGATATTTTCGTCTTCATCTCATCAGCTGTGCAGCAGCTGACCACTAAAGGCCCGAGGGGTATCACGATGCTGGCTCACCATCACAATGTCTGTCAGCCATCAGCAATGCCGATGGTCTATCGGCCCAACCCTAGTATCAATTTAGCACCGGTCTCGTAAAAACCCCAAACAATACACAACCCTATGCACACGTATAACGTAAAACTTTATTAATGTGCATCCACAATCCCACAGGCTTTTGATCTTCTGACAGAGTATGAGAGTGTTTTGATGTTGTGGACCAGCATGAGTCCTGCTCAATTGGACTGAGGATATATCAAAGGTGTCCGGCAAGGGGAAGGAACCTCTCTGATCAATGGCTGCCCCTGGCTGGTGAGCCATCTTTAATATTTCAACTGTCTAAGCCTCACAACTCTGTTGAGATGGCTTAACAGAGGCCAGACGTTGCCGCAACCCAGTAACCCGCTGAATGCACTCAGTCTATTGCAGTTAAGGCTAACGGACTACCTGTAGGCTACAGATATATATTTTCTGATTAGATAAAACACCTAAACAGATATATTTTTAAGCTTTTATCTAGAACAAAGTTTTCGATTTCCCATCTGTACACATTGATGCAACCAATACAGGTACACTACCAGGTAAAAGTGCAGGTAGTTGCAGTTTTTTTTTCAAATTTGTGCAGCAAGGACGCAGTAAATCAAAAGTGACATTAAGGCATTATAATGTTCAAAATTATTATTTTGAAAATAACTATTCATCAGAAAAATCTTGAAAAAAAAAACACCAAGTCTATCATGTTTCCAAAAACATATTCAGCAAGCACAAACCATTTGGCAAACATTGATAAATACAAGAAATGTTTCTGAGCACCAAATCGCACATTAAAATGATTCTGAAGCATCATGGGACCCAGGAAGGACGGGAGTAATGACTGCGAAACTTCAGCTTTGTCAACAGGATTTAAAAAAAAAATATATATGAAAATAGAAAAGGTCTTTTAAGTTGTAATAATATGTCATAATACGTCAACATTTTCAAGCGATTGTCCATATTCTGTCATACAAATAAACTAATGACATTTAAAAGCACAATGTATGTAATTTTATATGATCAAGGAAGGGTTATAAACTGTTAATCAAAAATGCTGAGAACAACAGGGGATAAATGCTATTGTGGCGACCCGCCCAATATCAAACACTTGACCGCCCCAAAGGCTTGGACTAAGTTGACAAACTGAGCAATGCAGTTCAAAATCAAATTTTTTATTTAAAGGTATCTTTTTTGAAGGGAACCGATGTCTTCAGAAATTTTGATGTCATTTTCATTTGTTTCCTATAATGACTGATTAGTAAGCCAGTCATTTATGAGCGCAGCGTGTTTTGTGTTCAGCGTTACCCTGGAAAAACCACTATTTCTGCCACTCCTAAGGGCATCTGTGGCAGGCGAATGAATTTTGCACTTAACAAGCAGTCTGCTGTTTATATTTACATATATAATAGACTTTCCCAAGGGGAAGTGACGCCACACCGCGAGTGTAAGTCTGGGAAACCATGAAGGTTGACGTGAGGATATTTAATTTCGCATGAACACTTTAAAGGTGAGCCACTGGGACTTTCTAAAACCGCTATCGTGGTTCCATGTCATTTGGGATTTGCAAATCCCGGGTCAACACTGCCGCAGTGTACATTCAGAATAACCGTTTACACTTGTTCCACGTGGAATTTTAAAGCATATATTGGTGTATTCGTATTCCTTGGCGCTATGCTGTTTCCCACTCTGTGGGCCCTGCAGAGCAAGAGTCGAGGCATTCAAAAGAACGGACACACACACACCGCCACGTGTGATAGATATGTTCCAGGCTTCATAAAATCACGCGCTTAGACTAGCATTGAGTCTTTCAGGGGCGATATGATTGCTGTAAAACTACCCTTATTTTGTGTCTTGTGGGTGTAATGAAAGGTGTTTATTGCGGTTTACACAGTAAAAAACACATTATTTGCCACATATGTACATTATGGTGTCTCCGCTATGCCCCGCTTTTGAAATGCAGCGATTTGTACCAAGCTCATGGTTTATGAAACGCAGGTGTGCTTCTGATTGGACAGCTCCAGTGCGTGTGATTGGTCCGAAGACCTTCAAGCTGGACGGGAAGTTACGCCCCTCACCATACTGTGAGGCCGTGTCCGGCCGGAGTACGAAGACCAAAAAAAAAACATGCAAACATAACAACCGAGGCAGTGGTAACATCCAGTGGGGACATAATTATGGATTATAATGACTTGTACTTTCTTTTTACGCATTGTGTTGCATCGCACCGCTTAAACATAAAACCGTCTGCATTTGTGATCAGAGAAATAACAAACAAAAAGTGCTACTCTACACTGCCCAAAAACTCGCGTTTGAATCATCAGTGGCAAATCCTTAAATGAAAATTGTACTTACAGACTGTGAGTCAGAATTGCCGGCATTTTAGTCTAACGTTACTAACCCAGGATCAGTAAACAGTCCTCCATAAAAAATGTGCTGCACACATCTGAATATACGGGTTGAAGTGTTCTGGAACAGTGTTGTAAATCACTTCACCAATGTTTGTGTCGTGGCTCTTTGCAAGACCAAACAAAGTAGTAGTTTCGCGTTCCACAACGAAACGGCGCCCTAGCGTGAGCGGAAAGGCCGCGGGCCCTAGCGTGAGCCGAGGCGGCGTGCTTGAGACGGCGTGGCTGGTGGACTTCGCCGAAGGAGCGGCAACACAGGTGAGCGACCGGGCTGGACTCTGTTTCGTCCACAGTGAAAGCCGATCCGGCATCCACAGCACTAAGTTGATGTATTACCTCAGCACCCAGCACGGATCAGCTCCAGGCATGATGATGAAGAGAGATCGTATAGCAGGACCTTTCTTTGGAAACCCAAACAAAGTAGGTTCGCTTTCACAACAAAACACACAGCAACTTCACGACATGGCGGCAGCAACAACAATACTACAGCGCGAATAAAAAGTTACACCTTCTTTCTTTGCGTGTACATTTGGGCGGCTTTATGCAAATCTTTTCACATAGTGATGTAGATATGGGGGGGCGTGTTAGAACGAGACGTTTTAAGTAGGCGTGGCTGACTCTTAACTTTTATAAAGAACATCTTTGGATTTGAGACTTTAGTCTTTGCACTTATACAGATCTTCTTTTATGCACCAAGAGCTTGTAACACGCAACGAGCAGGAAACAACTTAAATCGCATTCATTAATATAACCCTTAAACTGTAGATTCGCTATGACAGCTCGTATCTGTATATTTGATCAGGGCCTGAATCTTGTACGCAAACTTATTCATTTACTAACTGCTTGTTTTCTTTAAAAAAAACACACACACACTGCTTCTCTATTTTTTGTCTTCTCTTGTTTTCATTTTATTTATTATACAATTTACAAAAGCAAAAAGACCTCTAACACTAACTTGCTCTATTCTATCTGTTTTCTTTCTTTTTATTTATTATATAATTTAAAAAAAAAACTTGCTACGTGTACTGCATTAAGTTAACTGAGACTTGTTATAGCACTTGCATATCATTGCTCTCTTGTTGATTTTGATTACTTCCATTGTCCTCATTTGTAAGTCACTTTGGACAAAAGTGTCTGCTAAATGACTAAATGAAAACGTAAGCAAAAAGATGTGCCTGAATCTCCTTAAACCTCATTTTTGGAGGTAAATACTCTGAACAGTTAGTGCTGTCCCACTGAGCGATAACAACAGGTACCAAAAAGGGAAATTAAGAGGAACAGAGAAGCTCCACGGAAGAAAGGAGAAAATTAAAGGGAAGAGGAGAGAAAATTAGACAGCAGAGATGAGCAGACCCCTCTTGAACAATGCTGTCAGTCTGGGCCTCAGTCCCAGCCTCTAGATGTGAACACAGTGTGTCTATGCTTGGCTCCAACACTCTGTGAATAAGAACAAGGATTGTGGAGCAAGATGTTAATGGCATATTTGCTAAATGTTCAGCCATTGTATCACAAATTTTATTTGAGTGATAATGTGTCCCACTACAAAACGCTGATTTGATAAGTGAAAACTCTTTAAAAATCATTGATATTGTAAGAAGCACAACAAATACAATACAATAATACAATACAATACATCTTTATTGTCAACCATGGTTGAAATTTGTCTTTGACCACACCAGTGAAAACCAAATACACATACAGACACATACTACAAAATACATAAAAACCATCATACTGAATCACATAGCTTTTTGATTAATAAATCCGATCGCAGCAGGTACAAAATATATTTTATAAATATTTGTCTTTGCTCTAGGCATTCAAAATCGACTCCCAGAGGGCATAAGAACACATGCAAAATAATTGTGGTTTGAAAACTATTTTACTTGCTCTATAAAATTATCCTCATTTATGTAACCTTGATAAAGCTAATTCAGTAATATTTTATTTAATTTTGTTTTAGTTCTTTAAAAAAAAAAGGTTTTCCATCATTAATAAACGGACCATTTATGAATTCCCTTTATGATGAGAGGGTCTTTCTGTTTTAATATTGCCTTTAATATAACCTGTTCAGAGCTGATATTAGGCTCATTTATTTTAATCTATGAATGTTGTACCGGGCCAAATTAAACTACTAACCCAGTTTCAATGACCAAATTATGTAACTGAAAACAAAACATTTTGAGCCACTCAACACTGAGGAAAGTTCATCTGTTTGAGAAATCAAAAGCATGGCTAAGAAGAGAGGGAAAGAGAAGAAAAGAGTGATTATGCTTTATTATGATTATGATTAAGATAATTAAAATGGAAATAAAAGCGTTATATGGATAATAGAAGGAAATGAGCACATGGAGCGATTATCTGTGAGATGAAATTAGGGAGAACAAGAGAGAGTGAGATAAGACATTTTCTTCACAAATAAGTTCACTGAATCTAAATGATATAGAAAGCAAATGTAAAATGTGATGGAAGACCAGTGAAATCATTCCAAAAGAGCTGTTGCAAATAATGAGAGTAATGTATTTGTTATCTCATGGCAAATAAATAAATAAATCAGACTAAATATTGATTGATTAAATTATTTCTTTTTTTCCAGGAAAACTGTTTTAAGACTTGTTTTCAGAGAATTTATCTTGAATGAAGTAGATTTTTTAATAACCCGAACGCAAATATGTTTTTGCTTCAAGCATAAACCTCACAAAATTGTGTTATTCAGTATTCATTCTATGAAACCAAGACAAAATCTTATGCAATATTAATATCTTGTTCACTTCTCAAATAATAATATTTTTGTTTGTTTGTTTTGCAGAGTTAAGGGTTTAATGCCAATCATTACAGAGGATGGATGATTTCTAGAAAGTTAACCTATGTGCAAAATATCAAAAACTGAATTATATTGCTGTTATACTTTGATCAGCCAAATGCATATTTACACTAAACATGAATTTTTTTCTTTTTAGACGGTTCAAGATACACTCTCATACAATTCAAATTAAGTTATTATAGCAAATAAAACAGTGGTATAAGATTAAAGCTATTATGATTCATTACTCTTTTTCTCAGTGGAAATAGAGAGGTGCGGCCGGAGCATGTTTCTGCTGACCTTAAAATGAGCTACAATGCAAAAGAGGCAGGTGCTTTGAGGGCATCCACATCTCTGTTTTTGTCTCTCTCTCTCCGTCTCATGAACAGGGCTTCACAGTAGCCTAATTTCTTTTCGATTATACAAACCTTTGCTGAGTTAAGGGTTTAATGCTCAAATTAAACCCTTGTTCTTAGAGCTCAAATGTGTACCATGTTCTTAAAGCTATTGTATGCACACACCTCATGCTGCTATCACAGTTGGGGGAGCTCATTGTGACAACTAAACTGATAGAAACAAGGCCTGCATAACAAACAACAACCAAAGGTTTTGAACCAATTCACTAATATCCAGTTGGCTCCCAAGGAACGAATATTAAGATTCACTGCAGTTAAACACTCTGACTGCAGTAATAGCAGGTGGCGGCCTTAAGTGGCCACTCTCTTCCTTCCCAACTGCACCCAGGCATAAATGGCTGACTGGAGGATGGCGAGGGGTCTGGTGCATTGACATTCCCCCAATGTCCAACTTGGAACAAAGAGCAGACGGCTTTCCCTCCCTTAGGGAGGTGTGGAACAATTTATTCCTTTCTAGCCCCTTATTTGGGGCTGAAACTTGTGGATTTTAATTGTATTACTCTGATCCGTATGGTGGGAGCGAAGAGGAGGGGTGAAAAAGCAGAATAGAAATGGAATTTAGATTTAATGAAAGACTGTAATCCCAAAGCTCTCTGGAGCTAATTCGCTTTAAAAGTGAACATTATGCCAGTGCGTGGCTAAGAGGATCACGCCTGTTACGCAGAGAGGAGAGACGGAAAGGGTCAGTTATGACGGAGAGGGGAAAGTGGGGAGAAATGGAAGATGAAAAGGAAAATGATGAAAGGAGACGATAATCAGGTACAGTTTATGCCTAGGATTACCACCCTAAAAAGTAGGAAAAAAACGATATAAAGTTATAATTAAATTTATAAATAATATACATGAATAAATTATACTAGATATATAAAAATAAAAAACAAAATGATTAGGGGGAAAGACAAAAAATACCTGAATTACAATATTTGTTTAAAATTTATTTTATGAAGGGTTCAATAATATTTTTCTTAAATACCTAAACCATAATCCTCTGCCTTAAAGCCCTGCAGTTGATAACGATGAAGTTTAAACCAGTTTAGGCGTGTCTGTCCGTCGCCGTGTTTCAGGGCACATTATTACCATGCGTTTCAACTACATACTGAATATAATTTTGATTTGCTTTAATCATAATGAGTCTTAGTACATATACGCTACATTTTTAAGCAGTCAAGCCGACTGAACACTCTGCTGAAAGCCCAATGTTCGGAAGTAGAATAAATAAAAGAGTAAAAGGAAGAGGCCAAACACCATATTTAAACAAACAAGACAATTCATTTGACAAAAGTTCTAGTGGACCAGTCTAGATTAATGTCATGAAAATGATGCTGTTTCTTTTACTTACAGAGAAATTTAAATCAGCACTTCAGTGACAAGGTCAATACTGGGGTGGGGGTTCTGTGCATGGAACACGGAACACTGTGCCTCTTCTCCATTTTTGTTTTACCAAGAATTCAGTGATTAGAGAATCCAAACCTGATATGTTATTAGCCTGTGAAACCATTGGAAGTTTCTGCGCAAGATTTTAAATCTGTTTGAGTGATAACCTAAGCAAGAGCTTACCTTAAACAGAAACAGACTGGCTACACCACCTACACAGAAAAAAACAACAAACATTTATTATCTGAGATTGCTTCGTCGAATGAAAAAAAATCATATTTTAGCCTGGTTCTGTTTGGCATGAAGTAATGGCTGCTGAAAATTCATAAACTGTACTTTAAAATGTATTAAACATCATATTTTATTATGTGAACTTGTCTGAAATGAGCAAATTATTCTTTTGTGCTGGTTCTTTGAATTATTCAAAAGACTCAAGAACTCACAAGTTTTCGGTTTGAATCAGTCTGAGAAATCCTTCAATGAATGTTCCAAAAAAGTCAACTACTGAATGAACATCTGACTAACTTACCTTCACATGCAACTCTTTGTGATTTGTAAACTAGTCATATCCAACTCGAATTAAACGAGAATGAAATGTATTTGATCAAACTTTAATTAGATTTAAAAAAGCACTACATTAAATATTAAATTTAAGTATAAATTTCAGGAAACTTTGAGAAAAACTTGAGAAAAGCAGAAGAGCAGTAAAGTAAGAAAATAGAAGCCAGATATAAAAAACTCAGATGGTGTTATAAGGGAAGAGTAGAGAGGAGAAAGTGAACAGACAAAATAAATTAACTGAAACACTTGAACAGGAATTTAGCATGCTGGATAAAAGTAAACCCTTCCATTAACTAACCATGGCTCAAGTCTGAACTTGCTCACCCCATTGAAACACTGTCACATTGTGCAAGGGACCATTGTGTAAGACTCCTTTAGCCCCTTTAAGGAAAGAGGTGACAACTATAGGCTCGAAAACTAAGATTAATGCTTCCCAGTGTCTAAATACCAAACCCACACTCCATAAAGACCTCCCCTTCACTTAACTAACAGCCTTCCCTCCCTCTCTTGTTTTTGGCATGGCATTCACTCATTACTCAGGCTACGGGTAATTCCACCAATGTGCTAAAGGCAATAACCCTGTTCAGCACTCTGTGTCTGTGGTGATGAGTAGACTGGCAAAGCCAACAGCAGAGTAGTGCTGCATGTACCATAGAATATGCCATTATTTTACCTGTGAGTTCTATGTTAAGTTCACCATAAAAATAACTGTTGTTTACGCTTCTAAGATACAGTAATAAGCATAGTTACATGAAGGGTGCAACAAATTTTAACAAACTTTAACAAATTTTTTTACTCCCAAGGGAAGTATGTAATAATTTTGTTTTAGAACAAAAAGACAACTGTGCGAGTGCAATATTGAATCCATGGTAATAATTCTGTACCATGGTACAGCTTATACCATTGAGTATCATCCCTGTGCCAACGCAAAATTAGGGTGAATTAGAAAACATGCTATTCAGATCTGAGAATAGATATCCAAAAGAACATTTTAAATATCACTGTACTGGCAAACGTGTTGAAGGTCACAAGGAATTTATAAGAACTTAGTACTTTTAGTTAGAATACGATGAGAATGATCAAAAGTGACGAGTTAAGGGACATTTATAATGTCAGCAACAAAAGATTAACATGTCACATAAACCTGTTCTTTTGAACTTACTATTATCAAAGGAATCCTGAAAAAGGCAGCACTGTTTCCACAAAAATATGAAGTTGTTATACTGTGTTTCAAAAAACTGCTATACATAAGAATGCATTTAGCTTGAGCCACTAAATCGGATATTAGACTGTTTCCTGAATGGTCATGTGATGAAAATAAGGACTTGCAATCATCAATAAAAATAAATAACGACAATAAAATGTATTTCGGTTCGAATCATATGCATTTTCTTAGGATTAAATAAAGGTAGCCTTGGTGAACATAA
>JADLZN010008206.1:0-34448 GCA_018155175.1 Sinocyclocheilus anophthalmus | reverse complement strand
GCGTGCTCTGGCTTACACACCATCTCCTCCAAAACCATGAGGAGAGACGCCACATGGTCTCGTCAAACTTTACATCTATTTCTATTTCTTTAGTTTGTTTTATTTTCCGTTGAGAGTTTCGTGTTCTGAGTTAAGCCTAACGCCGCATCTTCCAGAAGAGTGCTGTCTACCCTTCAACTGCAGACCACAGCTCCGCGTCGCCAGCCAACGCCCAATCACTGGCTTCCCAAGACTGAGCTTCCAGCCAATTAGCAACCTCGGGAAACCCCTTTCAGCATCCAGACAAGAAAGGGAACCCCGCATCACAGAAAGCAAGTACCTCCAGATTCTAACTGAACTGGTGCATTTAATCTCAATTTTAACCTCATTGAGGAACTCAGTGCGAGGGTTAATTAAGTGATTGATGGTTGTTCAGATCTATGCAATGGCGCATATTGCTGTAAACTTGGGATTTCACATTTTCATTCTCTTTAATTATTTCCTCTCTCTCTCTTTCTGAAAACTTGTGTGAATGCGTGTGTTCATGTGTTAGATTAGTTTATATGTCTTAGATTTATCCAATAAAGCCTTATTTATATGGAAAAGTGAAGTATCTTGTGTTTTGTGCTCACAGGTTAATGTCTTAATCTGCCGATCTTGTTACTGTGCTAATATATAGTGTTTTCACTATATTTTGGATATAGATATCCAGTGCAGAATTGCTGTCATACGGCTCGTTCACTGAATCGCAGGCCGTCTCAGTGATCAGCCGTAAAACAGTGATTCTGTCCTAATTCCCTTGCATATTAATGGTGGAGTTCCCTTTAAAATCTTAAATGATTCCCTTTGAGCTAAATTGACCTGTTTCCCTTGTTTTTTTTTGTTATAACAAAAATTTTTTTTAAAAAAAAAACTTTTTTTTTTTTTTTTTAAATTTTTGTTTTTTTTTTTTTTTTTTTTTTTTTTTTTTTTTTTTTTTTTTTTTTTCTTATTTTTTTTATTTTTTTTTTTTTAAAAAAAAAATTTTTTTTAAAAAAAAAAAAAAAAAAATTATTTGTTTTTTTTTTTTTTTTTTTTAAAAACACATCATTCTGCCATGGATCTTTATATCCAAAATATAGTGATAACACTATTAATTAGCACAGTAACAAGATCGGCAGTTTTAAGACATTAACTTGTAATCACAAAACACAAGATACTTCTCTTTTAAATATAAATAAGACTTTATTGGATAAAACTAAGACAATATAAACAAATCTAACACAAACACATGCACTCACACAAGTTGCAGAAAGAGAGAAAATGAGGAAATAATTAATTTAAGAGAATGAAAATGTGAAATCCCAAGTTTACAGCAATCTGTGTAATTGCATAGACCTAAACAACCATCAATCACTTAATTAACCCTCGAATTGAGTTCCTCAGTAAGGTTAATTTATATTAATTGCACCAGTTCAGCTAGGATCTGGAGATACTTGCGTTGCTCGTTTAGGGGGCTCCCTTGTTGTCTCGTTGCAGAAAGGTGTTCCTAACTTGTTGCTGATTGGCTGGAAGTTCAGTCTTGAGAAGCCAGTGGTTGGGCATTGGCTGAAGATGCGGAGCTGTGGGCTGGTTGAAGTTTTGAAACGGTCAGTCACAGACTCGAGGTGAACTCAGAGACAAAACTTAACTCAGAACACGAAACCCTCAACGGAAAATAAAAGAAACTAAAGTAAAGAAATAGAAGTAAAGTTTGACAAGACTAGGTGGCGTTTCTCCTCATGGTTTTGGAGGAGCTGGCGTGTAAGCCACAGCACGCCCAAGAGCGCAAAAGGTGATGAACCTAAAAGCACGACTAAACACAAAAGGCCAAAAAAGGAGGGAAAAAATTTTTTATGGTGTCCTGAGTATTTAAACGGGGCTGTTGGACACATCCCAAATGGTGTTTTTACCAGTTAGACACCATCTTAGCTCTGAGTGTTGCTATAGTCCTCCTCCCAATTCATAAATCAAATGTTGTCTTATCAGTCACATGGTCCAAATTTTCCCACTCTTGCAAAGTGTAAGTTACACATGAATTCTATAATAAGAATATGATACATTTGACAAAGAACTGATTGGAAGAAACGTTTCAAGCAAGAAGATTCAAACTCACACATACCAATCATGAATACGAACCATTAAGCTATTCAGTAGTTATTAAAAATACATACACAATACGTGATTAAAACATTATAGTCTAATGTGTGGGTTGCATACATGATATGGAGTTAAGCAATGGACTGATGTTAGTTGCTCACAAGTCCTTTTAGTGTCATTTAGGTGCATGGAAAGGCAGTTTCTCTGCCATTCTGTGGATGAGGACAAAAGGGTGGTTAAAATGAGGTTAAAAGGTCTGTAAGGAATCTCAGTCTGTTCTTTGTCGTCGAGGTGGGGTAGTCAATCCAAAGAGCGAGTGATGGTCATGCTGTGCATCTCTGACCATTTAATCTTGATTACTTGCCCCCAAAATTGACAATCTCCTTGGAATTGTCAATAAGTGTTCTTTTGTTTAAATGCTGTGAGCTACTCAAAGCTGCTAGTTGGTCAGGCTTGTGGCGCCAGGATCTGATTTACGAACATCCTGTGTCTTGGGCCTCTGTGGAATTCGGCTCTTTGGGTTGTTCAACACCAATCTGATTGAATCTTAAATTGTCTGAGTCGGTCTGATACCCTACATGATGGATAAAATGCAATCACAGGGTGTTGGGTAAAAAGAAGAATGGGCAGGCAGAGGCTTTTATATATAAAGATCAGCATACATGAATAATCACAATCATTTTCTAGTCTTTATGTTCTGTTTATTATCAATTCAGTGGTTATTGATTGCGTATTATTTGCTGTTGTAGCATTATATAGATATTTACAATCACCCATACTGTTATTGATTCCAGCATGTAGGCAGACGTCAAATGGAATTGTCCAGTGTTCTTGTTCTGTCAGTCCGGTTCTGCTAAGTTGCTCAAAATCAGACAGCAACCCCTCCAGCTCCCCTCAATTCGAACAGTGGGGTTTCACATGGTATCTGGTCCATCTTAAAAAACACTTGTGCAGGATAAGGCATCTCAGCACATTTCATTTGTCACTTCAGGTCTTTGTCGTGTTTTTATGTCTCTGTATTTTAAATAATGCTTCAAAGCTGCACATATTTCATGCTCTGAGGCTGATATGTCTTCCCTTTAGCTGACACTTCATTACATTGGAATCTGTGAGATTCAAGGAGGATGATAACTGATTGTAGAAAGCCATATCCTCCAATCCCACAGTGAAGATAAAAACTCGGGTTGCTGGGAATTCCTCCTCCAAATAGCTGAATCCACCTTATTTTTAAATGTGAAAGTATGCTATTTCCTGTGAATGTTGTTAATATAACAGAAAATATGATGCAGATTAAGGTCCTATAAACATTAAAGTCGTTTTGAAGTCAACTGTATTTATACTGTAAGAAGTTATATAAATTAAACATTAACCAGATGTTTTAGTTTTATTTTAAGTGAAAATCTTTTACACTTTTACACTTTTGTTTATAGTGAAATGAAGTTGTAAAAAGAAAAATGAATATTTTGATTAGTAGTAAATCAAAATGGAAGGTTTGAACCAACCGTAAATATAATTTGAGAAAAGCTAATACATTTGGCTATATGTATATATGGTCCCACTTTATATTAAGTGGCCCTAATACCTGTGTACTCGCATAGTAACTAGATGTGTACATAGTATGTAACCACAGTGTAAGTATACATTGGTGCATAGTATCTAGAGCTGTAATATTTCTGTAACTACACACATGTAACAACCCTCAGAATGGTTTGTGTAAATACAAATGTGTAACAGGACATATATAACTACATTTTGTAACAACAATATGTATAAGAGTAATTGGAACAATTTGATCCAGGGGGTGGAGATGGGTAGGTTTAGGGATATGTAAAGTGGGAGGAGTTGGATCTCAAGTTGGTGGAGTTGGTGCACCACTGTAATACCAGTGTACTTACATGGTAACTCCTCAGGAACTGTCCACTTAATATAAAGTGTAACATTCTGGACACCAACCACAATTTATATGTTTAAGCCTAACTTACTGGCCGCTGCTGTGTAACATCAGAGTAATTACATGGTAAATCCATAGGAATTGTTTACTTAATATAAAGTGTAACACTTTCATTACCAAAAAGTGTTGTTACCAATGTCCTGTTACACATTTGTATTTACACATACCATTCAGTGGGTTGTTACATATGTGTAGTTACACAAACATTACAGCTGTAGATACTATGTACCAATGTGTACTTACACTGTGGTTACATACTATGTACACATCTATTTACTATATAAGTACACAGGTATTAGGGCCACTTAATATAAAATGGGACATAATGCAAATTTGCAACAAAGTAGCATAACAAACTATTTGTACAGCTAAAATAACTGGAAGTGGCTGATACTGGAATATTTGCAAGGTAAAAATTGAAGCACACATTTTTCGTTAAAAATAAGGTGTATAGCATTACAAATGGTCTTGGACAGTCACAATGTCACATGTCCTCTTCTTTTTCTTTATGTTGACCTTTCTGCCTCTGACCTCTTTGTCTCTTCCTGCATGTGAGGCTCTGATGGAGCCTAGCAGTTGTGGTGTATATGAATGCTGAGAGCTTTGCCATTAACATTAATAGCTGGACAAGCTCAACATGACATGCAAAGGTCACATTGTAATGATGAAATGAGTCGCTCTGGGTTGCAGGGTGGCAAAAGTCAGAAAGAGAACAGGCTACCCACCTAAAGAAAGTTAAGGTAGAATTCCCAACACTCAAAACACGTGTTGCTGTATTTTCATATCGACATGAAAAGAATTTTCATCTTGATGATTCATTAGAATTTTGTACACATTTGTGCACATTTCCACATGACAGGACACAATCTCCCTGCTTGGAGGAGCCGCACTTGACAGTGGCATAAAGAAAGCCAATGACTTTTTCCATGGCTAACAGATAAGACGTTTATAGATACTAAATGTCTTTTCCTCACAGATGTTCCACTTTTCAGTATTCCTGTGGCTCATTTTGAGACTCTTGAGTGTGTTTCTACACCTGATAATGCCATCTTACAAGTACAACTAGGCCAAGTTAGCGTGCCAATTCTGGATATCGGCCGGTCCCCGTGTATCCCTTTACATTCTCTCCTGCTTTCCCTTTGCTCAGCAGTGTCCATTGTCACTGTCACGGCAGAGAAGAGTCAGGATCCAAGTGCGAGTGCAAAAAGGTAAGGTTTATTTGTAATCACAAACACGAGACAACAAGATAATCTCGGGTACAGGTCCGATTCAGAGCCAACAGAGAAAATCCCTTCCTCCACTGCGTTTGACCAAACCAAGGAGAAGGCTGAAGATCCGTACCCTGACTGGGCGAGAACTGGAAACAGAGAACTGACAAGGAGACAGGAACATGAGAATAACGAACCGACAAACACACATTGAACAGAGTGGCTTATAAAGGGCTCGCTAATGAGTTGCAGCTGGCATGCTCTGATTGAGCACCAGCTGCAACCACTTACGAATGACGTACGTACATACAAGCACATGACAAGACACAGAAAGACCGTCCGGACCCATGAACCGTGACAGTACCCCCCCCCCAGGAATGCCTCCTGACATTCCCAGGAAGACCAACCTGTCGATCGAATTCATCGATAAGAGAGTGATCCAGTATGTCCCTAGCAGGTACCCAACTTCTCTCCTCCGGACCGTAACCCTCCCAGTCCACCAAGTACTGAAATCCTCTTCCCCTCCACCTTGAGTCCAGAATACGCTTAACCGAATAGGCTGGCTCCCCGTCTACGAGACGCGGCGGTGGAGGAACCGGGACTGGCGGATTAATGGCTGAATGAAAAACAGGCTCAATTTTGGATACATGAAACGACGGATTAATTCTCCTGTACGCAGGAGGAAGTTTGAGGCGGACTGCCACCGGACTAATAATCTTGGTGACAGTAAACGGGCCAATGAATTTGGGAGCAAGCTTATTACTGACAGACCAGAGAGGAATATTTTTAGATGAAAGCCACACTTTTTGACCAACGACACAGACGGGAGGCCTCGACCGGTGGCAATCAGCTTTGGCCTTGGTGCGCACCCCCACCTGGAGGAGGGTCACCCTGGCCCTGCTCCAGGTGCGACAGCACCTCTGGACGAATGCGTGGGCAGAGGGGACCGCGACTTCGGATTCCACACTGGGAAAAAGTGGTGGCTGGTACCCCAAGCTACACTCAAAAGGAGATAGACCCGTAGATGAGACTGGTAATGAGTTATGTGCGTACTCAACCCATGAGAGTTGTTGGCTCCACGAGGAGGGGTTCTGAGAAGAAAGGGGGAAAAAAAGCCAAACATCGCAACACTCGTTCTAAATCTTTGTTGGCCCTCTCTGTCTGACCATTACTCTGGGGATGGAATCCGGAAGAAAGACTAACAGTCGCCACTAATAAATGACAAAATTCCTTCCAAAATTTGGAAATAAACTGGGGCCCCCTGTCAGAGACCATGTCTACCGGGAGGCCATGTAAACGAAGACGTGATCTATGACAGCAACCGCTGTTTCTCTGGCTGAGGGTAATTTGGGCAGAGGAATGAAATGAGTTGCCTTCGAGAATCGGTCCACCACGGTCAAAACCACCGTGTTCCCCTGAGAAGGGGGAAGACCCGAGACAAAATCTAGCGAAACATGGGACCAGGGTCTCGAAGGAACCAACAGCGGCTGGAGAAGACCCGCGGGGGGGCGCTTGGAAGACTTAGAAACAGCACAGACGGAGCAGGCCAAAACAAATGAACCAATGTCCCGAGCCATACCGGACCACCAGAACCGTTGTTTAACCAGAAACATGGTACATCTCACCCCAGGATGACAGGCTACCTTGGAGGAATGAGCCCATCGGATAACGTCGGACCTTACGGACTCTGGCACAAACAACCGGTTCGGTGGGCACCCGGACGGGGGCGTTACCCCTTGAGAGGCCGTGCGGACCTTAGACTCGATCTCCCATGTGACCGCAGAAATAAAAAGTCTCCTTGGCACAATGGGGTCGGGCAGGGACGGGCGCTCCGAATGATCAAAAATACGGGATAACGCATCCGGCTTGATGTTCTTAGAACCAGGACGTAAGAAATGGAAAAATCGAATCGGCCGAAAAAAAGAGCCCACCGAGCCTGCCTGGAGTTTAAAAATTTGGCGGACCTGATGTACTCAAGGTTCTTGTGATCAGTCCAGACGATAAAAGGCACCCCCGAACCCTCCAACCAATGACGCCACTCCTCCAAGGCCAACTTGACTGCCAATAACTCTCTGTTACCAATATCATAATTACGTTCGGCGGAGGACAAACGGTGAGAAAAATACGCGCAGGGGTGCACCTTGCCGTCCGTGGGGGAACGCTGGGATAGTACCCCACCAACTCCCACCTCTGACGCGTCAACCTCCACCACAAACTGCCAGGACGGATCAGGGGCAACAAGGATGGGAGCTGAAACAAAGCAGCTCTTCAGTTTGGCAAACGCAGCTTCAGCTGCACTGTACCACCTGAATGGAGTTTTGGTGGAGGTTAAGGCAGTCAAAGGAGCGGCTAGCTTGCTAAAATTGCGAATAAACCGGCGGTAAAAATTGGCAAAGCCCAGAAACCTCTGCAAGGCCTTGCGGGAATCTGGAGTTGGCCAATCAACCACAGCCTGAATCTTGTCCGGATCCATGCGCATCCCCTCGACCGACACGATGTAACCCAAAAAAGGAACAGACTGTGCATGGAAAGCGCATTTCTCCGCCTTGACAAAAAGCCCACTCTCTAACAGCCTCTGAAGCACTCGTCTGACGCGCTGAACATGTTCCTGGAGAGAACAAGAAAATATCAGTATGTCATCCAGGTAAACAAATGAACTGATCTAGCATATCTCTCAGAACGTCATTAACGAGTGCCTGGAAAACCGCGGGAGCGTTGGAAAGGCCAAAAGGAAGAACAAGATATTCAAAGTGCCCCCTGGGGGTATTAAAAGCGGTTTTCCATTCATCCCCCTCTCTTATGCGAACCAAATGATAAGCATTGCGGAGATCTAATTTCGTGAAAAAGGACGCCCCCTGCAGACGCTCGAAAGCCGACGACATCAACGGTAAAGGGGAAGTATTCTTCACCGTGATGTCGTTTAAGCCCCGATAGTCAATACAGGGACGAAGAGAGCAGTCCTTTTTTTTCACGAAAAAGAACCCCGCACCGGCCGGAGATGAAGAGGGGCGGATGATCTTGGCTGCTAAAGAATCAGAAATATATTTCTCCATAGCCTCCCTCTCCGGATTGGAGAGTGAATATAACTTGCCCTTAGACGTACCTGGCAATAAATCTATAGCACAGTCATAGGGACGATGAGGAGGTAGAGAAGCAGCCCGAGACTTACTGAACACTCCCCTCAGATCAAGGTACTCCTGTGGCACGTTAGACAGGTCCGAATGATCCTCCTGAAACACAGAACAAAAAACAGGAGAACACGCGAACAACAAACAGGTGGCATGACAATATTCGCTCCAACCCAGTACAGTATCGTTAACCCAATTAATGTGAGGGTTATGGAGGACCAGCCAGGGGTGACCCAGCACTAAGGGAGCCGAGGGTGGGTCGGTGAGGAAAAAGTGAATGTCCTCAGTGTGTTGCCCCGAAGTGATGAGTCTTACGGGTGCCGTGGTGTGAGTGACAGCAGGTAATGCCTGGCCGTTGAGTGCAAGCATAGTGACAGGCTGAGAAAGCTCCACCATAGGAATCTGGAGGAACCGAGCGAACCCAATGTCCAAAAAGTTCCCCTCCACTCCAGAGTCCACTAACGCCTCACAGTCATGATAAACAGACCGAACCTCCAGTCTCACAGAAAGATGAGTGCTGGAATAAGAGGATCTGTGTTCCTTAATGGCGCCCGTCAGTAACCTCTCCCCTACTGACGGGCGTTGTCTTTTGCTGGACACCGTGCAGCGATGTGTCCGGGACCGCCACAGTACAAGCACACTCCCTCCCTTCTGCGTCTCTGCCTCTCCTGTAGTGAGAGACGGAACCTTCCCACCTGCATGGGCTCAGACTCTGGAAGAGAGAAAACAGTCTTATTGGTAAGTGAAGGTAATTGAGTCTGTGAGACGAACGACGGTTCTCGGAGTTGTCGTTGATCCCGCCTCCGCAATCGGGTGTCCACCTGATTGGCTAGAGCTATGAGTTCATCCACCCCGGACGGTAATTCTGATGAATCTATCTCATCCTTAATTCTCTCAGAAAGTCAAAACCGAAACATGTCCCACTGTGCCTCTTCATTCCACCCACACTCTGCCGCCAATGTGCGGAACGCGATAGAATAGTCAGTGACTGTGTTCTGTCCTTGACGTAACTCGGCAAGCAGTCGTGCTGCTTCTCTGCCTGAAGCTGCATGATCGAAAACCCTCCGTAGCTCCTCTGAAAAAGCCTGAAAGGACGAGCAACAAGGCAATCACCGTTCCCACACAGTGGTTCCCCAGTTAGCTGCTCGACCCGAGAGCAACGTTATGACAAACGCCACCTTAGCCTCTTCAGTGGGAAACGATGATGGTTGGAGGGAAATGTAGAGTGAACACTTTGCCACAAAAGAACGACATAATTGGGGTTCCCCGGAATAAAAGGCTGGAGGTGGTAGCCGAGGTTCGTGGGTGCGGACAATCGGACCCATCGAAACCGGTGGATGAAGCATGGCTGGTTGCTGAGCTGAAACCGTCTCTGCTTTCAGATGCTGGATCTGGGTGGTGAGGTCAGACAGCTGACTCACCAGGGTCTGGAAGGCCTGTCCCGTGGCCATCATCTCATCCTCCTGATGATCCATGCGAATGTTAGTCTTGGCCAACAAGTCTCTGAGCTCTGCCGCACTCGCTGGATCCATGAGTATGGTCGGTTCGTTCTGTCACGGCAGAGAAGAGTCAGGATCCAAGTGCGAGTGCAAAAAGGTAAGGCTTATTTGTAATCACAAACAACGGAGACAACAAAGATAATCCTCGGGTCCAGGTCCGAATCAGAGCTCCACAGAGAAATCCCTTCCTCCACTGCGTTTGACCAAACCAAGGAGAAGGCTGAAGATCTGTACCCTGACTGAGCGAGAACTGGAAAACAGAACTGACAGGGAGACAGGACATGAGAATAACGACAAACACACATTGAACAAGGTGTCCTATAAAGGAATCGTTAATGAGTTGCAGCTGGCGCTCTGATTGAGCGCCAGCTGCAAACACTAATGAAATGACGTACGCACATACAACCACATGACAAGACACAGAAAGACCGTCCGGACCCATGAACCGTGACAGTCACATTTGATTGAAAATGTTTGAAGAAATCATTGTGTGGCTTACGTATAAAGATAACCCTGTGCTCTTGTTTACCAATAGCTATTTCTCTCGCTGTATGCCTGCTCTCTGGCAGCTTGCTGGCAAAACTTCAAGCACTAGGTGTGAGCAACTTTGAGCGGTTGTCTAATTGCTTTGTTCTCAGCATGTGTACATTTTTACAGCACTGGAAGACGAGTATAAATCAACCAGTGCTGTTCTCTTTAAAAGCCAATTTGTCTTTCTGCTCTGGTTTATCTCTTTGTTGCCTCCTGTTCAGCTCAACATAATCTTCAACTATAATAATAATAATAATACAGCTAATATTTATTCCTGTCAGCCAGCTTCAAAAAATCTGAAGACATTTTTCTTTAAAAGAAGGTCCATTTACTAAATGATATTAGATTTTGGCTAGGAAGTATTGTCAATCATATAATTTTGATCATTTACTTTATATTTCTATAATTTATTTCAGTCATTACTCTTGAAGATAAAATAAAATGTGTGAATTCCTTTTAAAGCTTTGTAAACACATTGCACATGGTAGAATGATTCTAAATATGATGTTCTAAATATATATCAATGTTTTATATAACATACGCATACAATATTACATATTTATATAATTAGTCTATAATTTAATATTTAGGTATAATCATAGTGTATTCTAAATATTTTAAGTATATTGTGCCTTTTTTTTTTGGAACCATGTCCACATGAACATTATATTACAGTAACATCAAATTGACTATTATTGTTTTTAATAATAAAAATGATAATAATAAATTGAAAACAAGATTATCAAGTATCTTCTGGATAAAATAACATGGCATCTTTACTTTTAAGCAAATGTAAGCATCAGCCGCTTTGAAGCTCTTTTTTTCCCCTGCCGTAAAAATACTCACATTGAGCCACATTGATTTGCTTGGATGCACCACACTGTCAAAGTGTCAAAGTATTTAAGTAATTACTAGATTGAACTTTAGTTTCTGGCTGTGAGGATGTCATAGTGTAACTATTACGTTTGAGGTAATTGTATGTTCTGGTTAATAGTATCCATTGTATTGCCTCAATATTTTTTCTCCCTGCACTTCCAGAAGATTTGTTTGTTTGTTTTTTCTCAGGTGTGTGGTATATGTTATAAATGTGTAAAATGTTATAAAATCGATCTTTACAAACATACATTTTTCATTAAGCATATGTTTTTTGTAAGCAATGTCTCCAGGGTAGAACATATACTCGTATATAACAGCCAGTGTTTTCAAGGTTACAGAGAATGGCATTAAAGTCCCTCCTGCCATCCTGTCTTGTAAGAGATGTCGACTTTCCCTCAGTGTTTATGCTGCTGTTGTTCTTTATCGGTTGCGTCATCTAGGTTTGTATGAGTAAGGGTCCATCGTGGAAAATAGCTGTCATGTTTGTCAAGGAGTGATGGTGTCCTTTTGCCATGTAAAGCATTTTAGATAAGGTCTCCTAACGGCTGATATATGGAAACGGGATGAGAAATTGGTTTACCACACTATACTGAAAAAGAAAGTGGGTCCAAATGAAATGCAATGAAGTGAGTGACATAGCAGCCAAACTTGGAGCCCTGCTGTAATTCTGTGTGGACAAAGAGCAGAGAATTCTGCTCCTTCATTAAAACTCCATACTGATCAGTTGTATTTGTGATTCTCATGTCTTAGAAATGATATGCAGATTCCATAAATAAATCCAAATGCATAGAAACAAACTACCTAACAGATCAAGTGTGAAATGAATGCAGAAGAATGTGGCATTGTTAACATTGTGTTTATGGATTCTTGCATGGTCAGGAGCAATAAGGGGTTTATAGTTCATTTGTTTTTCTCTGATTGTTATTGATGGAGGGAAAGAACAGTGGTGCACAAAAGTTGAAGAGGGGCTTCTGTAGAGAAACTTAATAGGCACATGTGGCAATTATATGTGATTTCATAAATTCATTCGAATCCTAATTCCCCCAGATGATAAATCTGTCATAACAACAAGGCTAGAGCTGAGATGAAGCCAGATAATGAACTTCTGATAAAAGTGTCCATTGGTCATGACTTTTTTTTTTTCTAATGAAGGATTCTCACATAGCTTAGTATCGTTCTTAGGTTTTCTGCTTCAGTTTCAGAAATCTAAAGGCTATCATGGGGAAACAGCAAATATGACCTTTACTTGTCAAGACAAGATAATAACTTCCAGACCTGCATCATTTTAGGTTATTAGTATTCTGTCATCATTTATTCACCCTCATGTCATTCCAAATCCGTATTGTGTATTTTGTTCTTTGGTGGAAATTCTGTTCCTCACACAAGATTATACTATGACTTTAGACAATCTTATATATTGTCTTTCAAATTGACTACAGCTGTACTTACAAAAGTACTTATTTTTTGTGACTCTTTTTATTCTCTTCCATCTAGGAAACTTTAAACTGTACATTGACTATTAAATGAGTCTGATTCTGATTCTAATGCACTTCTGGTTCTTATATGAGCAGAGATGGTTTGTCTGTGCTCAGATGCCCCTTCTAAAGTTCAGATGCCATAAGCTATTGTTCTTACGAAGGCCTTTCTGAGAGAGACTGATCTGTCAAGGTACAAAAGGTTAGGCTTCATCCGTGCACCCTTGCTCTCTTTAGGGCACACTCAGGTTAGACTGTGGGTATTTCTTTCCTCAAGCAGGTGGTTTCTAATCCTTTCAAGGCCGTTTCCCCCCCTCCCATCTGAGAACCGGTTGCATTGAAAAACATACTTACTGAATGCTAAGCTTTCTCCTGGCTAGGTTTGCCCATCTTTGCTCATGTCTCTTATGCTCACTAAGGCTGCATTAATTTGATAAAAAATACAGTAAAACAGTAATATTGTGAAATAGATACAGTTGAAAAAAAAAATTATATTATAACATCTATTTTCAGGACACTTTGATGAATAGAAATGTCTAAGGAACAGCATTTATTAAAAAAATAGAATTGAACATAATAAAAAATAGAATTATTTGTAGCATTATAAATGTCTTTACTGTCACTTTTGATCAGTTTAAAGCATCCTTGCTAAATAAAAGTATTAGCTTAAAAAAAAAGAACAGTAGTGTATATAATGTTCAGTAGTGTCAAAAGTTTTCATTCCTATACAATGAATGAGGGATGTGAATAAATTAGTGATTGGACACAGCATATGCATAATATCTAAAATGAGGATTGTGAACCAAAAAGGTTTTCTGTTGCTATTTCACACAATCAGTTTGCGCCGAGTAGATATGCAATATCCCATTCCATCACTTCCAAAATAACATGGTGGCACGTTAGTCAATAGGTGACATAGCACGGGAACGTATTTTGAGCAGGGTGCTGAGAAATAAACGGGGGTGGGGGGGTTTGTTGGGGGGGGGGGGGTTTTTTTTTCCCACCCATGACGAGAGTGATGCCAGACACTGATCCAAAAGCGCAACTTTTGTTGATAAGTTTCATTTCTTCGTTTTATATAAGCGAGTTTGTCTTTATTGTTGCTGTGTTCATAAAAAAAAAAAATATAATTATATATATATATATATATATAAAAATACATTAAAACAATGAACCAACCAAACTAAGCATTTGTTTTAAAAGAGGTAAAAGACCTTATTTATTTGGGTTAGCCTTCAACGCAAGTAGGCTATATCCGTTTTATTCATTTTGTTAATAAAAGTTAGATGTTTAAGCATAGGCTAGCGAATTGCCGTTGTATATTTTATGATGTTTTTTCATGGCCTATAATGAATCACAAACTTCAGTCGTTTTACACTTAAAGAAAGGGGAAATCCAACAGGACATATGGTCGGAATCATATTGTTAATAAAAGTTCAAAGTTTAATAAAAGTGAATTTGTCATGGTACTGTTTTATTGTATAGCCTATTTTTATTATTATTAATAATAATAATGAGTCTAACTAAGCATTCGTTTGAAGTAAGGGAACATTCCAAAAACCTTTATATTTATTTGTTGCAACGCGTATGTCTTATTTGTTCTGTTAATAAAAAATGTATGTTTAATATAATTACTTTGTCATTGTAGTATTGCTGATGTTGTGTGTAGGATTTTTTTTCATTAAGAGTATTACTGAATAAACCTTAAGCATTCATTTTGTTCCAAGAATAGGAAAGATCTAATGTTAAAGATCAAAATAATTGCAGCAGATGCGAGAATGCGAGATTGGTTGCTGCTGAGGTAAATAGACGCTCTCGCTCTTTCTCTGCTGAATCTTTGCAATGGCTGTAGAAATGGTAGTTAATTCTTGATTTGGGTCCGGCACAGACATGTTACAGGTAATAATATTATCAAAAAGTCATGGCAAAACAACACACGACTTCCTAAGTCAGTTTAAGTTGAAACGACTTTCACAATCAATTTGATTCACCTTAATTCATGTTTTACTGTTGCTTACTGTCATTGTAGGCTTAGGCTACTTTTTTTAATTAATTTTTTGTAAATAATAATTTACTGAATCTGGCACAAGTCACATTCTTAAGCAAGCGCTGTTTTTTTTTCATGAAATCGGCCGTGTTTTCTCTGCATTAGCGCTGTTTTGAACTTACTGTATAGCCCACTTCAAGCACTGGATTGAAGAAAAAGATGCCAAAAATGATAGCTAACACTCTTTCCTTTCACTAGCCACAGTATAGCGTTGAACTTTTAAACAAGCTGCTGTTCAGCGGCCCAAACTGTGTCACATTCTGATATAAGTTGACTGCAGAAGCAAACAGTCTTGCGTATTCTTTGACAGCTAGCAACACGTCTCAAACTAATGTAGGTTAATTGCTTCCCACCTTAGCTGGATAATTCATTAAGCCCTTTGCCGTGCGCCTCCAACACAAGACGTCTGGGGCTCCCAGGAGCACACAACTCTTGGCATTGTGGAGTTAAAGCAGCTGAGATTTCACTCCCACCCACATCCCAATGCTTGGTGATGAAGAGAGGGTGCAAGAATAGTAATGCACTTGTCTGCTGGATCACTGGAAAGAGAAGTATCAAAGAGTGCTGCTAATTGCAGTGCTCCCTTCTTACATCACTGAGTCAAGTGGAAATAATTCGACATTGCATTCAGATTTGTTTTGTTAAAAGATCCCCTGACACCTCGGAGGAGGAGGAAGGGAAGACAGAAGAGGAGGAGTATGAGGGGAGAGATGTGTGTGGAGGAATTCTATGCAGAGTTGAGCGTTATGCTGATTTGGGTTTTGCACCAGACTGGCTATGTGTGCCTTATTTTTGTCTGCAGATTCATGAGGGAGGAGAGATAAATGAAAGGAACGTAAACCTGTTTACCTTCAAGGTGGCTTTGATATTTGTGACCCTGGACCACAAAACCAGTCTTAAGTGTAAATTGTTACAAATTTAGATTTATACATCATCTGAAAGCTGAATAATAAGCTTTCCGTTGATGTATGTTTTATTAGGATCGGACAATATTTGGCCGAGATACAACTATTTGAATATCTGGAATCTGAGGGTGCAAAAAAAATTTAATATTGAGAAAATCGCCTTTAAAGTTGTGCAGATGAAGTCATTAGCAATGCATATTACTAATCAAAAATGAAGTTTTTATATATTTATGGTAGGAAATGTGCAAAATATCCTCATGGAACATGATCTTTACTTAATATTCTAATGATTTTTGGCATAAAAGAAGAATAGATCATTTTGACCCCTACAATGTATTTTTGGATATTGTTACAAACATACCCATGCAACATAAGACTGGTTTAGTGGTCCAGGGTCACATTTGTTACAGTATACATATACAGTAGAGTGATTTCAAGAAGCATTCAGGCACACTTAAACTGTCTGAATTTCACTGCATTTTAAAAAAAATAATCTAATCAAGTGGCATCTGCAAATAAATGATGCTTTTGTCATAAGCATTTTAAGCTTAAGCATTTTAACATCATTAGAGACATATAGCATGAATTCATTGCATTTTAATGATGCTGTATACATATGAAAATGTATGTGTAAATGTTACATTTAATTTATTTCAGTTTGAACCTGTGCTGTACAGTAACTTACTAATATAGAACTGCCATCGAGAGCTTCTGCTTGTCAAAATGACATTTGATGTGTCTAACATAACACACTAAGCAGTCATCTGTCTCAGGAGACTGTGTTTCTGAGGTGATTAATATTCAGAAATCAAAACCCTGAATTTTTTTTTTTCTCCTTCATTTTAGCAGATGTTGTACTCACAGTGGCATGTCAAAGTATCCACATAGAATTCCAGCGTTTCTTTGTCCTTGTCCAAGCGTTTCAAACTTTCCACTTTCATCTCACTTTCAGGCTGTTGAGATAGCCACTGGGACATCCTAGAAAAGTGGAAAACACCTCCAAAGACTCGCTTTCACACTTTCACTCACTTTACTCCCACAGCTGTCAGAGCATTGCCAGATCCCTCAACACACCACAAGCACTGTCTCTTGAGACACGTTCCTCACTTCACCTGAGCAAACTGTGTTCACCTCAGAGAGAATTTTTGATACTGCCATTAAACACTCTAGGTACCTAATGCCCTGTGGAGAAAATCCTGTAAAGCAGTTTTATTTATTAATATATCGGTTGGCTAAAGAAGAGACAAGGCATGTTCCCACCAAGGATGATAACTAAAGTTTTAAAATTGTTATTTTTGTAAAAGTATCCATACCACAACCATAACAATAATGGCACAGAAGATCAATATCATTAGCAATCATATTCAGATTGATTTTTTTGTTGTTTTTATAAACATGACAGCCAATGAGATGCCAACCAGTGTTGCCAAGTCTGTGGTTTTCCTGTGTAATTGGGCTACTTTAACGCTGTTTCCGCGGGTTGAATAAGCTGAGGAATAAGCAGGGTTGCCAGGTTTTCATAATAAAACACGCCCAATTGCTTCTCAAAACTAGCCCAATCGCGTTTCAAGGGGGATCCGCAGTCAAAAATCGCATTCCGGTGGGGTAAAATACCCGTTTTTGGGGTTACTTAAAGCCGCGGACATGAAAAACAACCCACGGCAACAGTGTTAAAGTAGCCCAATACTGCGGGAAATGTGTAGGCGGAAGTACCGACCCAGTGTTTACAAGTGTGAAGGAGGTCATTCAAAAGTTGTTGCATGTTGAATGACACATATTTATATGTCTTTGTATCAGTTTATTGTTTAAAATTGTCCATTTGTGTGCGTATTCTGGATTTGGACCTTCAACCCGTTGGCTCCCATTGAAGTCCACTATATGGAGAAAAATCCTGGAATGTTTCCTCAAAAACCTTCATTTCATTTTGACTGAAGGAAGAAAGACACGAACATCCTGGATGACATGGGGGTGAGTAAATGATCAAGAAATTTTAATTCTGGAGTGAACTAATCCTTTAAAGCAGGCGGCAGACGACAGATCTGCACCGTACACTGATAATAAAAAGAATGTTATTGTGCATTGGCATGCGTTTATTGTTATTGTTCTTGGTGTGAACAGGTTTTTAGGTAGAAATTCGATTTATTTGTTTGTCATGAAACTACCATTGAGAACTAACTAAAATTTATTTCTTTGTATATATATTTATAATATTTATATAGTTCCTTGATATAGTTTCTTGGTACTGAATGATATATCCATGCACAAAAACACTCGTGCGTCTCTGTTTGTACTAGTTTACTCTCTCAACCTGTTAAATAATAAATACACTGAATACATTTGAATAAAACAGGAAAACAGCAAAGTGAAATTCAATAAGCAGAATAAAATGAGGTTTTCACAATACTGGGCAGATGGATCTAAGCCTTTTAATTAGACAGAATGTCCACATTCCACCCTGCTCTGGCTGGAGGAATGTGGGATGCAGCGTCCAATCAGGCGGCAGATAAACAACATGCAAATGATGGATCTGAAATGGACCTGAATGCAAGAAGAAGGTACTACTTACAATCTGAATTGAAGTCACATAATCCTTTCACACAAGCATGAAATAACTGGGATATAATTAAAGTAGACTTAAGACAGGATTTGGGAAACCTGTGTGTGTTTAAAGGGAGTGATAAAACAAGAAGAGAAATTGAAAATAAGATCCCATTTATGAAGGTTTCTCTAGCAATTAATCCATTATCACAGTAATCACAAACAGCTGGTTTCTAATGAATCTCTGTATTTACATATTAGATTATTGTAGTGAATTTGCCACAGTTCCAAAGATTCCCAAAACCATTCATTACGAGCAAATGTGTCTGAACCATAAAGCACTTGTTGTATGTGGCTGGCGATAATGACTTTTGTGTGAGCTCTACACATTTCTACAAAACCCATTTACACTAATGACCTGATTTCAAAGCAGCTGGGGGCCATACTATCATTCCTCAGGTCTCCAGAGTGAGGTATTGCATCAATAAATATGGGTACTGGGCAAACATGCCAGGGCGAGGTAAAACACTTCAATAAGAGGAAGACAGAGAATGACAGCTGAGGGATCCATCAGAAGAGTGGAAACTGTTTAAGGATGATTAAATAGCTTATTATTCATACACTGACTCATAATTGTTCACGTCTAGGTGGGAGGGACAAAGAACGGGAGGGAAGATGGGAACCAAAAAGAGCTTTAGATCGGTCTAATTTAGCATATTTTTGTCCTATTTGAAGTTATTTTATAACATAACTACACTGAAAAAAATTGCGATAGTAAATTTCACAAATAATTACAAAGACACGGCAAGTAAATTAAACAATTTAAGTTACTTGAAATATTTTCCTGTAAAATATAGGCCTAGTTATGTTACTAGTGTGTTCATACTAAAAATGCAACAAGATGTAGTACACAAAGAGTACCTGGATGATGTAGGATGATACTTGTTCAATAAAATAATGAAATGTGCAGTGTTGGACAATTATTGGCCACTGAATAGGAGATCAGTTTCAAGATGACAGAAGTGGCAACTACCGAAACTTGTGTGGAGAAGACAGGACTTCAATATTTTTTGTAAAAGCCAATTTGGAACACTCTTTTTCACATTTTTTTTACTTAGCTAACATGCTAAAACTAGCATCAACATCATTACTCTCAACTTAAATCTGTGAATGTAGTAAAACATTCATAAAAAAAAGATCCATTGGCAATGATACGACCCTTTGAGTGTTCATATGTTCACACGTTTGAACATGAAATGGCTGAGTATATACTGCAATCATGCAATGTATATAATTTGAGGCACAGCTTCAGATTTCTTTCTTTATAACTGTTTTAGTTGTTCCCTGCCCTCTGTATCACTATGGCAACTGTAACCATAGCCTGCTCAGATGTTCATAAAGCGAGGAGTGGAATTTCACCCACAGCTGTGCGGGTGTTGAGGTGATGGACGTGTACGGAGCAGATGAGGTTGGATGTAACTGACTGATTGATTTACAGTTGCTGGAGTGATGTGTGACACTGAAGGATGTGAGCCACAGATGTGATCCTAAAGAAGCTGACCCTAGGGACTGAGGGCTCTCTGTGGTTTATGAGGCTGTTAAATCTTACTCGGTGTTCCCCAAACTAGAGCTCTATATGTGACCCCACAGGTAATAACATAGAATTTTCCCATTAGCCTACTGCTTTTTTATTGATCTTTTACTGAAGAAAAACCCAAGCGTGAACAATCAACTTATTTTTCCAATATTTATTTGGGAGTTCACTTTCAGGAGCCGACGGTGCCAAAATAATAAACAAAACGTTCTTAATCTAAGACCCTCTAAATTACCTATCCGAAGTAAAGAAACTAAAATAAAATACAATTCTCTAACCTAACTACCTAATCCAAAAAAACACAGATCCAAACTTTACAAAAACAAAAGATGGTGTCTGACTCCTTACTTTCCCAATAACTATGTTACAATATTCACACAAATATTACAGAAAACATCAAGTTCAGAGGAGAATCAGAATCAAAATCGATACAACAGGCAAGGGTCAGGTAAGCCAGATTACCGTTACACAAAACAATGAACATCCAAACAATCTCTCTCAGCATACAAATGGGGAGGTAAAACAGCACGTTCACAAAATGGCCACCACACCCACCCCCATTGAAGGAAATGCTGTCGTCTCCTTTAAGGGGGAGAAGACCAATCAGAGGACGACATCAATGAGTCTGCAGGAACCAGTCAGCAGCAACCTGGGCAGACACACACAAACCAGCAGAACAAAACACAACAAAACTATAGGGTCGTAACAGAAGGTAGAGTGACTGATGTTTTAATATTTGCCATTCTATATCAAATATTTGAGCATTTTTGTATTATTTTTGACAAAATGACGTGCTAAAGAAGATGTAATGTTTTGTCTTTTTTTCTTTTTGTAAGTCACACATTGTAGAAAATACAATGTGTGTTAGTTGCCAGATTTTCACATACTTTCATATACTTCATATACTTCTGGGAATGTCCTTTTACTAGAAAGCTAAAAGGATATATTACAATATATTATTATTAACAGTTATATAATTTATTAGCTAAACAGGTTTTTACTGTAACATTTTCACACTCTATTCCTATTTGAATTCCAAGCATTATTTATAGTGTGCTGTGAGGATGCTTGTTTACTCTGCAGTTCATTGTGATGTGCATCTGTGCGTATGAAAGGTAGGTGGAGAGGCATTCTCCAAACAACATTCTGGATGTCACACAGCGTTGACTTACAGTACAGCATTTGGCAAAAAAGGAAATGAGTTCGACAGTTTGACTGTTTGTTTGATCTTAGCCTGGCTGACGTGTCAACAGCTGCACACACACACACACACACACACTCTTTTTCTTCTGAGCTCATGACTGTATCAAGGTCAAAACAGTTTCACACACATGCAGTGATCTTTGATCAGACAGAACAGAACATATAGGCCTTCTTGACTTTCTATCTCTTAAACAACTTTCACTACTTTCAGCATGTGGGAAACTGGGATCTTAAATGATGAAGAGCATTAAAATTCCAATTCAATTCCAAAAAAGGATTTTAAATATGAATTTAAGTACAAGAACTTATAATAAACATTTCATTTTATACATTTTGTGTGTGTGTGTTTTTTTTTGCACCATTATTGACAATAATTACATTTCAAGAATGCTTTTCAAAATTGCTACGTCTTCAAAATGTAGTCAACATGAAGCAGGATGGAAGATAGTTTCCATGAAGTTTCTCTTTGTTGTGCCCATTGTTGTGTTAGACTAAAAAAAATCTCGGTTGTGTGACTGTGAATTGCAATTCAGTAAATACTCTAGCTGTCATTCCCATTCAAATCCCAATTCAGCATCCCATATGATGTGGCCACTTCAAGTCCCAGCTCATGAACTGAAAGGGAGCCAGGATTTGAGATCTTCTTGTCAGGCTTTCCTTAGATTTATTAAGGGTAGAAGATAGGCGAGCTGTGTAGATCTGCCATTCTCAATCTCATCAGAACAGGAGAATTCTTGCCAGCAGCTGGGAAAAAATGCAACCATAAGCCATATTTCAACACTGCTTGTTCTTTTTCGGCTTCTTAGAAAGCAGGATGAAACCATCCCTGAGATACTATAACATACTATAAACCTTTACACATGGAAGGAAACTCTGCATATAATAAATGTATGAGATAAGGGCAAATGGCATACTAATCTTAAGTGATGCATGTACATTCATGTTCTTGTGATTGAAATTTGACTGCAGATCTGGTTAAATATCATGACTGAAATTGCTTTAACCTGGTAATCTGAATTTTGTAAGGTTGGGCAAATTTACTTAGAAATTTAATAAAAGAATAAAAAGTAAGTAATGTGATTCATCTATAATATCACTCTGTACGACAAAATGAAGCTTTTGTAACCAACCTAAACTCAAGTAAATTCTGAGATTTGTGGGTTGTGGGAACTGCATATAAATGTTCTTGATAATTGAATGGAAGTTATCGTTAAATATGAGCCGCTTCATTATGTATGCGTTCTTACATTTACCATGCTTATGCGCCCTAACTATGGCAGCTGCATTTTTTGACTATTCTTTTGAAGATGACTCAATTTCAGGCAGGAGTGATATATTCAGTATGCAAAGTAGAACTTCAAAGTGCCACCTTGCAATTGGATGTATTTGTTTAGTGCGTATGTCACCTCAGGCCTAACTCACCCAATTCACACATCCTAAAATTGTCGGATAGCTGCTACAATCTCCCGAACATGCCGTAAAGCTTTCACAAGGCTCCTGCTGTCACAATTTACAGGTTCACCTAAAGAACCCATACCACTGGTTTTGTTAATACGTGGTGAGGAGAACGTCAGCAATGTATCATTCCACATATGTCATGTGTGGCTTCACATAAAAAGTCCATAACTGTTCGACGGAGTGTGGGGTTTTCAAAATGCATTCTCTTTTACAGTGCTAATGGTGTCAAGGTCTCAATGTCTGACGGGGGTTCTGAGTGACACGGGTGACAGGGCTGGAATGGGCTATGAGGTCTGATATAGGTGCGATTCCATTTCTATTGTTGCCGTTGTGCCCGCAGCGCTTCTTCCATTGTTTGTATCCTCCACGGTCACCTCTCTCGCCCTCCCCTTTCTTCTCTCCTTGACGTGTTCCTTTCCCCCCACATCTAATTTAAAATTGGCTGGTCGCACAGAACGCTGACCTCGTCCTTGCATCACTCATAGTGACTTCCTCCCGCTGGAGAATTTAAGGTCAGTTAAGTGTCTCTTTCGCCCGCAAATCAGGGAATCGCAGGTAGCGAGGCCAGTCTCAGTGAATCTGAGCTAAAGGTGGAACCAGCGTATCTGTGTCTTTTTCTCTGGTACGTGAAAGCCTTTAATGCAATTTTCTTTTTCTCTTGCTTTGCAAAAAATTGACATAGAGCTTTCAGTGACCACTAGGATTCCTATCCTCAAGTTATGCTTGTTGTAATCTTCATAAGCATGCATTTTCTAGAGAGGTGAATATCAGACTTCAAAGAAATGTAGATGACTGTGTGTGCTTCCAAAATAGGTGACTTTTCCGGCTGCGAAAACCTGCCGCAGACCCACACTGATTGGCTTTGTGGGTTGGCCAGGTATGATGGGCTTAGACAGGCTTATTTAATATAATCTGTGACATTGCATAGGGAAATAACGTCCTCACATGTTGGCAATCCAGAACCTACACTCCTTCTAGCATACCAATCAGTGGCTTGAAAGGCTCTTGATTTATTCTCCTTATGCGAATCATTGAAAGTGTACATCAGGGCGGTTAGGTTTTAGTAGACTATTTCTTTTTTTTTTTCTTGGGAATTTTTTATTTTGTAAATCTATAATAAAATTATAAATGATGACAATGTTTATATTTTTTCAGTATTCCATCCGATGATGATGATGATGTTGAAGTTCTCAAGCATTCTGATTTTGCTATACTTCCTAAGGGTAAGATTTTCATAATCATGAAATAATATAATTAGTATGTTTAAACATAACATATACAACTTTTGAGAACCAGACACCCCGAAACCCCCATTTTTGCACCCTGGCATCACACAATAGGAACAGTGTGTTTTAACCAGGTTTCCACTTCAGCAAAGAGACAGAAGACACATTGGATCTCACAACCAACTGACAGAGATGTTTTTGTATTTTTTTTAATTCACATAATACGGCAAGGAGTTAATCAACACCCACTGCAGAGAGTCTCTGTGAATAAAGCTCTCTTAATTGGGGATATTTTACTCAGTTTTGGAAATGCATATGCCATTCTCAATACCCCTGATTCCTTATGGTGATGATGAGAATATGATAAAGCTACAGAGTGAATAGGAATTTCAATTAGGAAACAGATTATAATCTCCAGAGCCTGTACTTTTTTTTCATACATTACTAGGATTGTCTTGATTGTCTGAATCACACCTTTTCTTTTTAATTGACTTTCTGCTCTTTATATTTAGGGAAATACCATGGGAGTGTATCTGTTTGTGTAATTATAATTGCATAACGATCACAGAGTGGACACTGCAAATGAAGAGACCTTTTTCTTGACAGGATGATGGGGTGTCGGCCAGCTCAGGTGCATGTAAATGAAAGTGGCATCTAGCTGGAGAGTGGTGCGATGGAGAAGTAAAATGGGGTCTGACAGTGACAGATAGGGTGTGTCTCCAGCTATCGGCTCAGGCCCCGCCTCTACGCCACGTCGCACTGCCCTTTGAAGGGTGCCAGAAATATGTGCCCTATAACTTAACAGCAGATTGGGGCATACGTGGACGGAGTGGGAGAGCTGGCCGCTGCTGATAAAGCCTCGCCCTTTAGAGGTGAGTAAGGGACGGGAAAGGTGAGGAGGGGACAGACATTCACTTGGACATGTACCAGCAGCTCCGAGGATTAATTCAACATCCACCTGCAATCCCATAATTCCCAGAGCTCATCATGATTAGAGAGTTCTCCATTCATATGTGCCAGCAATTGAAATTGCTGTAGTTTGGGAAATGAACATAGAATTGTTGTATTTAAATAATGATGAGGAAAGCCAAGCTGTGAGAGTCAGGAATAGACAAAAAGCAATTGAGGATTGATGTTAGGGTGGGGCGATGAACAGACGTGCGTAAAATGAAGATCAAGAAATAAAGATTAATGCTAGATCGATGTCATTTAATGTTCACCCACCTGCTAGAAACCGAAACCTGTTATGAGCAACCCAACTGGTAGGGGACTGCAGCTTAAAACACAACGCTTATATATACTTGAGTATAGTATATATTATAATAATATATATATATATACATGTCACACAACAAGGGCAACAAGCAACGAAAAGAAAAAGGGGAAAACAAGACAAGACCTACAGTGGGACAGCTACCACAACAACAGACAACACGTGTATAAAATGAACGGAGAGCAACAAAACCCATCTTTGATATAAAAAATACAAGAAAAATAACTCCTAATGGTACATATTAGCATGCAATGTGTAACATTATACAAGAGTTATTGAATATGTGTCAACAACTGTCTGAAATGTGCAGACATGCAGGTAATTGTCCATAACACTTTCAATCACTTCAGGCAGCTCACTTTTTAGGTATATTTTTACCTCCACCCTGCAGGCCCTTTTAGTTTCCATTTTTATGTCTTCCCATTGTTTGATGGATGATGTTGCGATGATGTTGTCTTTTTTTAGCCATGTTTCTTTTGTTCTATAGAGGAAAATCAATGTTATTGAGGCAACAGACCTTGGAATTGTGTGTAAATGAATTTCATCAATAGTCATTATGCACAGGAAATAATAACAAAAGGATACACTTGTTTAGCACCACTTCTGAACAAGAGGGAACTTTTAGGCTTAGCTTACATCCGCAGGCTTATAAAGCTGCTGTCTGGGATGATCTTTTTGTTTCTCGCTGGTCTCCTCATATGACATACAGATGTCATAACATCTATAGTGTAGTGGGAGATAACTGCTCATACTGTAGGTCAGTTTAAATGGCTCACATTGCTCAAACTACCAGCTCTAGCATCTGTTTAACTTTGAATCTGGTGTAGGCCTAATAATATTAGCATTTATTGAGTCAGATTGGATCCAAATAAGGACTATTGTAATGCAAACAGTAGCCCTAAATCTGAGGACTGAATTCAAGAAGGTCATCAGCTCATCAACTACACTTTATTCATTGACTCTCTGAAAGAATTATATCGGAGGCATCTTGATAGATGAATACAATCTCTTTGTCTCTGAGAAAAGCCACTGAGCCATAGCATATACCCATTTTAACTAGACAGACAGACAGACAGACAGATGATAGATAGATAGACAGACAGACAGACAGACAGACAGACGATAGATAGATAGATAGATAGATAGATAGATAGATAGATAGATAGATAGATAGATAGATAGAAGGTTTATAAGCCTTTCAGACCACTAAGATAGATCAATTGAGAGACATTTGTTGTTTTAGAGAGTGCAATGTTTTAGTACTTAAATAATAAATTAATAAATTTAGTATTACAGTAGGTGATCAGGATGTAAAAATAGGTGGAAATGAGCATGCAAAATTACACATCCAATACTGGCCGATAATGATAAATGAATACAAACAAATCTCCAATATTGCCCTTTACCCAGTATGGTGAAAATATATCATCCATCCCTCATCATAGCTTTTGCTTTGTTAGATTGGTCCTCTGCAATTGTTGCACTCTACAAATCACTGCAGGCGTGTAAACACTCGAATCCCTCCAATACTTTCTCAGCCTAAGTTAGAGCTCTTGATTTCCCATGAGGCTCATCTTGAATGGTTTGAGAACATGTCCCTTTAATTAGCACAGCTCTAATATCCATGGAAGATCTATAGCAAAATGTATAAATCTTTTATTCGTACTTTGTCTCTACAACTCCATTTCTTCTGAGGTTTTGAGAAAAAAGTATCTTGCTAATCAATTAGTGTATAATATAGTTTAATCTCAAATCCAGTTAAATAAAGATTTTTATCAAGGTCTCATCATACGCAGTGGGAGCCCAACTTCAGTGACGTACAATGTGCTCTGCTGTCAGATCCATTTGTTGTTGTGACTTTCAAAAAGACACCTTCATATATACTGAGGAGGTGTGAAAAATACCAGGATGCAGCACACCATTATATGGTGTGAATTAGTGCAGACATCACTGTCTTTACTGTCTCTGAGTGCTGGGATTGTGGTCTGCTGCAAGTGTAATTCTAGTCCGTGTGTTTAATATTCTGTGGAGTGAATCACATTTTTGAGGAAACCAAATCTGGAGGGGTCAATTTTAGATGTGATGATAAATATTGTCCTAATGCCTTCCTTGTTTAGGATGGCTAGTGAAGGACCGCCTACGTGAGAAAGTGGTGAGGCTGGATGCAGATATATGCTGTGCAGAATGTTGTGTATTCCTCGAAATGTCAAAGGCTTTGCAAGTCCAAGGGGAGGATTGAAATACGCAAGTTTGTGACGTCGTGCTATCGTAGCAACGTAGCTCAGTTCTTTTTAAATGGAAGCTGATCAAACGAGAACCCAAAGTTCCAGCACGACTGGCCTTGTTAGCATGACAGACATACACCCATCGACGAACAAATCAAACAAAAAAAACCACAACGAACTTACTAAATCAAAAGAAAAAAAATAATAAGACAAGAAAAAGGGAGAAGTAATCAAAGGAGAACACATTGTAAGGATCTGATGGAAAATGTGTAGAGGATTACATAATGCACCCTTGACCACACTGCTCTTAATCTGCATTTTTATCTTGATTTCTGGCAGTAAAAATATTAAATCAATCTTTATCTTTGTAGTTAACAGAAAAATTTAGCTTCTGTCTTCATTTACTCGACCTCATGCTGTTTGTAATCCATGACTTTCTTTTCTGAAGCACGAAACGGGAATGTTTTGAAGAATTGCTTGGTCTTTTCTATGCAATTACAATGAAACTTTAAAGGTTTCCGACAAAGCACGCTAAGTATCATACAACTTTTGCGCTGTGTTCCAAGTCTTCTAAAACCACAATAACTTTGTATGATAATCATGAATGCTTGAATAAACTGAGTCAAATTACAGTTCTTCAAAAATCTCTTGTTTTTCACAGAAGAAAGAAAATTGGGGTGAGTAAATGGTGAAATTAAAAAAATGTCCATGTTTGGGGGAACCATCTGTGTAAAACTTGAAATGTTGAAAGATTTCATAGAATCTTTTTCAAAGTTGTCTTTTTTTCTTTTTTTTTCTTTTAGCCAGTAAGCAAATGATTTGTTTTTTGTTTTTCAGCATGAATTTTGTGAATGTATCTAATTGTTTTGCAAACAGGGTAATACAATAAATATATTTAAGATTTTTTTTTTTAAACAAATCTTATGCAATGTTATGCAATCTTGTTTCAAGATTTATTTCATATAACTGGAAAATATTAATCAAGAAAACATTTGTAGCAATGCAAAGTCCCTGGTTTGGTGCTGGGTAATTTTTAGTTGCTTGAATAAAAGCTCATTGGTATTTCACCATCTGTGAGGACAGGGCAACACATTTTCACAGCTAACACTGTGACAGATTCTTTTTGTGGGCAGTGATGTTAACAAAAAGTAGAATATTTCCACTTTTGTCCTATTTCTGTCCTTACAAGTGCCTCTAACTGAGTTCTTTCTTGTGTGTCCCTGGTAATAAAGTCACTAACAAAAACCGAAGAGCGAAGTGGCTGACATTAATTAAGTTTAATTGTATCTCGGTCCGGTTCTCTGCCATTTCTATGTAAAAAATGTTAGAGTAAATAAGGATAAATTTTTTATTCTTGCTTTAGAAGCACAAACTAACAAGTCCGTCATCTGTAGGACATTGAGAGCTATTAGGTCGGGAAGAAGAATGTTGGAATTAGTTTAGTATCCTTGGAAAATTGGCTTAATGCATGGAGAAAGGCAAAGAAGTAGCCATATTTGTTGCTAAAACCTCACTTGTTTCCAATCATCGAAATAATTATCAGACAAAAAAAATTAAGAAACAATGAACATGACTACTGTCCTCTCCATGTTTGAAGCTGTTTGACATCTCACTTTGGTATATTTTTCATAGAGTGCCCTTGGTGCAGCAGTGGTGCAAATATGGGGGTAAAAAAAAGGACATACGATCGTGGGATGTTTTTAAATCATCAGCTCTGTGTTGGTGTTGAAAATCCCTATGGCGGCTTTGATTTTTGTACATCAAATGCTTGTCTTTTGCTTTCTGAGTGTTGGAAATGTTTTGCACTTCCTAATTAGGCATTCCCATCCTTTCCCTTTCCCTCAGTAATGCACAAGCTGCAAAAATCCTTTTGGCGTTGCTATTTTGAACTTTTTAAAATGCTTTGTTAAAGGTCAGGTACAAGTATGTCCTCCTTAGTGATTAAATACTGTATAAATAAATAAAATAAAACCATTTATTTTTTTTTTTCTTTCTAATTATTATATATATTCTTTATTCTGCATACTGCTGTATATCCTTTTGGTAAGCTCTCCTGCTTTGTGAAATGCTCTTCTGATTTACCAAAAACAGTTTTAGTTCTTTCAACATTCTAAAGGATAGTTCAGTCCAGAAATTCTGTGTTTGGTTCCAAAACTGCATGACTTTTCTTTTTTTATATAATTAATGGCAAGCCCAAAAAAATATATATTTTCAAAATAAAAAGGGTTGCCATTGTTGTTTAGACCATTGGTTTGAAATGATTTATGATTGAGAAAAAGGCTGAAAAATTTGTGTTTTTGGATCCAAAATGGAGATCCTGTTTATGAATATAATAATAAATAATATAATAAACAAAAAAATTAATAAAAAAAAAATAAAATAAATAAAAAATAATTTAATATTTTAAAAAAAATAGTTAAAATAAAAAAATCAAAAAGAAATCCCCCCTAATAGTGTTTGCCAAGACCCTCTCAGTAGATTGTGAAATGCTACAAATTCGTACCTCATATTGTGCATTTATAATACCGTGTAATATTGTACTGTGTGTTGCATATCCGTAATCTGATCATGTTTTCTTGGAACATTTTTTTTTCTTTTTTCTTTTTATCGTTTTTCTCCTCAAAATCGCCCCCCTTTTTATTCCAATGACAGAAAAGCCTTTATATCCTTTCTCCCGATCAAAAAACTACATATTATACAGTCTTCACTGGAGAGAGTGTCCCCTCATCCGTCCCTCGTATCAATCCTCACTTAACGGAGGAATGAGGAGAGTTCTCTTCCCCAGGGAGTTGAGGTTCAGAGAGAGAGGAGGGAAACTCTGACACCTGATCCATATCCGTGACAGTATGATGAATAGGCTTCTTCTGCCTTTACTCAATTGCTAATAAAACGGTTTCTCTAAACACAGTTTGGTAATGTTTTATAAATGCATTTTCTATTCAACAACTCTCAATTTTCACCAAAACCTTAATGATGGTTACCTACCCTCTGTTTGAAATAATAAAACAAGACTGAGGGGCAAAATTCAATACAGTTTGTGCTAATTTTTCACAATCAATATTTAAGTGTCAAAGTCGTGTTTTATGCCAGGCATAGTTAAATCAAGTCCTAAACTTACTGTATTTTACATCCGACTATCTGTCATAATCTAAACTAATTGACGTCTGCGTAGGATCATGCTTGAGTGTTGGACTGTTTATGGCTTAAAAGACCCTTTTAGCCTTTGACATTTGCATATAAATTACAGTTCTGGTCAGAGATGTTACGTTGTATAGGGGTTGTAAATTGCCAAATGGTTCTTCGCCGTCAAAAAGATTAGAACCAGCCCCCACGAGCATCCTGCAATCTGATTTCAAACACATTCCACAAAGAGCTGTAAATGGCCAAACTAACACACACGCACACAAACTAACACACACACACATATAAAGACATTTCTTTATTTTAGACTATAATTAATCAGTTATAATTGTATCTGGTATATCCATGTGGTGTGTACATTCCCTTGTTGGATTAGCCGAATTACCACTCGTTATTTGTATTAGTTAAAAACTAAACACTGATATTCAGGTGTATGGATGTATCATTGGTTTAATCTATTCTAAATGTTTGTTTCTTGGTATCAATGTTACCTGTTTTTCATTCCTCTGACAATGACGTACAGTATGTGATTGTGAAATGCATCATATGACTGGTACGATATTTTGGTTTAAAACTACGGATATTCCAGACTGGCCATAAAGCATGCAAATGAGCCATAAAACAAGAGACAAAGAAAATTCTTCTGCTCAAAATCCATGTCTCTCATTGGCTAGTACACACAGAATAGGAACTCTCAAAAACGATTAGCCCAAAATAACTGCGCTCAGAAAACTTCTTCTTCGTTTGAGACAACACCTTTCAGGACTCTCAAGATCTTCCTTTTGAGTTTTTATTTTCCGGCAGTTTTTACTTTCATGTAACGTTAGTCGCTGTGGACTTTTCTTTCAGAAGAACCAGAAGTAAAAACTTCCGGCTGACTCCTCACGGACTCATCAAAAGACCTCCGTTATCTATCGCATCTGGACTCTTCTTCAGCAATCGAAACCAGTGCAAGTAACCGCTTGAAATTATTCAGATGCGTGTTTAAATCTCAGTCCATTTTAAGGCGATTATTGGATTCTTTGATGATTTTTCAGAGGTTGTGGTTAAGTGATGTGAAATACTGCCATTCTTTTCTTTTCTCTCCCTTTTTTTCCTTACTTTGTTTCATTCTGTGTTTATATGTTTTAGTTAGTTATATGTTAGTTATAGTTTCATTTTATTAAATCCCTTATATTCACAACGGTTTGTCTCTGTTTACTGTTCACAGTTCTAAGTCAATGAATGTTTGAACCCTCGCTACATTTTTGCTAAGAATTACTGCTAGCACTGCACAAAGAATGACAGTTTATTCTTCCCTGGCCAGGAAAATAATAGTTCCTTGAATTGATAAATGATTATATTATCTGCTCGGTGGACGGACAGATCAAATAATTGTAATATTGATTCTGCTACATTTAATTCGAAGATATAATCTAAATATTTTATTATGAATCATAACCAGTTATAATTCGTCATAAATATTCCCCTTTTTAGAGCTAATAAATATAATAAACGTTACATGTTTTGGTGGAGATACGCGGGAACATTCAAACTTGGTTTGTGAGCAAACAGTATCAATTTATGTGTGTTTGTATATTATTCGCGCAGAGTGAGGCGAGTCGCAGCGCGAACTCACAGTCTTTTGGATTGGATGGGTAAGCCACCTCCAGTACTGTATTTTAACAGCCTCTATCTGTCTAACATTTAGTCACTGTGAAATATTAAAGTAAAGTGCAGTTTATAATATTAAAATTGTTCTCTAAAGATGAAGAAATCTCTTTGCAGTACATTTTAATGTTATCAAAATCGCCTGTTGGAACGAAGAAAGCTTCCTGCATTGAGATAAATATAGATTTGAGCGATGCTCCTCTTATCATCTTTTAAAGGGAAAAAAAAGAGGCCTTATTTTGATGGATCTCTAGATTAAGTGAAGTCATTGGCGAAATGGGGGGGGGGGGGGGAATATCCAAATGAAAAATGTTCCAATGGATGGTCATTTAAAACTATACGATCTAACTAACTCCCTTAGGTTTAACCGTTAGAGTAGCTATCTAATTTGTCACCTAGCATATTTGATCATAAAAACACTGCGAGCCAGTAGACTGATTGAAATGCAAATGGGAGTTTTAAAAAAACCTTGATCAAGTGAAATTTCTATAACAACAGCGAAGAAACCCTGTTGCTTATAATTTTTATTGTGTACTGGCAGCGAAGAAATCCTGCTACACACACATTGTGCAGTTAAGTGCACAGATAGATTCTGTTGGAATTGGACGCTGTGTTCTTGTGAAAACTGCAGTAAAACTCCGTTTGAAAAGGAGAATAGTCTCTAAAAATTTTCAGTTCAAGCACAGTACCTTAAACTAACGCTAGATGGCAGGCTGTTTAAGTATCTTAACATTTTGTGAACTCTTTCTGCCTTCCTGTTTTTCAGCGCACCGACTCCCCCTGGTGGGCATTCTCTGCTAGGTCGACTTGGTTACTCTAATTTTTTTGATTTTAATTTCCCATTGGTCATACTTGTACCTGCCTTTGGGAAAAAAAAATCATTTTTTTTTATTTTGATAGTTACCACCCTGCCATTATATAATTTCTTGTTTTGTATTAGTCTTCATATCCAGTACTTATTTTGTTTTACTTTATTATCTTTTATTGCTTTTATAATTTTGTTTATTTTGTTTTATTTTGTTCCTTTTATTTTATTTTATTATTATTTTTTTTTTTTTTTTATGTTTATTATTATTTTTTTTGTTTTTTAAATTTTAAAATCAGAAAAAGTTCAATCACTCTCAACAACTCTCCTCCCTAATCTCTCCTCACTAAGTATAACAAGCCACTCAACCTTTAGTTTAAACAGTGTTTGCATTCAAATTTAAAGTTAATTTCTGTATTCTAGCCATTTTTGTTCACTTATAGGTAACACTCCCTCTAGTGCTTAGTTGTTGAAGTGACAGTTGCCTCCACGGCGGGTCACAAGGTGCCACGGGATCCAAACTGAATAACCTCAAATCATCACTTAGCCTAGATATAGAATACTAACCCATCCAGTTGTCATAACCCCTAACAGCAGTAAAATGCTTAAACCTGCTCTCTCCTCTATCTCACCCTGTGTTTTGATTTGTTGGTTTGTTTTTAATTTTGTTCTGTTTTTTTTGCCTAGAGACCGAACCTTTGAGAAATCATAAAAGAAAGCTGAGTAATAGATTGACGAACCAAGCTGCCAAAGTCTTTAGACGATCACGCTGTCAACCATCTGAGTTAGATCCGTTCCGGGGTGCCTGCCCCCCCCACAAACAATTAGACACCCCCGTCCCTCCCATTCCCATTTGCTACCGAGATACAGGTGTCTGGTCTAACGCGCACGATCACTACCTGGTCTAAAACTGTTTTGTTTTCCTTCCTCAAGCAGCGAGGACTGCATAGACATTAATTAATATAATCCGCAGCCTGTTAAACGCCGTAAAGACTTGGCCATTGTGGCCTTTTCGTAGCTGTCCCCCCTACTCATCCCTCTCTCTCTCTCTCTCACGTCTCGTCTCGTCTCTCATCCCTCTCATCCCTTCTTCGTATCTCTGTCTCCATCCTCGCATCCTCCGGCTCCCGTCATCTTCTCTTCTTCCTCCCTCTCTCTCCTTCACCATTTGAGCCAGCATGTCTCGATCATTCCAGCCCTATGCCCCTGTGAATCGACTAGAGCCTGGCTGAGGTGCCATAACCGTTACCACCTGGTCTGAAGCAGGCCCGGCCCTGCAGCAAAGCACCTTAGCCGAACTAGCTTGACGACAACCCTGAGCGCCCTGATGTCACACTATCCGACACAGGACTACAGCCACAAAAATCTCACCAAGATCATCGGGCCCCACGCCCACAACCTCCTCGCTCAGGCAAAACTGGGAGAAACAAGCACCTCCCGCATGGAACAGGAAACAGCAGCGCTGAAGCTCCAGGCTGAGGAAGCTCAGAGAAACCTGGTGCTTGCTCAAAATCAACTGGACCAGCTAACGTCGGAGACACAGCACCAGAACAGGACGGCGGATGAAAAGGACCCAGAGCTGAAGGAGGAAGTAGAGAGACTCCAGAAAGCCTTAATT
>JADLZN010008205.1:0-60284 GCA_018155175.1 Sinocyclocheilus anophthalmus | reverse complement strand
CATTTGTAATATGTAATATACATACATTGTTTACTTTGTAATACATTATGTATTTTAACAGGTTTGTTCAATAAAACCATACAATTATTATTAATTAACCAATCATTATTGCCTCATTGCTTTTATATAATGCATTTTATGTCATAATGTTGTTGTTCGCTGTTTTTATTACCACAAAAATATTATCTGAATACTTCGTAATTTATTATTTGAAGTATCAAAACCATGGTTAATTTGTGGTTACCATTGCTACAAGAACCCTGATTTTTTTTTCTCGTAGTAATATTATGGTTAATTTTCATAAGGGAACATGGAAACTCAAGAGAGAATATTAAGGAAGGGACGGCTGGTGATATATGACCGACATTAAAAAAACACTATACAAGTGTACCACTATACCAACATTAAAACACGTTATTAACACCAACAGCCCAAAAAATTTAGAACGAACAAAATTATGAACGTACCTAAAAGTGATGCACAGGCTTCATCTTGGGATTTTTTTCTCTTTCTTATCTCAGAGCTGGACTACTGATGTCTTTTCCCGGGCATAGTTGTCCATCAGTTATGATCATTTGTAGTCAGCCGCAAACATGGCGCGGGCGCGGGAATGGTGCGTCACGTGTGGTAAAACACATTTTTTATAATTATGTATATATGTTCATGTTTATATTTTTATTTACGTATTACATATGTATATGTTAATATTAATATAGAACAAAATTTTTTTTTTTTAGCAATTGGGATGGTGCCCCCCTGGGAGGTTGGTGCCTATGCAAACTGCGTACTCTGCGTTATAGGGAGCGCGGGGTACTGACTGAGATCATTACCTTTTTTTTTTTTTTTTTTTTTTTTTTTTTTTCCGGTTTAAGGGAACCCCTGGGTTGTGGGCCAGGAATATGATGATCTCTGTGAGCTCTTTGTAGTCATAATTCTCGTTTGAGTCATGATTCAGTAGTACTCTGCCCTCCTTGTCCAGTTGATTTCGGCTCTGGTGCTGTAGGTTGTCAGCAACCCTGGGTAGAAGGGTGTTCCTCAACACCTGGCCAGTCCTTTTGGTCTGCCATCTGGCCAGTTAGACAGCATCTTCAACATTTTGTCAAGCTCGTGTTGAGAGTAAGGGCTAGAGACTAATACAAGATCAAACAGAATGTGGAGCTAGGTTTTACAGCTAGGTTTTGCCAGGTGTGGTTAGCTGGTGAAGTATTCTGTTATTATCTTAGCTGTGGATGGCAGAATGCTAAGATAGGTTTGGGTCAGCATATGTTTGCTGAAAGGGGCGTAAGCAGAGTTCTGATTGATGACTTAAGACTGTTCTTATTGTCAAGTTATCAGTCTGAACTTACTGATGGTTCACAACAGGCTTAATCTCTGAGGAAGTGAAGTAGATAGAGGAGGGAAAAGTAAGAGGGAGAGCATTCCTATTCAGATTATGCTTACTACTTGGTGCTCAGGACTATAGTTATGCCCTAGTATTTGTCTAGATGACTTGTGTAACAGGGTCATAAAATTAGAGCACTTGTTGAAAATAAACAAATCAAAAATAAAAATGTCTCTGGTTCCTTTTGAGGTTCAGAGAGAACATCAAACCAAAGCAAACAAATGGTGAAAAATGTAAACAGATTAAATAAATGAAAGGTTTAAAAATAGCTGACTGCTATTACTAAAACAGGGGAATCAATCTGAAATTAGGAACAATCAGTAACACTAGTGATTAACCGTAAGGTTTGTGTTGGGCAACACAACACGGCTGGATACAGCTGCTGCGTGTTCAGCTCCCATGCCGAGACCATACCATGTGTGTGCCCCGCCCTCCGTAGCGTGTTATTCACTGTGTTACTAAAAACACCCAACAACTTAATGATTCTTCTCTAGATAGACAGTTAAAATTTAATTAAATTTAGATTTAATTAAGTAGTAACTGAGCAATAGCATTCAGGAAGGATACATCTAAGAATGTTACATTAGCTGAGAAGAATTGAAGATGAGGAAACAGAGAATAGAGCAAGTGAAAAATCAGAATCCAGGGATTAGGTTAAAAGGTTAGTTCACCCAAAAACGAAAATTGGCTTGTGTTTTACTCACCCTCGAAGCATCCTAGATGTATATGACTTTGTTCTTTCAGATGAATCCAGTCTTAGTTATATTAAAAATTGTCACCGGGCTATTCCAGCTCGATCGTTGCAGGCAGCGGTGTTGCCAGTTGAACTACCACAAGTCGTAATAAAGTGCGCACATTCATATAAAAGGGCTCACATGGCTCCGGGGGTTGTGAATAAAGGGCCTTCTGTAGTGAATCCATGCATTTTGTAAGAAAAATATCCATATTTCAAATGTAATAAACACTTTTCTCTCACTTCCATTATCTTTCATATGCAGAAGGGTCCGGAGGAAGGTTGTAGACGATGCACCGCGAACGCGCTCTGAGATATGCTTTCTAGCGAGTTGTTATAGGAGAAAGGAAAGCAAATTTCCTGAATTAGAAAAGGAAAACCTCCTGTGGCTTATATTTAACTCCTCACCATTTGTTCTTTGCAAATCTTTCCGCATTCGTTCACAATCACGCAACGGCGAACGTGTAGTCATCCGCCGGCTTCGCGTATGACAGTTGGCGGAAGTGATATAAAAGTGTTTATTACGTTTGAAATATGGATATTGTTCTCCCAAAAAAAACGCATGGATTCACTACAGAAGACCTTTATTCACTCCCCGGAGCCGTGTGAAGCACGTTTTATTATGGATGACGCGCACTTATCTGACAATTGTGGACTGTCAACGGCAACAGCCCACGATGCAATGATAGAGCTTGGAATAGCCAGGAAATTTTTTAAGATAACTATGAACTGATTCGTCTGAAACAAGAAAGTGATATACACCTAGGATGCTTCGAGGGTGAGTAAAACACAAGCCAATTTTCATTTTTTGGTGAACTAACCCTTTAAGTTCACACTGCATACACACAAGCTGTATTTAAAAGCTTCAAGTAAAGAGTGTTAACCCCTAATTGTTAAATCTATTTGGTAGCTTAGCCTAAAATGATACTATGCTAAGTCGTGTTAGCTTAGCCACTTAAGGTGGATTTTTTTCAAATATAGCGCCACCAGGTGGAGTTATATGGAATTAGCACTTCCTGTGACATGTCGTTGTCATGGTAACCAATGCATGCCAGTGCAATTCAAGCAGTTTAGTGTCTGCCTATTTCAAAGAAGTGGCCCACAGTTTTAAAATGTGGTGCTTTCAGTCCATCAAGACTTGTTGCATTAAATAAGCACTTCTGTGAGTGCTTCTCTAATTTAATCATAAGTTTCTTGCACTTGTTTATAGAATAACAAACAGATTTACCATAAATTGAAGTGTATTTTGTAGGGGTTTTTTTGTAGTTTTTTTTATAGGTTTAAGCGTATAGTGTAGTTATGTTTGCCTCACACATGAATACTAAAGTACACTATTACACCTTTAATTTCACTCAGCGAATGAAACACAGAGTTGGCTCCCAGGTGGCTGTGCTGATTAAGCAGTCAAAGTTTAAATTAATTTCATCAATCTAATTATAATATACAAGGCCTTTATGCTGTAGAAAGAGGAGCAGCGCTCACATCTACCTTGATATAATTGTACTGAGATTTATTCATCAGAAACAGTTTAAACAATACTGCAATTTTGTGATTTCTTCACTAAAGCAGATTATGCATTATGGTACAGTTTGGACATGCTGCTGAGCAGAGATTCAGACTTACGCTTTGTCAAAACAGACTTACGCTTTAATACTGAAATTAGGGTTTCTTTGCTAAAATCAGATAACCTTACACGGATTACCATTTAAGCACAAAGTGCATAAATACTCTTTCAATCATAATAGAGATGCCAATTCAAGCCACTATTTTATCTGCATTGTCATAACCCGGCTCAAAGATTATGACCAGAAAAGAGGGAAGCAGGGGTTGAATCAAAATATAACAAATTTAACAAACGAAATAATTAAACAAACGCCGGCCAAACGCAACATAAAAAGGTGGTGCGCAGGAGACACACACACACACAAGTGGGAAGCTTTTATAATGAGGGAAGACTCCGGGCCCAGGTGTCCTCCATCTGCATTCGGACTGCAGCACCGTGCCACTGAAAACACAAAAACCACACAGCGGGGCGGTAGCAGGCATCACCCAAACCCACCCCCCCCCCCAATAAGGAAACGGGGTCCAAAGGGAAAACCCGGCAACAACAAATAACTTACAAAACACTCAAACTAAACTCAAAACAATTACAACCATTACAAAAATTCAAACACCCCACTTACCCTATTTAAAAAGAAGAGGCTACTAAACCTTAACCACCACTGTTCTGACCCTCAACATCTCCCAATCCTACTTCTGGTTCAGCAACCGGTGCACCTGGGAAGCAATTTAAGAATCCAGAAGAGGCAGAATACACAGAGGACAAAAACAGTTATGCTAAAGGCATTCTAGATAGCGCATCTGCAATCACGATGGACCTGGACACAGCTACACCTCCTGAATTTTCGGCTTCACTGAAGGCACCTGCCCCTGTCCGAATACACGGCCAAGATAAGCCACAGTCGGCTTCGCAAACTCACACTTTGCGAGGTTGACCGTGAGCTTTGCCTCCACCACACGTGTAAAAAGTTCCCGCATACGTTCTAAGTGAATAGTAATACTATTAATTAACTGTATCAATTGTGCCGCACGCTCCGCTGGCAAATAAGCAAACATTTTTCCCAAGTTAGCCAAAGTCTGTGAGTTTTTAAAACAATCTATAGACATTTGTTCTACCTCATCCAATGCATTTTCAATGTCTATATAATCAGATTTAACTGGAGCTGGATCAGCGACACATACCGCATGAGTGTGAGCTACAGTAGAGCAAAGTGCATGAGCAAAATAAGGTTTTAAAATATTAACGTGACAAAGCTATGTGCTCTTTCTACGTTCAGGCGTTGAAATTAAATGGTTTTGCTCTGACACCTGCTTCACAACCATATAGGGGCCTGCAAACTTTGCCTGAAAAGGAGAACTAACCACTGTAAACAGAGCTATTACCTGGTCACCCGGACTAAACATGCGTCGCTCAGGAAAAAATGAAATCGTGGTATGACAGGCATGCTGAGACAACGCCAGTTTTTCTTTTGCTAGCATCCCAGCCGTAAAAAGGCGATGTCGAAACCCATTCACAAAATTTATCAGGTTAACAGGAGGTTCCACATCCTTCCAATTATCTGCCAATGCTCCCAACGAACCACGCACTTTATGCGCAAACACAAGCTCATTCGGGGAAAACCCCAAGCTTTCTTGTGTAACTTCTCTAGCTGCAAGCATTAACCAGGGAAGACCTTCCTCCCAGTCCTTACCCAGCACAGTGCAATAAGCTCGTAACTGGGATTTTAATGTTTGGTGGAAGCGTTCTAACGCCCCTTGGCTCTGAGCATGATAGGCAGAGGCTTGGACATGACGGACACGAAGTTGTTTTAAAACCTGACCGAACATATGAGAGGAAGAATTAGATCCTTGATCTGATTGAACAATCTTTGGGATACCAAAAATTGAAATAAACTGGCAGAGTGCACGAACCACAGACCTGGTAGTTATAGTGTGCAAGGGATATGCCGCCGGATAACGGGTGCTCTAACACCTCACTGTTAGCAGGTAATTTGCACCAGACTTCGATCTAGGCAAAGGGCCCACACAGTCAACTATAAGAGGTTCAAAAGGCTGACTCACTGCAGGAATAGGAAACAATGGTGTAGGTTTTAACGTTTGGTTCAGCTTCCCTGTGACTTGACATGTATGACAAGTTTTAATATAAGCGGACACGTCCTTTTTAACACGAGGCCAAAAGACATGCCTCAACACTCTGTCATACGTTTTATTAATGCCCGAGTGACCAGACTCATTGTGTGCCACCTTGAGAACTGCATCACGAAATTTTGATGGCAACACAATCTGAAAAACAGTGTTTCCAAGGACTTTATAATCAACCCATTTTCTCACCAACAGAGAGTTCTGGTGAAAATATCCACTGGCACTATCCTCTACCTCAGTGTCGGGTTTAACAAGTTGAAACAACTCCAATAAAGAGGAATCCGCCTGTTGCTCCGAGACCAGCTCACTGTGAGATACAAAGGAAAATAAGACAAAGGCAAGGAAAATTTCTCCAAAGGTTTATTCAAACTAAACCATGCAGCAGAATCTGCATTCAATTTTATGCGCAACATAGCGTGCGTTACTGCACAGGCAGTAAAAACTTCAGAAAAATCCTGCCCGCCTAATCCCGGTCCCGATCTAACAGAAGTTTTTGCTCCACCACGACAGACGGTGAAATATCAGAACAAACCCAATCACCTGCTAGTTTGTTCAAATGTTAAATTTGAAGTCAACATGGAAAGCAAAGGTAATGAAACTTTTTCTGATAAAATCTCTTTCAATTAAATTACTACTCAAAATAGAATTTTGTCATTCTTTAAGCATATTACTGCTGACATCAATACCATAATGTTCAGCTATTTTAAGAAGCTGCTCTTTTGTGCAGAGATCTAATAATGCTTCTGATGGAGACGCTATAAATTCCTCTACCGTAGACATTTTAACCATGTGCAAGAAATATCAACCACAATTAATAGCACTCAATCTATAGCACAAAAATAAGGTGTGCCTCTCTAACTAACTACCTCAACCCCAAAACTACCTAAATAAAACTCAACCCTGGTCTTCATGCGGCTACTGATGGTGGTTCCATTATGCACAAAACCTGACGGATAAGAAAAGCAACCAGAAACTGGCAACTCTCCTAAACCCACGGAAGTGCCCCTGAGACAACTGCTCTGTGCACTTTCACCGCAACACTACACAAACAAACCAAGCGAAACCCAAAGGAGTAACGCCACTCAACTTAACAGAGAAGCACCTTATTAAAAAATTAGTTTAATTTAGAATACTTACAGTACTTACTTAGATTTTCACCCACCCCGGTCAAACATCGCATTCACGGATGAGCCCCCATTTGGCATAACCCGGCTCAAAGATTATGACAAAAAAGAGGGAAGCAGGGGTTGAATCAAAATATAATACATTTATTTAACAAACGAAATAATAATTAAACCCAACGCCAACATAAACGGTGGTGCGGGGAGAGTCAAACCCACACACACACACACAACAACAACAACAACAGGGAAAAGTGGGAAGCTTTTATAATGAGGGAAGACTCCGGGCCCAGGTGTCCTCCATCTGCATTCGGACTGCAGCCCCGCCCCACTGAAACACAAAAACAAACAAAACCACAAAGCAGGCAGGTATGCAGGCCGTCACAGCATATAAACAAGCCAGCAAATAGGGAAACAAATGCGTATCGCAAGTCATGCCCTATTCTTATCTGGATTATCAAACACCCACTTTTAGGTTGACAGTGTTTAAACTAATAACTTTCGTTTTATCACACCCGCATATTCTCCACCAATCATGTAACGAATCAGCTCAAAGGGAAATATTTATAATTAATTATAACTGGTTATAATTAATGATAAATATTTAGATTAGATCTTATAATTAGCTGTAGCAGAATTAATATTACAGTTATTTGATCTGTCTGTCCACCGAGCAGACAATATAATAATTGATTAATTCTAGGAAATATTTTTTTCCTGGCCAAGGAAGAATAGCTTTCCTACTTTATGCAGTACTAGCAGTAGTTTAGCATGTAGCAAGAATCAACATTCAGTGACTCCGAATTGTGAGCAGCACACAGAGACAATCAATTGTGAATATAAGGGATTTAATAAAATGAAACTATAACTAACATATAACTAAGCAAAACACATATATACAGAATGAAGGAAAGTAAGGAAGAGAGAGAGGAGAGCAAAAGAATGGCAGTATTTCACAACAATTAACCACAACCTAATGAGAATCATCAGATAATCAAAAATCACCTTAAAAAGAGCCTCAAACTTAAACACGCTTCTAAATAATTGTAAATGGAAATGGTAAATTACTTGCATTGGCTTTGTTGCTGAACAAGAGTCCTGATGCGGTAGGCACGGAAGTTCTTGATTAGTTCTTTAGGAGTGAGCTGGAGGTTTTCCTCTGGTTCTTCTGAAGATAGGAAAGTCCACAGGTAATCGGCAAAGTTACTTGAAGATAAAAAGCCGGGTTTTGAGCAAAGATTAGTCTGAGTTAATGACTTTTAATAGTTCCTAGTCACACTCATCTTTTGGGTGGAATAGCCAATACCAGGCATGATTTTTTGAGCGGGAGAAGTTTTCTTTGTCTCCATTTATGGCCCATTTGCATGTTCATTGCTGGTCTGGAGGATTGGTGCAGTTTAACCCAAAATCGAGTCCAACTAGTAGGATGCTTTCCACCCTCAATCAGTGCCTCCTTGTTGAGGAATACCGAGCCGCTCATTTTGATAACCCGCCAGACACTCTAGACGATATTAAACCCGAGGTCCATTCCTACCTGATCTAAGCCATTTTCGCGCTTCACTCCTAAATCGCGAGTGGTAAAAAGGCTAATCTAATAGGAAAACGTACAAACAACACATGCAATATACCAGATATATTTGTAACTGATTGATTATAGTCTTAATAAAGAAAATGTCTTTATGTGTGTGTTTTATGTGTATTGTGAGCATGGGGGTAGTTCGCTGGCCATCAGACATTTGGTGCCAGGTGCTGAGGATGACTGTCTCCCAGGACATTGGAATGTGTTTGAAGTCAGATGGGGAGGCGAGAGCGGTGAACTGTTTAGCATCTCCTTGATAGTAGGGGGAACCATTGGCAATTTAGCACCCATATAAATGTAGAATGTGGGGCCATGTCTGTAATTTATATGCAAATGACAAAACGATCATCAGTGATCCTAAGCAGATGCTACAGTTTCCTTTGCAAAAACAGGTTTTATAAAACACATTAACCCCACAATCATATTGTACTCTGTGCCATAATCACTTTAATTGATTATTGATTTAATTATGTTTCATTTTATGTTTTTCTAAGTAGTAATATACAAAATGGCATAAGCGAATTAGACCAAATATCACATTTTGTGTTCTATACAATCAGTTTTTTTCTTTCAGGAGACACAAGACTCTATAAATTGTAAAATCCATGTGGTTTATTACAATCTAAAACAGAATTCACATCCTCCAGCTTTATATCCTTCCATTTATGTGCAAATTTTTTTCCGTCCCTGCATTCACCTCTGCATTCGCATACGCTGCATCACCTGCCTGCCTCTGGAGAGAGACGCGAGCTTGTGCGCTGCTGCGCTGTGTCTGATCTCAGATGTGAAAAAAGAAATAGATGTTTATATAATACCACAGCAGGTAAGAATATCATATATATTTATTGAAACACCTACGGTACTGTATTTATTGTCCAATACAGAGTTATCAGATTTTGGCTACGTGTTTAAAGTTTCACGATTATTAATTATATCACAAACTGAATATAAGCACTATAAATCTGTAGAGGCTTATCAGCGAAAAGTCCTGTTCCTTACACGGTCTCTGGCGTTCTTAATTTCTTTCAGATTTTTGTTTCGCTTTCAAAGATTCTTTTATCCGTGCCATGCCTCTTAAGCGCCATATCGCCTTAAACAGTCGTACACTAAAAGACCCCCGCTCAATACGGCTCCAGCGCTGACCGGAACCTCCCTCTTCCCCCGGTCCTATTGACCCAGAGGTATCAAATTGCACGGCTCTGAGTGGCCAGCGCTTGATCTGCGAGTAATCTAACCTACTGCAGCCCACTGAGCAGCCAGAAGTGTAACAGTAAGCGCGCTGCATGATTTGGGACTGAGCGCGTGCTTGCCAAAAGGGCATCTTTTTTTCTCAGGTGCGCTTCTGCGACATAACAAAATATCTCTCACCAATGGAAGCACGCAGAGACGTGAAAATGGTCCGATTGAAAGAAGAGAATACGAATCTAAAAGATATTATAAAGTTTGTGGCTGTTTGCGTCTCTGACGAAGCCGTTGTAGTGGCGAGTAGGAATGTGACGCATTTCAATTTTTCCTCAGAGGTATCAAATTTCACATCGTGATTCTGTTGAAGATCATTCGATCTGTGATTGTCACACAATGAGCTTTCTTGTGAATATATGGGTTGTTTGACTGTTTTGTGAAAAATATAAAAAGTACACATTCTTTGGAAAAATTCTTCACAATCATTAGGCGGAAATTCATGTGTGGGACGAATACATTTCTAAGTTAATTTTATACTTTAGATATCTAAAACCAAACGTAATTATTATTCTTTGTAAAGATGAGACTTTAAGCTTTCAAATGATACCATATATGGGCTGATACCATATAAGCAAGGCTTTGAAAATGAAGCATAAACACTTTTAATGTGGTTTTGGACCCTTATCTGGGTCCGCAGAGATTTAAGCATGCCATCTACAAAAACTAAGTTGTTGTTAGCAACATTAACAAGTCATTGACTAGTGACTTGCTTTAATAAATATTTGAGACATTCTTGAAGTGGGAGAAAAAGCATGATTTAATGGTTTTCTTTGTTTTTTTATTACTGACTATTTGCTTGTATGTTTTAAAGATTATTTATATTTATATAGTTGAAAAACTGCTCCATGTCTCCCGTGAATGTTTTTCTTTGAGGAGAAGAACCCTCAATTACCTACTTTGGTTGTCTCTCTGATACAGGAAGTTATATGAATCAAAAAGGAATCATGGGAAATGTGGGTTTGCTGGTGATCACGGATATGACAATAAGATCAACAGCATGCAGGTTTGTGTTTGAATTGCAATTTTCGTAGATATTGCTGAAAATATTGTGTTAAACTTTTTGGTACTTTAGTGACTGACTTTGATCTTCTTTTCAGACCATTTTCCTTGGATATGGACCATCTTTCAAATTCAAGACAAAAATTCCACCTTTTGAGAATATTGAGCTTTATAATGTCATGTGTGGTGAGAAAATCTCTATTTTTCATTCTGTAGTAATCCTCACTAATCCTGATTACTGCATTAATTTTGAGTTTCAGTACAAAAGCACTGATCTCTATTCATAATTTTGCATAATGTTCAGGGTCGCCAGGTCTGCATGACAGGGACAGGTGAATGGTGCTCATAATATAAACACTTATATTAAAAAGTTAAGCGCCATTAAAAAAAAAAAAACCTGAGCTTGACTGCCAATCGACATCTTTGTGAATAAATGAAATTAGAGCTGAGACAGGACAGGCTTTAAGGAATTTGGTTGAATAATAAATACAAAAACGCATACAGCAGCATTTTTATTACCCATAATGATCTTCTGCTTGCACATTATTTTTCAATATCAATCAATGCATTAATGCATTAGTGGAGAGGAGAGTAAAGTGTGTATGTGACCCCCTCTGTCTGGCGTCAAGAATCAATTATGTATGATATGAATTGATTAAAAGCAGATTATGTAATATAAATGTAATTAAAATTAAAAGAAATACATTTAGAAATAAAAATACCCACAGCAAATATGTAAAAGTTGTTCAATACCATAAAAATGCATACTTGGCAACTCTAATAACTCTTGATTGTTTAATACTTTACAGTGTGTGTCAGCACATAAGATTTTTTGCCTCTGTGTTTCCCAGATCTCCTTGGTTTGAAGCCTGCCCCTAATAATGGTACCCATGGTAGCCTTAACCAGCTTTTGAGGGCCCCTGTATACATACCCAGCATGCCTGAAGAAGTGTGCAAGCCAAACCCTGTAGGACCAGTCACAGCTCTTAATGATGACCTGGGCTGCACCTGTGAAGACAAGGTTAGCAATAGAGTATTTTTAGATCTTAATAAATCCTGTTACATGGCTATTAGGAAATGTTTATTCTGAACACTTATAATAATAGGTTTGTTAAGGTGAAAATTACTATTACTGCTATTACTGTTGTTCATGCTTACCCTAATATTTAGCTTTGGTGTGTAACTCAACACTTTTTTTATCTGGCGGACAAAAAAAAAAAACTACTCAAGTAGTTTCACTGAAGTCGGGACCCATATCATATTTTGGGGCCACTTGGGACTACTCAGCAGCATGCTAGCAACCACATAGAGCACCATTGCAATCACATAGCAACCATGGACAAGCATTACTTTCTTGCGAAATTATAGTTTCAAGAATATTTGTTTCTATTGAAAAATTGACAGTTCAGGAATATTGTGCACCGTTTTATGATTGTAGTTTTAATGAAGAGGTGGATGACTAGATTCTAAAGTCTTTACTGTTGCATCTTACATACTATCAGTTATTGCTCATAAAGTCTATGCTTCATGTCCATGTACTAGAGATGCACGGGATGAGCTAAAATGTCACCCGAATTCACTGCTTCAAATAAATTATTCACCTGTCACCCACCTGCACCTATATTTTTCTCTGATTTAGATAACCGACCCGACCCGCACCCGATCATCACATTACAATGATTCTAATTCTTAGTTTTGCATGATGATATGATGAATGGATAGTTCATTTGTAACAGCAGATTCAGTGACGTGAGTGAGAGCTGAACTGTGCATCGCTGCACACGTCTGTGGCGCGGCGCTGATCCCGGCCGCTCTAGTCAGTGCTTGCGTTTATACTAGCTGCGCTGCTGCACTTTTCTGAAGCATCGCAAAATCTTGTGGTCTCGCGAATCCAGTTGAATTATAAATCCATTTAATTATAAAACAAAAGCTCTTCTTTGGCCAGATTATAGCCTACACTTTCTTAATAGCATAAACACAGGCTTTACTCCCTTCAAACTTTATCTAGAATGTCACTGTTTCTGTCACTGCAACTTCCTGAACAGGCGAACACACACACAGTGTTGTAGCCGAGAGAAAAAAAACGCATTTAAAACACGTTCATAATTTAGAGAATATTTACATCACTAATGATTTATCTCATCCACCCGCGACCCACCCACAATTCATTAGAATGAATTTTTTTTATTACCCGACCCGCGGATATAACCGCCATCCGCGCATCACTAGCATGTACCCATGCCTTTATCAGTTATCATTGTTGCATGCTTTAATGTCAAATTTTTTTCCTCGAGTCCTGCTCACAAATGAAAGTTGGCTGCCATTGCTTTTCTCTAGAACTGCCTAGATCAGCAATTTTCAAAGTGTTCTCGGAGCCTCCTCAAAACTGTAAATAGAGTACTCTTTTATTCATAGTTACAGGAATGCCCAGCTGGAGGGCAAAACAAAGCTGTCCTCCACTGAATGCCATTCATTTTTACCAAGTTTGCACTAAGTACTAATGTAGTTAGACAGTAATATTAAAAGACAAAATTCAATATATACCTCATTGATGATGCGAACTATATGCAGGTGAACAGATTCACCCAGAATATGAACACAATGCACTAAATTGCATATTAAGCTTTTTCCAACCGAAAACCATTACAAAGAAAATGCCTAATATGACCTAATGCATTTAGACATCTGTTCATATACTGGGCTCAAGTGCTTGCCTGTATATAAGATGTATCATCAATAAGGTGTATTTTGAATTGGATATTTTAATAACACTCTTATTGCATTAAACCATGTTAAGCATTTTTCATGTGTTTTAGAATGTCTTACTGTGTTTTATTGATTTTTTTAAATGATTTTAGTGATTTTAATCAGGTGCTCTTTTGTTCACACATTTTTGTTGTTCTGCTTCTGAGAGGTGATCTAAAGCTGCTTTTCCACCGAAATTGACCGTTCGCAAAGAGCTTGATTGACAGGGTATCTGACAAATCAGAACGCAGATATTATGTGCCTCCGCTGCTATCCGCCATCTTGCCCGACAGCTACGGCCAGTCTCCATAGAGATCCATCTTAAAACAGGGTAAAAAAGATCAACTGAATTTAAACTTTTTCAGTATAACTAAATATAAAAATGTGCGCAGGCTGCACGCTGTGCTGTTGTTAGCTGCCACAGTAACGGCAATAAGCTAAGGAATTCCTTTAAAGTACTTGTTTTGCATACCAGAAAACCTGTCATGTCCGGCGCTGTATGCATGGCTTAAAATACTGAGTGTGAAATAAAAAAAATAATACGTTAAAACGTGTGCTCTTATCGTTCTGTGGACAAAATCCCGTGAACTTCGCCCCGATCGGGAGCTGTATATGCACATGTGCGCTCATCTGTTTTCAAAGCAGCTAACCTCGTGTCGCTTCATGTCATCTTCCCACTCATCAAACTATGACAGGTCCTTAACTGCAAAAATACCGTCACTGTGACACTCTACAGTGATGAAACTATGGCGCCATGTGCTTTTTTAAACCATTTTCATAGGTTTCACGTTATATTGTCGGCTTGGAAAATATGTAAATGTGACTAGAAATGAAAGATTCGGCTGCGCTGCTGTATGGGGACTGTAGCCTGCCTCTGAAGCGGATCCGGAAAATAACGGCTATGCTGCCCTGGGCACCTGTGAGGGAGGGCTCGAGTGGACGACTCCACCGTGTCCCGAACCTCAAGGTTGGAACAATTGGTTCTCGGGGTGGTGCCTTTCTTCTCGGAAGTGCATGAGGAGCTTACCAGGTTGTGGATGGCACATCTTACTGCCAGAAACCAACCTGCTAGCTCCTCCTCCCTCACCACCCTAGACGGTGGTGCAGCTAGGGGGTATACGGGGGTCCCCCCGGTGGAGCAGTCGGTTGCGATGCAGTTGTGTCCTAACACCGCCTCCACCCGGCAGGGAGAACCATGCCTCCCCTCCCGGGTCTGTAAGTACTCTTTTGGCCAGCGATGCTTATACGGCTTGCAGGGAAGCTGCCTCCGCCTTACACGCTATGGTTTTACTGCAGGTTCTTCAAGCTAAAGCACTGAGGGACCTGCACGAAGGTGGTCAAAATCTGGAAGTTCTGAAAGAGCTCCGAAACGCCACTGACCTCGCGCTCCGAGTGTCGAAGGTCACCGTGAGTTCTCTGGGTCGTGCGATGTCCACACTTGTGGTCCAGGAGCATCACCTTGGTTGTGTCTGGTCGACAGGAGGGACGCGGCAAAAGTTTGGTTCATCAAGGTCCCTGGTACCAGACGGCCTTTTCGGCGATTGCAGCGAGAAACATGGCCAGCAGTTCTAGGCTGCACTGGCCAAAATGAGGTGGTCCGCATTCTGCCCTGGCGGGCAGCGGCTGCTCCACCGTGGACGGCGCAGCGCCCAGCCTCTCGTCGCCGAGGGGCGGCCTCCTGGGTTCCACCCCGCTCCTGTGCCCGCATCCGCAGCAGCCTCCAGCCAAGTAGTGCCGTGGAGCCGAGCGTAGGCAGGCCGCCCCGCCCGTCCAGGCCCCCATCAACTTGGCGGTGAGCGGAAGAGCAAGAGGCCTCAGGACGCGCGACCCAGAGAGAGAAGGATGCACCTCTCCCTTCCCCCGGAGGAGGGCTGGGTGGAGAATATGAAAAATCTCGATGAGAGAGCGGTTTTCTCTATCTCTGAGTCCCAGGAGGGCACGGAGAGTCGCGGACAGACCAACACCGGACCACACTCATCCTCCTCTCTCGCCAACAGGCAGCAGCGGGCGGTTCAAGAGCATTGTCAAAGCCCTACTCACGCACCCTCTGCCAAACCGTGGAACCAGGTAAGTGTTGCACTGCACACTCAGACCCCTCTTCAGGTCCCTGCATTCCACCTCGCTGCCCCACCGCGGGTATGTCAGTGGTCCTGCTGGTCGCATCTTCGGGTGCATCCGTCCCTGCGATTGACCTGAAGGATGCGTACTTTCATGTGTCGATCTTTCCACACCACAGACCATTGCTGCGGTTCGTCTTACTACGAAAGAGGGGGGGGGCAAATTTTATCCCCCACCCCCCGTACGAGGTCCTGCCCTCCGGGCTGCTACCTAGGTGCCCGTGTCTTCAGTAAGTTGCGAGACAGCCTGTTCCCTTGCGAGAACAGGGCGTTCACATTTTCAACTACCTTGATGACTGACTCGTACTAGCTCAGTCTCAGGATCAGTTGTGTGCACACAGGGACTTGGTGCTTTCGCATCTCAGCCAGTTGGGCCTTCGGGTCAACTAGGAAAAGAGCAAACTCCTTGGTCAGACCTTGCGTTTCTCCTGGCAGGAGGGCCCCTAGAACAGGTCTCCAGGCAGCTGTGCGTTCCGGATGGCCTCTCCACTGGCTGGGGGCCACGTTCGATGGGCTGGCAGTATTTGGGGTTTTGATGGGCCCCCAACTGCACTGGCACATCAATTGCCTAGAGTTGCTGGCAGTGTGCATTGCCTTGATCCGTCTCAAAGGGCGCTTACGAGGCAAGCACGTACTAGTCCGCACGGACAACACTGCGACCGTTGCGTACATCAACCGACAAGGTGGTCTACGTTCCCGTCAATGTCGCAACTCGCCCGCCACCTCCTCCTCTGGAGTCAGAAGCATCTGAGGTTGCTTTGTGCCATTCACATTCCTGGTCTGCACAAGCGGGCAGCCGACGAGTTGTCACGAGCTGCGCTCCCGGCAGAATGGAGACACCATCCCCAGATGGTCCAGCTGATTTTAAGTTGTTTCAGGTAGAACTGTTTGCCTCTCCAGAAACCTCTCACTGCCAGTTGTTCTACTCCCTGATCGAGGGAACACTCAGCTCGGATGCACTGGCACACAGCTGGTCACGGGGCCTGCGCAAGTACGCATTTCCCCCAGTGAGTCTTCTCGCACAGACGCTGTGCAAGATCAGGGAGGACGAGGAGCAGGTCCTGCTCGTGTCGCCTTACTGGCCCACTCGGACTTTGTTCCCGGAACTGATGCTCCTTATGACAGCCCCTCCTTGGCAGATTCCTCTGAGTCGTGCGTCCTTTCTACTAGCAGGGGTTGGAGCGAAGGTGTCTCCACCTAAAGTTAAGTGGCTGTGATTGTTGCCAACCAAACCCCCGTGAAGGGAAGTCGGTGGGGAAGCATGACCTGATCATCAGGTCCCTTAGAGGGGCGAGAAGGTTAAATCCTCCACGGCCGCCTTCTATACCCTCTTGGGACCTGTCTCTAGTGCTCAGAGCACTATAGCAGGGCCCATTTGAGCCTTTGCAGACAGTTGAGCTGAAGATTCTTTCAATAAAAACTCTACTCCTGCTTGCACTGGCCTCAAGAGGGTAGGGGACCTGCACGCAATTTCGGTCAACGATTCGTGCCTAGAGTTGGGGCCGGCTGACTCCCAGGTAATCCTAAGGCCCCAGCCCGGCTAGTGCCCAAGGTTCCCAGTACTCCCTTCAGGAACTTCCCGGAGGAGGCAGTAACAGCCCTAGCTTTGCTTTGTCCTGTCCGTGCATTGAGATGCTATGTAGACCGGATGCAAAGCTTCAGGACCTCAAACCAGCTCTTTGTCTGCTTTGGAGGACAGCAGAAAGGGGAATGCATCTCTAAGCAGGAGGGTGGACCAACTGGATTGTGGATGCCACACCCGGGCTTAAGGAAGGGGTGCCCGCCGTAGGTGCGAGCTCCAAACTACAGAAAGTGGCTCCTCCTTGGCGCTGGCTCGGGCCCCCCTAAGGGGGATCCCCTATGTGTAAATCCACGGTATAGCAGCAGAGCCCGTGTTTCCCGGCAGACTTTGATATTTTCCAAGAGGGTTACAAATCACCTCGAATATTCCCATTGCAACCTAAACGGTTGTTACTATGGTAAGTGCTTCCGAAACATCTCGAGAGGAGGGGGGCGGCTTGCCGCAAAGTTCATGTCCAAGTGGTAGGGTTACGTTTTTCCCTGGGTATCAGGCTGACTGAGTGGGTAGTGCCATAGCTGCGGTAGCTGGTCTTCTTGTGGTAAGCCCTGGCCTATGCCAAAAAGTAGGGGGGCGCAGGTGGCTTTCACGGGACACTGGAAGGGGCAGTACCTGTGGCACTTTGGTAGGGATCCCAAAGTCAGTCATCCTACGTGATGTCGAGAGTGACCAACTGGAAGGGAACATCTCGGTTGCGTATTGTAACCCTCGTTCCCGGAAGGAGGGAACGGAGACGTCACATCACGTCGCCACAGCTCCTGTACCACCACCGCTGAGTGGCCGGGTCACCGACTCGGCTCCTCAGCGAAAACCTGAATAAGCGCTGCACCTGCTGCATTACTAAGGTGCATTCAATAAATTGGAATGTCGTAGCACGTTTCATTATTTCAGTAACTCAACTCAAATTGTGAAGCTTGTGTATTAAATAAATTCTATGCACACGACTGAAGTAGTTTAAGTCTTTGGTTTCTTTTAATTGTGATGATTTTGGCTCACATTTTACAAAAACCCACCAATTCACTATCTCAACAAATTAGAATATGGTGACATGCCAATCAGTCAATCAACTCAAAACACCTGCAAAGGTTTTCTGAGCCTTCAAAATGGTCTCTCAGTTTTGTTCACTAGGCTACACAATCATGGGGGAAGACTGCTGATCTGACAGTTGTCCAGAAAACAACCATTGACACCCTTCACAAGGAGGATAAACCACAAACATTCATTGCCAAAGAAGCTGGCTGTTCAGAGGCTGTATTCCAAGGACATGTTAACAGAAAGTGAGTGGAAGAAGAAAAAGATGCTCAACCAACCGAGAGAACCGCAGCTTTTTGAGGATTGTCAAGCAAAATCGATTCACGAATTTGAGTGAACTTCACAAGGAATGGACTGATGCTGGGGTCAAGGTATCAAGAGCCACCACACACAAACGTGCCAAGGAATTTGGCTACAGTTATGGTATTCCTCTTGTTAAGTCACTCCTGAAACACAGACAACGTCAGAAGCGTCTTACCTGGGCTAAGGAGAAGAAGAACTGGACTGTCCAGTGGTCCAAAGTCCTCTTTTCAGTTGAGAGCAAGTTTTGTATTTCATTTGGTCCTAGAGTCTGGAGGAAGGGTGGGGAAGCTCATAGCCCAATTTTCTTGAAGTCCAGTGTTAAGTTTCCATAGTTTGTGATGATTTGGGGTGCAATGTCATGCTGGTGTTGGTCCATTGTGTTTTTTGAAAATCAATGTCACTGCACCTGTTTACCAAGAACTTTTGGAGCACTTTATGCTTCCTTCTGCTGGCCAGCTTTTTGAAGATGCTGATTTAAATTTTCCAGCAGGATTTGGCACATGCCCACACTGCCAAAAGCACCAAAAGTTGGTTTAAATGACCATGGTGTTGGTGTGCTAGACTGTCCAGCAAACTCACCAGACCTGAACCCAAAAGAGAATCTATGGGGTATTGTCAAAAGAAAATGAGAAACAAGAGACCAAAAAATGCAGATGAGATGAAGGCCACTGTCAAAAAAACCTGGTCTTCCATACCACCTCAGCAGCGCCACAAACTGACCACCTCCATGCCACACCGAATTGAGGAAGTAATTAAAGCAAAATGAGCCCCTACCCAGTATTGAGTACATGTACAGTAAATGAACATTACTTTCCAGAAGGCCAACAATTCACTAAAAAAAATTTTTTTATTGGTCTTACGAAGTATTCTAATTGGTTGAGGTAGTGAATTGGGGGTTTTTGTTAAATGTGAGTCAAAATCATCACAATTACAAGAACCAAAAAAAAAAAAACAAAAGACTTAAACTGTACTTCAGTCTGTGTGCATTGAATTTATTTAATCCAAGAGTTTCACAATTTGAGTTGAATCACTGAAATAAATGAACTTTTCCACGACATTCTAAGATGCAGAGGCACCTGATATACCTGGTACGCAGCAGCAGCTGGATGCAATAATCGCATGGCAGTGTGCATTGGCTCGTTTAGTTTACACTCAAAGTAGATTGGTCTCTCTAAGCGAGATCCCAATTCGTCGGTCATCCGACGTGATGTCACCGTTCCCTCCTTAAGGGAACGAGGTTTACATACGTAACCGAGACGTTTGGTTTAAAACCCTGCTACCAACGCATAACAGTAGTTTCATAAGCCTGAAGGACTTGATTAGTTGGATTGTGTGTTTTTAATTAGGGTTGAATCTAAACTCTGCAGGGCTCCGGCCCTCCAGGAATTGAGTTTGACACCCCTGTGTTAGATTTACCCAAAACTATATCTTATTGTAACACAGTTCGTAGTCATGCACACTTATGTTTAACCGAGACATCAGAGCCAGCAGGCAAATGTCAGAAGGACTAGCTGTGTGGAGGCTGCTCTCGTCTGGAAACATGAGCACTGAGCACTCGCTGATCGGGTGGAGCTCCCGTCTCCGAAATCAGCGAAGCACATTTTCAACGGTGGTTAAAATACAGTGTTGCGTGAACTCAACCAATCAGCATGTAGCGCCCAAGTCCCACCCCCGAAAGTTCCGGACCTTCGCGAGTAGGGATTTTCTGAGGGGCAAATATTTAGCCAGAACTTTTAGATCCTGATTTCTGCAGTGGAAACGGGACTTAAATATTCATCTCTTGAAACAAATAAGCCACTTTTCCACCGAAATTACCTGGAAAAATTTGTCCCAGGAACATTTTTTTCCCCAGACCTGTTGCTGTCTGCGTTTCCATCGCGGTCTAAAGTTCCGCGAAGAATAGGCAAATAGTCTGGTGACATAGGTCTGCGCGCGGACTTGCATCCTCGGTAGTTTCGAACTTCGCGAGTTCGACTCAGGTGAACTCTCGCGGACGGGACGACGCAAGTCCGGTAATTCTGCAAAGAGCAGCGCAATTGATAACATCAGTCTGCTCACCTTGGCTACTGTAATTTTCCTCACTGTATTTACAATAAGATGAAATATGATATTAAACACCACTGCCTGTTTTCGTTTTCATTTAAACATATTAATAGCCGCAGAAATGTAGTTCAGGGAATGTACATGCATTACAATGAAATGAAATATTATATCAAACAGTATTGCTTCTTTTAATTTTTATTTTAACATATTAATAGATTAATAGAATAAAGACCAAAGATTACCTGTTAGATTTACCCAAAACGAATCATATCTTCTGTTTAACCACTACGCAGACATCAGAGCCAGCGGCAAATGTCAAAAGGACTAGCCGAGTTGAGGCTGCTCTCATCGGTATTCATAAGTACTGAGCGCCCGCTGATCGCGTGGACCCCACATCTCCAAAATCGGCAAAGCACATTTTCAAATAGATGCTGTCTTTATAAAAAAACTGCAGATTTGAGTTTGTAACAACTACGTTCTCGCCTGAAATACTTTTAAAACTACTGTTATTGTGTCTCATGACACAATAACAGTAATATTTTTAAAAAATTATGCGAATGTGGTGGTTGAAATACAATGCTGCGTGAGCTTAACCAATCAGCATGCTCAGCGCGCAAGTGCCACCCCGAAAGTTCCGGACCTTTGAAAAAGTACTACCTCGCAAGCGCAGGGTCTTTCTGAGGGGCAAATTTTTACCCGGAACTTCATTTAGATCCTGTGGTGGAAACACACCGAGTACCGGCCCAAAGTCTCTAGTTCCTGGGGAAAGTTCCTGCGGTGGAAACGGGGCTATAGAAACGTGACAAGTCTGTACTGCAGTTCTCTGCATGTTTTGTACGGGTCTATTTTCAAGTTACGTGACAGAAGACTATGATTTCAGCTGATTACTTAAATCAGCTGGGTTAAATAATGGAGACATACAAAAATATGCTGTGCTGGGGAGGCTCAAGGAATGGTTTGGAAACCCATGGTTTATAGATTATTTTGACATTTCCAATTCCTTTTATTAGATCAAAGTGATTCGTCCCCTTGCCTCTAAAAGTACTTTTGATTTCTGCTCAGATGTAGATCGTTTGCTGGAGGTTTTCACCTTTAATCTTTTGCAGTTGCGTTCAAAAAGTAGGGGGCAGAGGGCATTGAAAGTGACCCTAGTAAGAGGATATAACCTGGAGTCACTGTGGCTCTGTCTGTTACAGAACAAGGTGGAAGAGCTCAATCAACGACTGAGACAAGTTATTGATGGTAACTCCCTTCCCTTCTCTTTAGATTGGTGTAGTGATTCTGAATGAGCTGTCTGATGTACAGTTAAAGGGATAGTTCACCCAAAAATGAAAATTCTGTCATTAATTACTCACCCTCATGTCGTTCTAAACCCGTAAGACCTTGGTTCATCTTCGGAACACAAATTAAGATATTTTTGATGCATTCTGAGAGCTCTCTGACCCTCCCATAGACAGCAATGTAATTAACACGATCAACGTCCAGAAGCGTAGCAAGGAGATTGGTAAAATAATCCATGTGACATCAGGGGTTCAACTGTAATTTTACGAAGGTTTGGAACGACATGAGGGTGAGTAATTAATGACAGAATTTTCATTTTTGGGTGAACTATCCCTTTAACTTGCACTGTGATTTAGCTGCTATGGTTCATAATGAAATTCCAAGAAATGCAAAAGGAGAAATTTTGTAGTATACACTATCTTTTCCATACAATGACAGTTTATAGTGACCACAGCTGTCAAACAACATGATGTAAGTATCTAGGAGTTGATAGTTGCTATTGTCTTTTGGAGTCATGCGATATGTGACCAAAATGTATTCACTGATAATTACAATGCTTTAATCCAAAATTACCTGCATTGCATTCAAGTATGCAATGGCATTGCTACAGACAACTCTATTGGTGCCTAAAATTCCTTTTTGGAGCCCCAATCTTCACTTTCATTGTGTGGGAAAGATCAGGACATTGCAGAATTTTTCATTTTATGTTCCATAGAAAAAAAGAAAGTCATATGAAATTCCATGCTGGTAAATAATTTACATAATTTTTATTTTTGGGTGAACTAACGAAAATTCTGTTTTCATTTACTCACCCTCGTGTGGTTTCAGATGTAGTAATATTTTGTCACTTTTTTTCATATTAAAAGATTACTCTTGCCTATTTTTTTCCTTTTTAGACAACAGAAATCTTCCCTACGGTCGGCCAGCAGTTATGTTCCGCACCAAGTACTACATCCTTCATCATAGTGACTACATTAGTGGCTACAGTGAAGCTTTGTCCATGCCTCTCTGGACATCTTATACTGTATCTAAACAGGTACAGTTTACAAAATTATGTTGGTCTGTTGTCAGTTCACAAAACAAATTAAATAAACTGTTGACTGTTGTATTATAGTCTAAACCTGACTTTGTGGATGTTCTGTTGCAGGTAGATTTCACCCCTCTGACTGAGGCTCTGAGTAACTGTGTTCGGCTTGATATTAGAGTTCCTTCAGCCTACAGTCAGTCCTGCTCAAACTACCACGCAGACAAACAGATCTCCTACAGCTTCCTCTATCCACCTCGTGAGGTTTCCTACTCTCTCTATAGTGTGCAGCCTAGCCTCAGCAGTTTCATGTACCAAAGCTAGGCCAGTTCCTGGAGCCAACTGGACAGAACTAGTATAGCACTGGGCTTAATTGGTTTCTGTCCTGATGATCTAGTTTATTGGATCCAAATGAAACTATTAAAGAATAAAATTAAAAGTTACTTTTAAAGGGGACCTATTATGGAAAAATTCACTTATTTTTTACTTATAATTATTTTTGAACAGAATTTTGTGTCTGCAGTGTGTGTATACAACCACCCTATAATAAATACAAATCCACCCCCTCCTTTTTCCCCATAGATCAAAAAACAATGAGCTCAATGACGTCACTCATGTCTGCAACCAAATGTTTTCCCAAATCACATTGGGAAAGGTACCAACCATGACTGTGATGGAATGTTCCCTATTCGCGTTGATCCTCCCCCGAGTGAGCTGTACACAGTCTGTCATGTTTATCTCCTTGCTAGAGCAACTAGTGGTGATTCTAAAGTTCTACTATACATGTCTTTATAGTGCATAGCAAACATCATTACAGTATTTAGTGTGGAGGTGATCCACTCATTCATTGAAAACAGCTGAAAAAAACCACCACACATTAATTTATCAACTAAACATTCAGAAACATCCTCTTGCATTCTCAGAGTTATTAATTTTGCTGGTGTATGTCCATTTTCAGTGTCATTCCTACATATACATAATACAGGTACATATTGGTTCTCCTGCTTTATTGTATCCAAGGCATGAGAACAACAACCCTGCATTCCATTCGGAAGGGCTCATACCTATACCCTAATCCCTTCAAAGGTTAAACTCTGGAGGTAAGAGCTTTGAAAAGGTGTAGGGGACCCAAAAATGTTTTCTGAAGTTGCCCGTCTTCTTCATCCTGTCCCACAGGACGGGGCCCCCCGTTCCATAAGCTAAAGAATTGTGCAAGGATAAATGGGCCGAAGTGGTCACATCAGTTGTAACCTTCGAAATCCGTCATCGACGGGCCCTTTGAAGTGGCCATTTTGGCCCACTTCAGGTTTTGAACGGACCTTCAAGATTGGTGGCCATGATGGTTTTTCATCCAATAATTGCACAGTCGGAGGGTGATATCTCCCGTTTGGAACACGACCAAACAATCCTCATTGGAAAAGGGGGTGGAGAGAAGCAGCTTATTTGCATTTAAAGATACACAAAAATAGCACGCTTTGGATTATATCCAAAAAGCGACTATATATATATATATATATGGCATAGTATAATAAAGGAGCTGTGGCTATTTTGAGTTGAAACTTCATAGACACATTCTAAGGACAACTGGGACCTATATTACCTTAAAAAGAGGCATAATAGGTCACCTTTAAAATGAAAAATAAATCGAAAAATCTCAGTTGATAGCACTGGTCAAGAGCAAATACTTATTTTTGTCTAGACTGGGTCATAGCATTGTTTTTAGTACACAAAATTGTCAGCAAATTGCAAGAATTTTGAATACAATGCTTTATAATTTGGTGTTTGTCTAACTTTTTTTCATTATCTTCTGATTTATAGAGTTGTCCTCCTCTCAGGAAGTGAGATATGATGCCGTTCTCATTACCAACACTGTACCAATGTACCCAGCATTGAAACGTAAGTGCCTGTTAAATAAGCTATATGTAGTTAAGTGTATATTTATGACTTTATAACCCTCCTACAGTGTCATAAATATGCCACTGTCTTAATTATAGTGGATAGCCATATTGATGCCAAGAAGAAATATCGCTAACAATTTTACATATACTTTGTGTTCTAACCATTTGAATGTGTATGTGTTTAATCAAATGCTGGCGACACAATAGGCCACACTGCACATACTATAGCTTCGACCAGGGATCTCCAACCCTGTTTCTGGAGAGCTACCATCCTGCAGACTTCAGTTTCAACCCTGCTCCTCCAACACTCCTGCCTATAATTAACAAGTAATCCTGAAAACCTTAATTAGCTGGTTCAGGTGTGTTTGATTGGGGTTGGAGCTGAAATCTGCAGGACGGTAGCTCTCCGTCTCGATCGGGAGCAGTTAAATAATCGTAATGACTCCTCACAATAGAGGATTTTTTGGACATAAAATTGTTTGCGACAAGCCTCGAATAGGACCACACACCCCCAATCATTTGGGGGTACAAATCAGGCTTAAAATTGGTGTTAAAATCATCTAGTGTGTGGCCAGCCTTAGCAGAGCTAGGTTTGCGAGGTTGCAAACTTTGAATTGTTTTAAATGGCCCCCAGGAACCCCTACAACAAAAAGTTATACAACTACATTAAGTGTGCATGTGTTTCTGTGTGTGCACACTCACCCTTGTAGGTTAATTTATTTGTACATCTGTCTGTGATTTGAAAGCAGTATGTGTGTGTGGCCTGTGGTAGAACTTTGAAAACAGGCCACAGTATGAGAGCCACCTCTGTTTCAGGAAATGTACACACATGTTGTATTCCCTCATAGGAAATGAGACACCCAAACAAAAATACTTACACAGATATTCACAGAAAACATAATTTAGAAGTAAATAAAATGTCCTTTATACTGTTCAAATGGAGTCCCCACATGGAATCTGCCTCACTGGAATCTAGAAATGTCTATATAGAGGGTTTGGCAGCAGAGGTGAAAATAGAAGGCTGTTATGGATGCTGGGTCTGCTTTAGATTAGCTGTGCTGGCAGTTAACTGAGCTGCCACCCACATAGCGACATAACCCTTTCAATTGTTTATATACAGCAGAATATGTGCTCTGTTTTTTTGCGTTTTATCCTCTCTTAGTACTCTGTAAAAAGTGGTAGCCTGCAGTTGTTACCTTAAATAACTATTTCTGCCTGATTTTTGAGAAAATAATAATAACAACAATAATAATGAAAACAGTTAATTTGTTTTGTTAAGATTTTTTTTCCCCTTTTTATTATAAGAATTACAGAAGGATTGCAACAGCACACTTTAAGTTAATAATTAGTGAGCATGTTGATCCTAAGACAGGTGATACATTTGTTCCCCGATAGGGAACTCGCACTGCGTCCTCGACATTTTGGGGAATGATGCCAGCATGTGTGAAAAAACTCCAGTCCTTTTGGTACATTTAGTCCGTGACATCTTAGGCGGGTGCCCGGAATTATAAAAGGGCACCTGCTGAACATGTCACTAACTTTTGTTGTCTTCAGGAGCTTTTTTTTGTTTTGTTTGTGTACTATTTTTGCGAAACTGAGCGAGCCTTTCAAGAATTGTTTCAAGTATTCAACTTGTGCGTTTTGTCCCTGGGTGAGGAGCATGCGTGTTCAGCGCTTGAGGGCTCTGAATGCATGCATTGTGAGAAATTCACTATGCGGAAGCTCCAATCACATTTATCTCTTTTCTCGAGGGAAGAGGTGCAAGTGTCTGCGCCTCATGGGTTGGGTCCCACTGCTGCTGAGGCATGGTGGAAACTTAGCTTGTGGGGATCGCAGGTCGAACTCCGGCTGCAAGCTCGATCGCTCTATCACTGGAGTCATCTGATCCTGATAGCGTGCTGCTGGTCTATTCTTTTCAGGATGATTATGAAGAGATAGATGTGGTTGGTGACGACAATGATAGTGTGAGCACTGAGTTGTCACTGGCCACTCCCAGCCACGCATACAGGGATATGCTGGAGGCAGGGGCGTAAATTTCGTCTAATAGTTGGGGGGGGGACAATAAATATAATATTTCTCAAGAGCAATGTTTGAAGGGGACACAAATAATACAGCTAAAATTGTAAGAAAAAAGAAAAAAAGTTTAAGTTAATGTGGCCACGTATGTTACCATACTATAATTATTGCTCTGCTTTAACCCATTCCAAGGGTGTGTGCGACACACTGACGCGCGTGTTGGAACACACACACACTGTGAACACACACCCGGAGCAGTGGGCAGCCCTAGTTCGCGGCACCCGGTGGTGTTGGTGCCCTTGAGCAAGGGCACCTCAGTCGTGGTATTGAAGGTGGGAGAAAGCACTGGTTATTCACTCCCCCCACCTACAATCCCTGCCGGACGAGACTTGAACCCACAACCTTTTGGGTTACGAGTCAGACTCTCTAACCATTAGGCCACAAACTCCCCCACCCGTGGGGGTAAGATTTTATAGATTGTATTATTAGGATTGGTGTAGTATACTTGTACTTGTAAGGATATGTATGCACAGAGGAAAGCCTTACTACTAGTAGGAGGGAGACCGTGCCAAATTAGACAACGTCAAGCTGTGGTCGTGCCGAGACAGGGCTCGTGTCCATTGACATTACTATCCGTCACAGTGTTGCCAAGTCCGCGGTTTTCCCGTGGAATTGGGCTACTTTATCACTGTTGCCGCGGGTTGTTTTTCATGTCCGCGGGTTGAAGCGACCCAATAACGTGTATTTTAGCCCCCAGAATGCGATGTTTAACCGGGAGAACCGCCTCGAAACACGGTTAGTTTGGCTAGTTTTGAGTAGCAATTGGACGGGTTTGTTGTTGTAAAAAACCTGCAACCCTATCCGTCCGCGGTAACATTATTATTGCTACAGAGCCGACTCCTCGAAAAATACATTGGTAGCATCTGTATAACAGAAAAATATCACTTAATCCGCTTTTTAAGTGAACAAAAGAGCCTGACAGCCTTACTTGACTGGATGTTCCACAACTACCTGACTTTTGTTCTCTTGTCTCACACTCGGACTTGTGGTATGTTCGTGATGACTAGGAAGTCCTGAGGTGGTTGAGGAGCTGCGTTGCGCACTGAACAAGCTAAGTCTCTGTGCCACCAGTAACTGCTGCTGCCATTGGTATGAGGGGCTACAGATAGGCATCCTGTGTATCAACCTAGTGGCCCAATAAGAAAAATCTTCCTCTAGGAGGCGAGTCTGTCTATAGGCCCCTCGCTGATGCTCAAGATAAATCAGAAATCTAGTGTTGTCTTAACCTGCGTGACGTGAAACTGAGCAGGAAGAAAAAAGAACGGAAGCCCGCGCCCCTACACAAAACCCTTTCCCTCTATGAGAGTTGGCAATTGAAGTGCTAACACTAAAAACAAAAAGGGAAAAATGGAATCTCCCAGGCCATGTCTAGATAAGAGATTGGTGATTGCCGCTCCCAAGGCTTGTGGGGGGGGGGGGGGGCACGGGTGTGGGGGGTCTGATCATTTCTATTCTTTCTTGATCATCTTTTTCCCTCCCCCCCCCCACCCTTTCCTTTCCCCCTTTCTCCTCCCCCCCTCTAGTTTTATTGCCACTGCTTACAATCATCGAGTCCTGATTCCTGATAATGATATTTTAAGTGGGTTCTCTCTGTAGAGGTAAAATAAATTTAAAACACAAACTCACTTTTAACTGGTGTTCCAGATCTCCCTCATTTGACTCTGCCTGCGCGTGTTCTCTTCTTCTCCTCTGTTTCTGTTTTCTTCTTGTCTCCTTCAGACAACTAAGTTGGTCACATTTTCAGCAGGTGCCCTTTTATACTTCTGGGCACCCACCCAAGACGTCACGGGCAGGGCTCGACAAAATAAAATTAAAGGGTTAGTTCACCAAAAAATAAATTAACTGTTTTAAAACCCTATAACCCCTCACCCTCTAAGCCCTCCTACTTTATATTTGACTTTCTTCTGTAAGACGAATCCATGATTTATTTAAAAATTGTCCGGCTATTTCCAAGTTCTTATCATTGCATCAGCGGGTGTTGCAGTTTATCATTCCCACAGTCCCTCAAAATAAAAGCATCGTCACCATACTACAATGTGCCCACATAGCTCTGGGGGTAAATAAAGACATCCTGGTAGTGAATTAAATTGTGCGTTTTTGTTAAAGAAAATAAAAAACCTATTTTTCAATGTAAATAATAAACACTTTTCTCTCACCACTTTCCGGTATCGTGTATATATGCGAAGGCGATCCTGTGGATTACCGCAGCCGTATTCACCTCTTTCCCGCCCTCTGAGATATGCTATTCCTCTCGATTTTGTTTATTTGAGCAAAAGGAAGCAAAGTTTTAATGCTTGTTTTATTATGGATGCGCATGGGCTTTATTGAAGGACTTGTGGAATGTCCAACTGCAACAACCCCGCTACCGCAATGATAGAGCTTGGACTTAGAGGCTAACACCGGGGCCAAAAATTCATTCGGTACCCGCACCCCGGAAGAGACCCGTAATGTGGCTACAACTGAACCGCCCAGACCTTTCTATTATTTTGGAAAGTTGGACCCGGTCCGTGCGAACCTAGAAAACCTGTAACCACATTTACACCCTACCCGAACCGACGCGGACCGTCAATTATTGATAGATGGATCCGCACCGAACGGCCGGGAATACCAGACCCGACTGGAGGCTGGGAGAGGTAGATGTTGTAACCTGTCTTGGGGAGCTGAGTGAGGGATGAGTATGAGGTTTGAGGGGGAGGGACGGACCATCGGGCGGTCACTATTCCCATCAAATTTGGCTAAGTCAATACCATTGCGGAAAATTAACTTTTTTTGTGTCTTAAATGTAAGAAAACACGAAAATGGAGAAAAATGAAGACAAAAAGAGAAAGGAAAAAAAGAAATTTAAATAAAAAAAAAGGGAAGAAAAGAAAGCCTTTTTTTAGAAAGGGTGTACAAAAAGGAAAAGAGCCTTCCTCTCCCTTCCTTCCTCTCTCCCTTGTACCTGACTGTGATGCATACAATCCTCCTTGCCTAGAAAGTTCCATCCGTGTTATTCCTCTATTGCCAATTGAAATGCGTAATCCACTCATTATTCCAGTTTCAAAAGTCAACTTGCTGTCATGGTGATGGATGACAAATGCGACTTTGCAGTTTTGCATTTTTTGTATCTTAAGTCAACTTGCATAATAATTTGGACTGTTTGCCCATTTGGATTATAATAATGATTGCTCGACCAGTGCCATGGCTGCTGACGTTAGCTTTACTTATTTGCTATCATCTCTGTGCTCTCTGAGCCGAGTGTGAGCAAAAATTTTAGATATAACAACAATATGGTTCATTCATAATATTATTAAAAAAATTATCAATAATAACTCACATCACTCATGAAAGTAACGTTATCCATTATCACCGTGCGTGTGCATTAACTCCGCCCACCCAGCTTCTGATGACGTCGCTCGTGTTTTTTTTTTTTCTTTTTCCACCTTATTTCAAATTACCGACTCATACTTTTCTCATCCTAATTTTACAAGTTGAAAGTTAAAAAACAACACACGCACAGCGCTGACTGACTCTGATCCTAAATCCGGGTGTTTCTTCGAATCCGATCAACTCTGGTATTACACACAATGTTAAACAGACCTGGGACCCGAAGTAATAGATTGGGACCTGACCCGGACCCGGCTGACCATTTAAAATATAGCCCCGAACCCGGTCGGGTCCCGGATCCTTGAATCTCGGGTCCTCCGTGTAGACCTCTACTTGGAATAGCCAGGACAATTTTTAATATAACTCGGACTGGATTCATCTGAAAGAAGAAAGTAATATACACCTAGGATGCTTTGAGGGTAATTAAAACACAAGCTAATTTTCATTTTTTGGGTGAACTAACCCTTTACCAAATCAGGTGAGTCAATGATTCAGTGAGCCATTCATAAAGACAGTCACTTGCTTTGTTTCTGAATGAGTCAGTCGTTTGAATGAATCTGTTGAATCAATGACTCACTCATTAAGACAGTGACTTGCTGCCACCTACTGGTGGTTTGGTTTCATTTTTAAAAGTAGGCCTTATTGCATTTTTCCAACATTTTGTATTTATGTGTTAAAAAAAGTTAAACATTTATTCTTATAACATTATTTATGCATTTGCAATTTTACTGTGTAAATGCATTTATGGAACCTCTTATCTTCATTAAACAGTCTGAGTAAAATCTAAATCTAAATGGCACTTTTGATGCAGTTTCTGTGTTTCCTCTGCAGTGGAAAGATAGTTTGTTGATACTGATTACATTTAAATGGTATCATCCATACAGTGTCTAATTATTCTAACTGAATGTATTGATAAAATGTAAAAATTTGACGTAAATGATGACACATTTTGGAAAATATTGCCCTTTAAGGTTAAAACGTGTCCCAGAAATCAATTTAAGGCAAATATCTCTAATATGCTGATTAAAGTTAGACCTGATAGAGCACTGATGAGACTATTGCTTCAGAATGGATTACATTTACACCAAAAAAAAAAAGGCTCCCCCTAACTTTTTTTACTCAGTGACTTACTATTTCTCACGTCAGCTTAATGTCGAGCCCTAACGGGCTACGTGGAACAATAGGATTGGAGTTTTTTCACACATGCTTCCAGACGCCGATCATGCTGCCAGCATTCCCCAAAGTGTCTGCTAGAGGACGCAGCGTCTCATTCCCTCTTGGGGTACCATGGTTACATGCGCAACCCAGGATGTTCCCCTGTGCAGAAACTAGTCTGACACCCCGTTTAAGGTTGAGGAAGTAAATGCACACATCTGAGGTCACGTCTTCTAACAATCCAATTTTTGTCTTTTAACAATTCATATTTCTGTCTCCATCGCTGTCTTATTATCTTTGTTTGGTTGTTTCAGGTGTGTGGGGTTATTTTCAGAAATCACTTGTGAGACGTTATGCTATAGAGAGAAATGGAGTGAATGTGGTCGTTGGACCCATCTTCGACTATGACTACAATGGTCTTAGAGATTCAGCAGAGACAATAAAACAGTAAGTTGTCTTCACGGTCTTAAACTTCTCGCTTAGAAATTAGTTATTTTAAGTACACCAGCAGTTGACAGGTCTTTGGGTCAGTGTTTATATTAATGTAAATGATTCTACATGCAGCATCAGCAGTCTTTGCTGTTTCTGGCAATGCTGTATTCACAAACAGTGCATGAGTAGAGAGAATGTCTGTGCACCTAAGATGAATTGATGAATGCATGCATATCTCTAAGTTATCTGATCCATGACTAGTTGACAGACCTAACAAGTCCTAAAATGTATTTGAATTTATATAATCCTTCAGTCTGAGTATGTAACTCTTTCTTTGTTTACAGGTATGTCAGAGGCTCTGTGCAAATCCCAAGTCATTACTATATTGTGGTTACTAGTTGTCTGGATTACACACAGACTGTTGACTCCTGTGCTGGTCCTCTCAGTGTGTTCTCTTACATCCTTCCACACCGATCAGATAATGAAGAAAGCTGTAATGTAAGTTCTCTTCTCTTCTCTTCTCTTCTCTTCCACCATGCTATTGATTACCACACGTTTATAGTAAATATATTTGTAAATGGAAACTTATATGAGCAGTCTGACCATGCCACTGTTACAATTGATAGTCCTGTAAATATGCAAGTATCCAGCTGTCAGAAGAATTTTTGCTAATAAAATAATTTACCTATCCCACCTGCCCCCGGTTACATTCATGTCAACTTTAATAATTTTTATTGTCTCTAGTGGTACACAGTAGCAAGTCACAGATGTGGCACATAGAAAATGGGATGAAATTACCCCGTATATCCTTTAATGCAGAAGTTTGAGTTAGTTAAAATTGTGCAGGTTTACTGTACAATAACAGGGAGAACTGCTTTGTGAGTTTTTAACATGCTTCTCATCCAGAGTTCAGAGGATGAGACAAAGTGGGTCGAGGAACTGATGAAGACACACACGGCACGTATACGAGACGTGGAGTTACTTACAGGACTGGACTTTTATCGCCGCACCAGCAGGTCCTATGAGGAGATTCTCTCTTTAAAAACTTACTTACACACATATGAGAGTGAGATCTAAACCACTGCATCCCAGCATTATCATTCACTACATCTTAACTGGCTGGATGCAGAAGTAAGGTGTATATTTTTATACAAACTATCATATTTATTGTTCTTTTATTGCTAATCCTAATGCAATTTTTTTACATTCTCCTCCTTTGACAGTGACATATATGCATGAGAATTTTTTTTATGAATTTTGTAATACTTAATAAACGTTTTGACCTGTGATGTTTGATATGCTGATGTAACAAAATTAAAAGATATCTGTACTGTAATCAAACCTGTTCTGTTATGACATCTGTGAGGTGTAAACAGTTTGCACAAAGTTCTTCTGCTCATTTTTAAGAGAATGGCACCAACACGTAATGAAGAAATGACAAAAGCCCCTTTCACACAGTAATACCAGTATTACCAAGAGTACCGCCGCTCCCTATACGCAGAGTACGCAGATTGCTAGGGCACCATCCCAGTTGCTAAAAAAAACCCTTTTGTTCTATATTAATATTAACATATACATATGTAATACGTAAATAAAAATATAAACATGAACATAATACATAATTATAAAAAAAAATACGTTTTACGGTGAACGCAGTAGACAGGCGAGGCACACGTGACGCGCCATTCCCGCGCCTGCGCCATGTTTGCGGCTGACTGCAAATGATCATAACTGATGGACAACTATGCCCGGGAAAAGACATCAGTAGTCCGGTGTTACGAGATTTTCGGTTTCCGAGATTTTCTGTTTCAGTGGGCGGAGCAACATGAATATTCATGAGTTTCCCGGACATGCGCGTGGAACTGAGAATTTCAGTTCACGCTCCTTGTATTTCAGCTGGTTTAATGGTATATTTTAAAAAAGGAAAATATTTTACAGCGTTGCACAAACCTATGCCTAAACTACATTTGTTCATAATTTTGTAACAGTTTATAATGTTTTCATTAGTTTGCACGTTTTGTGCAGTCGTCGCTGACTGAATGATTGCAGGCATTCAGCACACTTAGTTGTAAATTACTTTGATTTCAGTTCGTTGAGCTGTTGCAATGCTTTAAAACTGTCTGTTGTTAGTTGGTTTCATTTAAATACAACAGCTGAAATAAACTTGTATTTGTGGATCGTTTTCATCTATCCTGGTGTAACTGTTCTTAAACCGTTAGGCTTAGGCTGTATTTACAAAATGAATAGGAATCGAAGACCACACACACAAGCATGAAAGTGTTCCTTTAATAAGTAAAATTTTGGATTAAACAAAATTCTATGGACACAAGTTTAAAAAGTAGCCTACATTTGGCACACTAGATGAGAAAACAAATACTTCACAGCATTTTATGGAATGGAATAAGAAACTAATTTCATGTTAAAAAATAATTTTATTAACAAATGTTCATAAGTGTGCTTGTTTTGATATGATATATACAATACTGTTCTAAGGATTTGTATTAGTAAGGTTCACGTCACCAACTACATCAATTAAAAATATTAAAAAACATTAATATTGTGGAATAATTTTACAATTTAAAATAAAGTTTTTTCCCCCCCTGTGATGTCAGATCTCAACTTCTCCTCTTCACATTTCACAAATGATCTTCAGAGATCATTCTAATATCCTGATTGTCTGCACAAGAAACATTTCTGATTATTATCAATGTTGAAATGGTTGTACTGCTTATGAATGTGGAAACCATTATACAGCGACAGGATTCCTTGATGAATGGAAAGTTCAGAAGAACAGCATTTATTTGAAATAAAAATATTTTTTAACATTATAAATGTCTTTACTGTCATTTTTATTAAATTGATGCATTCTTGAAGAGCAAAAACATAAATTTCTTTAAAAAAAAAAGAATTCATAGTAATCCTAAACTTTTGAATGTTAATGTCATGTATCAAATGCCAGAATCAAGTGAAGAATTTTTTTTTTTAGCTTTATTATGTCATTTTTATACAGCAGATAATACAAGGACGTTAACATCACACACTCTTGTCTCCTATGTTGTCTTGTTTGGTGCACACATCTTTTTAGTTTGTAACAAGGATTCAATAGTGATTCATGCTCAAAATTCAGGAAAACTTTACTTTATTAATCGCATCCTCCATGACTAACATTTTCCTGGATTGAGTGTGAATCACTATTGAATTCATATTTTTAAAAACAAAATTTCACTGTCTCACATACAGTGGGTACGGAAAGTATTCAGACCCCCTTAAATTTTTCACTCTTTGTTATATTGCAGCCATTTGCTAAAATCATTTGTTAATTTTTTTTCCCTCATTAATGTACCCACAGCACCCCATATTGACAGAAAAACTTTTTGCAGATTTATTAAAAAAGAAAAATTTGAAATATCACATGGTCCTAAGTATTGAGACCCTTTTCTCAGTATTTAGTAGAAGCACGCTTTTGATCTAATACAGTCATGAGTCTTTTTGGGAAAGATGCAACAAGTTTTTCACACCTGGATTTGGGGATCCTCTGCCATTCCTCCTTGCAGATCCTCTCCAGTTCTGTCAGGTTGGATGGTAAACGTTGGTAAACAGTCATTTTTAGGTCTCTCCAGAGATGCTCAATTGGGTTTAAGTCAGAGCTCTGGCTGGGCCATTCAAGAACAGTCACAGAGTTGTTGTGAAGCCACTCCTTCGTTTTTTTAGCTGTGTGCTTAGGGTCATTGTCTTGTTAGGTAAACCTTCGGCCCAGTCTGAGGTTCTGATCACTCTGGAGAAGGTTTTCGTCCAGGATACCCTTGTACTTGGCCGCATCATCTTTCCCTCGATGCAACCATCGTCCTGTCCCTGCAGCTGAAAAACACCCCCACAGTATGATGCTGCCATCACCATGCTTCACTGTTGGGACTGTAGTGGACAGGTGATGAGCAGTGCATGGTTTTCTCCACACATACCACTTAGAACTAAGGCCAAAAAGTTCTATCTTGGTCTCATCAGACCATAGAATCTTATTTTCCACCATCTGAGAGTCCTTCAGGTGCCTTTTGGCAAACTCCAGGTGGGCTGTCATGTACCTTTTACTGAGGAGAGGCTTCCGTCTGGCCACTCTGCCATAAAGCCTCGACTGGTGGAGGGCTGCAGTGATGGTTGTCTTTCTACAACTTTCTCCCATCTCCCGACTGCAGCTCTGGAGCTCAGCCACAGTGATCTTTGGTTCTTCTTTACCTCTCTCACCAAGCTCACACACTCCCCCGATAGCTCATTTTGGCCGGACGGCCAGCTCTAGGAATGGTTCTGGTCGTCCCAAACGTCTTCCGTTTAATGATTATGGAGGCCACTGTGCTCTTAGAACCTTAAGTGCAGCAGAAATTTTTTTGTACCTTGGCCAGATCTGTGCCTTGCCACATTTCTGTCTCTGAGCTCTTCCGGCAAAAAAAAAAGTTTTTCCTTTGACCTCATGATTCTCATTTGCTTTGACATGCACTGTGAGCTGTAAGGTCTTATATAGACTGGTGTGTGGCTTTCCTAATCAAGTCCAATCTATATAATCAAACACAGCTGGACTCAAATGATGTTGTAGAACCATCTCAAGGATGATCAGAAGTAATGGACAGCACCTGAGTTAAATATAGAGTGTCACAGCAAAGGGTCTGAATACTTAGGACCATGTGATATTTCGGTTTTTCTTTTTTAATAAATCTGTAAAAATTTCAACAATTCTGTGTTTTTTCTGTCAATATGGGGTGCTTGTGTGTACATTAATGAGGAAAAAATTAACTTAAATGATTTTAGCAAATTCTGCAATATAACAAGAGTGAAAAATTTAAGGGGGTCTGAATACTTTCCCGTACCCACTGTATATCGTAGAACTTCACGAAACACACATAAATAAAAAGAAAACCAGTAGATAGAATAGAGAAGCTAGTGTTAGAGGCCTTTTTTTTTAAAGAACACAAGCAGTTGGAAAACGAATAGAGAGTGCAAGTGTTAGAGGGTCAAATAAAGATGGAAAAAATTTGTTTTTAGCCGATTCTCGAAGATGGCTAAGGACTCAGCTGCTCGAATTGAGTTTGTGCAGGTCATTCCACCAGGAGGGAACAGTTTATGTAGAAAAAAAGCCTAATTAAGATTATATGTGTTTATGAAACTTTATGACTTAGACTATAAATAATGTTGCATGAGTGTTTGTTTGTTTGCATCAAAATAGACCATGCATTTTGTATCACTGATCATCTGTATCATCCAGGTACAGGGCACACCTTGTCAAAGACAGATGACCAATAACGACAGTGTCGTGGCAAAATGTTTTATTAGGCCACAGATATGTGGTGAATGTTAGGTAATTCCCCATTGCCAGATGACAGTTTTAAACTTAAAAGGTAACATAGAGTCATAAAAATAAATAATTTGAAATGGTATTGTATCTGTGCTACTATTGGAACCTGTAGCTGTAATCACCAGGTGTTTCGGGATTGTTTTTCACTGGCATGGAACCATAACCTTGTGTTAATCTTAATTGGAAATTTTACATTGTTTTTGAAAAAGTGTATACAATTTAACAATTCCAACCAACGCAGGGAGAATGTTGAAAGGTGAGTTAAGACCATGTCCTCACACCATTATACAAAAAAAAGTCCCAGATACGTTATAGGTTATTTCATTTGTTGCAGACAGTGGGATTTATTCAACGAATGAAACCACTAATAACAGACGCCGTTTTCAAGTCATCGCACGCTACAAATTGAGGGCACAAAGAAGCGAAATAATGTAAGGCTACCACTAGCGTGAAGTTTGCTGTGCTTTAGTCCTACATTACACAAAGAAATTTTTGGCCTGCAATCATTTAGTCAGTGCCGACTGCACAAAACGTGCATACTAATAAAAACATTATAAACTGTTAGGAAATGATAAACAAATGTAGTTTGTGCAACACTGTAAATATATTTATGGCGGGCCTTCCGGTCCAAAAATAAGACTAATAACTTGTTGCGGGAAGTCACTATATTATTGCCAGGAGCTACTGAGTTTGCCACGACTCACCCTCCTCACACGGCGGGCGACTCACTCTCCTCATCTGGCGACTCACTCTCCTCTAGTTTGGTCGTTCTTGAACGATTCGTTCATTTTGAATGAATCTTTAATGTGACTCGGGAGGAACGAGTCGTCTCGGGGAGTGATTCGTTCAGTCGCGCATGCGCAACATCATATAGGTTCTGCACTGGAATTAGTCGAGTAGTTCACCTGGTTCGAGTCTTCGGGTTTTTCTGAGTTGTTCGTTCATCACGTGACAGCCCCATAAGCTTAACCAATGCAGTCTGAGCCTGAAAGAGACTTGATTAGTTCAACTCGAGTTTTTTTGGGTTTTTCGAGTCACTCGTTCATCAAGTGACAGACCCATACGCTTTAACCAATGCAGTCTGAGCCGGAAAGAGAATTGATTAGTTCAACTCGAGTTTTTGGGTTTTTCGAGTCACTCGTTCATCACGTGACAGCCCCATACGCTTTAACCAATGCAGTCTGAGCCGGAAAGAGAATTGATTAGTTCTTTTTTTTTTTTTTTTTTTTTTGAAGATATAACATTCACAGGGGATACAGTCATAGCAATAAAATACACACACCCAGAATACAAAACAATAAATACATAAAGAATAATAAAAATGAAATATAAACAGAACAAAAACAAATAAATAAAAAGTTAAACATCTTTTTTTTAAATAAATAAATCATAAATAAATTAAAATAAAAAATAACTTAAATGGAATATTACACATAAAATGTAAACTTCAAAGAATACACAGGAGGTAACCCTTACATCAAAGTCAATATTTTTTCCATCAATACAGTAGTTTTAGCAGCTTTCTTATTAAGTGATGAGCAGAGAGATACAAAAAATCCTAAATACAATACAAAAAATCCTAAAATTGGGCATACAATCAGTAACTTTACATTTGTGAAGATGAAATAGGCCAAAAAGAGTTAACAGTTTTAAGATATCATCCAGCTCCTTTGATCCTGATTCCCAAATTAAAAATAGTGCATTAATTACCTCAAAACTAAAAAGTTTGTTGTAAGCTGAGAAAAAAAGCTAGGATATTTCTCTCCAAAAATCCTTTGCGTTTACATTTACATTTAGTCATTTTTCAGACGCTTTAATCCAAAGCGATTTACAAATTAGGNGCTAAGAAAACAAGCCAAGATATTTCTTTCCAAAAATCCTTTGCATTTACATTTACATTTAGTCATTTTGCAAATGCTTTTATCCAAAGCGACTTACAATTGGGGGATACATTTAGCGATTCTTCTTAAAGAGGCAAACAGATACAGGAAGTGCTTGTAATACGAAGTTTCTAGACATTGTTCAAATAAGTACAAGCTAAAAAGAGAAGGAAAAAATAAAGAGAGAATTTTTTTTTTTTATTATTATGATGAAGTCAAGTAGCTTCAAAAGAGAAGAGCTGTCGCTTGCATACTCATGCATGTTTGCATACTCACATAAAAAAAATAAGTGTGATATTGTTTCCAAATTAGAATTACAGAATGTGCATTGTGAAGAGATGTCCAACTTAAATTTTGAGAGTAAAGAATTACAGGGATAGTACACTTTACAAAAACTCGCTGATCAGATCACAGACACAGAACAACAACACCCGGACTCTGTTTTAATCATTCTCGGGGACTTTATTAAAGCAAATCTTTCCCGTGAACTGCCAAAATACAGAAAGCACATCACATGTCCCACCAGAGACAGTAAGATATTGGATCACTGTTACACCACAATAAAGAATGCATATCACTCTGTTCCCCGAGCAGCTTTGGGCCTCGGATCACTGCTTGGTTCATCTTATACCGAACTACAGGCAGAAACTGAAATCAGCTAAACCTGTATTAAGGACTGTAAAAAGATGGACTAATGAAGCAGAGCAGGATTTACAAGCTTGTTTTGACCTCACTGATTGGAGCGTCTTTGAAGCTGCTGCCACCGATCTGGACGAGCTCACAGAGACTGGAACATCTTATATCAGTTTCTGTGAAGAAATGTGCATTCCTACCATGACTCATTTAACCTACAACAATGACAAATCATGGTTCACTGCAAAACTCAGACAGCTCCGTCAGCCCAAAGAAGATGCTTACAGGAAGGGGAACAATGTCTTGTATAAACAGGCCAAATAAACACTGGAAAAGGAGATCAGAGTGGCAAAGAGGAATTATTCAGAAAAAATAAGCATTAAATTCTCTTCCAGTGACTCGGCATAAGTGTGGAAAAGTCTAAAAGAAATCAACAACTACAAGACACCATCCCCCAGCACTGTGGAGAATCAAAACCTGGCAGACGATCTGAACGAGTTCTAATGCAGGTGAGAAAAAAAACCACACATGACCTGAACACCATCCACCAACATTCACACTCCAGCCAACCCCCCCCCCCCCCTCGCCCACCACCTGCAATTCAGATCAGCGAAGACGAGGTGCGCCAGGTCTTCCGGAAGCAGAAAAGGAAAAAAGCACCAAGCCCAGATTGTGTTACACAAGTCTGTCTGAAATCCTGTGCTGACCAGCTGGACCCCATCTTCACAAAGATCTTCAACAGATCACTGGAGCTGTGCGAAGGTTTTTTTTTTTTCCCTTCATGCTTCAAACGATCCACCATCATCCCCGTCCCAAAGAAACCCAAAATTACTTTACTTAATGACTACAGACCTGTAGCTCTAACGTCTGTGGTCATGAAGTCTTTGAAAGACTGGTGCTGGCCCACCTAAAGGACATCACTGGACCCTTGCTGGACCCTCTTCAGTTTGCCTACAGAGCAAACAGGTCTGTGGACGATGCAGTAAACATGGGACTGCATTATGTTCTGCAACATCTAGACAGACCAGGGACTTATGTGAGGATCCTGTTCGTGGACTTCAGCTCGGCCTTTAACACTATAATCCCAAACTCCTCCTGCCCCAACTATCTCAGCTCTCCGTGCCCACCTCCGTCTGTCAGTGGCTCAACAGCTTCCTGACAGACAGACAGACAGCTAAGTGAGGCTGGAAAAATACACATCCAGCACCCGTACGATCAGCACTGTAGCTCCTCAGGGTTGTGTTCTCTCCCACTGCTCTTCTCCCTCTACACCAAAAACTGCACCTCTAAAGACCCCTCTGTCAAACTCCTGAAGTTTGCAGACGACACCACACTCATCGGCCTCATTCAGGACGGTGATGAGTCTGCTTACAGACAGGAGGTCGAGCAGCTGGCTGTCTGGTGCAGTCTCAACAACTTGGAGCTCAACACGCTCAAAACTGTGGAGCTGACGATGGACTTCAGGAGAAAACCCCCTGCACGCCCCCCACTCACCATCATGGACAGCAATGTGACTGCAGTGGAGTCATTCAGGTTCCTGGGCACCACACTCTCTCAGGACCTGAAGTGGGACACTAACATTGACTCCATTGTGAAAAAGGCCAAGCAGAGGTTGTACTTCCTTCACCAGCAGAGGAAATTCAATCTGCCACAGGAGCTGCTTAAACAGTTCTACTCCGCCATCATTGAATCAGTCCTCTGCACTTCAATAACTGTCTGGTTCAGCTCAGCTACCAAATCTGACATCAGAAGAGTCAGGAGGGTTAGTCCGGAATGCCTGCAGCGAAATCATTGTTACAACCTCCCTGCTCTCAAGAACATGAACGTATCCAGAGTGAGCAAAAGGGCTGGCAAAATCACTCTGGATCCCTCACATCCAAGTAATCTCCTTTTTTAACTTTTGCCATCTGGTCGGCATTACAGAGCACTGAGCACCAGAACGGCCAGACACAGGAAGAGTTTCTTCCTTCAGGCAATCCATCTCATGAACACTTGTCAATAACTGTGGAACACACACTATTTTTATTCACTCATACACTTATTTATCTTACACTCATACTCAGCCTACACCTCAATTTTGCACATAATATACAGTACCTGTAATACAAAAAAACTGTCTATTGTAATAGACCTGCACATACAACTGTCAATTTATATATTTTTATTCCTTATTTACTTGTTCTATTTTTTATTATCCGTGTTTTGTGTTCTGTCACTGTCATTCTGTTACACTGTGGAAGCTTCTGTCACGAAAACAAATTCCTCGTATGTGTAAACATACCTGGCAGTAAAGCTCATTCTGATTCTGATTCATATGAAGAATCTTATAGTAAAGTTCTTTCATCTTGTTAGGTAACAGAAACTTGTTAATACCGGCCCATATTTTAATAGTAGAAAGAAAAGGGTCATTTATTTTCCACTTATAAAACGCTTTAGGATGACAACTAAACTTCTTAATAAGGAATTTTCTAATCCAGAAATGGTTACATTTAACATTAGAAAGCTCCAGACCTCCAATACAAATTTTTGGCATTTCACATTTTGAAAATCTGTAACAATTCCTAACCGAATGTAACAGTTTAGGTGAAATAGAATTAATAACCCATTCATACACTCTAGGTGAGGTATCCACTTCAAAGATTTCTGAAAATTCAGAATAGGAATAGAGGTTACCATCCTTTTTTAACAAATCTAAAACCAAAATTACACCTTTGTCAAACCAGTTTTTAATAAAGACAGATTTTTTTCCACGCAGCACATTCTGATTAAGAATTGATTAGTTCATCTCTCGAGTCTTCGAATCGTTCGTTCTTTTGTCACGTGACGTAACAGCATTGGATAGAGAAATTAGTTAATTTACAAGCTTCCTTACCAACAGGTGCATAGTTATCATTATTATAATTATTATCATCATTATTATAATTGTATTTACTCTTACAGTTATGTGAAAATTGTAGCTTTTTACTTCTTACAGTTTTTAAATGTGTGAATTTCTGTCATGATGGCTATTTTCCATAACACTGAATGTTGTAACAAAGGTAATAAAGAGTCATTATTAAGTCTCTTTCCGGCTCAGAATGCATAGGTTAAGCTTATGGGGCTGTCACATGATGAACGAACGACTCAAACCCGAAGACTCGAGAGATGACCTAATCAATTCTCTTTCCGGCTCAGAATGCATTGGTTAAGGTTATGGGGCTGTCCGTGATGAACGAACATTCGACTTGTCAGATAAGAGGTGATGTGAGCTAATCATAGACTGAAGATCCAGGTAAACAATTAATTCATCTTTTCTGTTTCTTATAGCACTTTTGTATTGTTTGTAGTGTGATCAACCTTTGCGGTAAGTAGACGTGTCAGGGAAGTAACACGTAACATTTTAATATTTTGCTAAAATGAACGAAATGATTCGGAAAAAGATTCGTTCATTTTGCTGAACGAGACTCAAAGGTTCGAGTCGGTAAAATGATCCGAACTTCCATCACTATCGGGTAGGGTGTGCTTGGGGTGGGGGGGGGGGGGGCAAAAATGTAAGCACTTTTATATTATTATTATATAATTTATTATATTAATTTATTATATTAATTTAAAACAATTATTATCAATCAATATTGCATGTATTCAAACTGCGTGTTTTTGCATACAACAAGGGTCGTTTTGGCTTGGACCTATAGGCGAAGGGCTTTGCAAAATGCTTAATTATCTCCCTCATTTCTTTCGCTCGTTCGCCAGGACTCTATAGCATTTCCCCTAGTAACCGCAGTAGTTAAAGAGGCTCAGCACCTGTTTTTGAAACTTGCAGCACTCATATTTAATCAATTAAATCAAGCCTTTTGAAGTGTAAGCTATTTCTCAATTTACATGTATATTTGTTTTCTTCACCGGAGCACCACCTGAGTCTTCTCCTCCCGTCTCATTTCTTCCAGTGATCCTTTTCTTCACGCAGTCATCACTGTTGTAGGTTGCCACGTTCAGGGGACAAATGGGTTGAAATTTGTATGTGTCGATTGTGTGAGAAGGATGCGTTTCATACAATATCTGGCAACTTTTGGAACCAATCTGGAATTTTTTTTGTGTTCATTTTTCATATAATGAGGTTTGGGCCATACAAATTACGGGAGTTTTACAGGAGGCAAATGTAGCAAACATATAAAATACGCACAGTGGGATTTTTTTATAGAAAGATTACAAATACGGGAGAAATACGGGAAAATATTTAAACGGGATGATAGCGGGATAGAATGGTAAAATAATGAAGAATCCCGGGAAAACGGGAGGGTTGACAGGTATGATGCAACGACGTACCAAATAACGTACTGGTGACGTAACTTTGTGATTCCTATTTTCGTCGTGGCGACGTTTTAGTGGTAAGTTCCTGGAACGTGGCAAGTACGTCCTAACGACCAAAATACCACGTCCACCTTATTATTCTCACCTTTAGTCCGGGTCTTGAGGATGTGTTCGAACCTTACATTGAAATCCATTTAGAACTTATAAGCATTCTCTGCTGTAAAAATAAACCTTCTAAATTCTAATGGTTTAAAGTGCTACAGGGGATTTTTTGTGAATACATTCATTACATACATGCAATGCAAACCAATACAAAAACATATTACATTCTAATAGAAAACGAAAAAACACACTGCATTCATTTATTAGTCAGCATTTATTCAGTTCCTTTTCAGTCGGTCACTACGAGTCACGTCGTGACCGACGAATTGGGATATCGCTTCGATAGACCAATCTACTTTGAGTGTAAACTAAACGAGCCAATGCACATTGGCATGCAATTATCCAGCTGCCGCTGATCACAGCGTGAGTATAATAAGGCAGCAGGTGCAATGCATACCAGCTTTTCACTTCGGAGCCGAGCGACAACATCGTTCTGCTCTATGTTTATTTTGAGAACTACGAGTTCAGCACGCTCTGGGAAGCTTTCTGTGTTGGCGGGACGGCGCTTCAGCAGTGGTCGTTCCAGTGTCGAGTGGGTTGCGCACTTCAGGCTGCACTACCCCCCCGTCGTGCTGCAAGCGGCCATTTCCCCTATGCGCCTCAGCACTAAAAGAGCATTTCCTAAAAAGAGCAAATTTCTCTAAAAGAGCTACACGGGTGGGTCTTTATAAAGATGACGGATCGTCCTTATAAGGATGCCGTTTCACCCGTGCGTTTCTGGGTGCGGTCGTTACCTGGCACCGGGTGATGGTCACGATTGCTGCCTCACGTGTCTGGGCATTAAGCACGCTGAGGTGGCCTTCATGGATGAGCCATGCTCTCATTGCGAGAAGATGACCATCTCGGAGCTGCGAACCAGGCTCCGCTACTCGCAAGGTGGCGGAGTCCCGTTGCCGCTGCCACGATCTGGGGCTCGTTCTGGCGGAAGGCAGATGGGAACCACTTCCAGCAGTAGCGCGGGCGGTTTGAGGGTTACAGTGATGGCAAACCACGCAGGGAACCAACCCTCTGGGTACCATCACTCCTCTTGCTCCTCCGATCCAGTGGAGCGACCCACGGAACGCGCTGGGCCCTCTTTAAAGAGCGTACCAGCGGTATCCAGTGGACCGCCCACGACCAGATGTCGATCCAGCATCAGGAGGGAGAGCTGATCCGATGCGGGGATTCGGCCTACGCTGCCGCCTCCAGGATGGTGCAAAGCTGAAATCGTTTATTTTTTTTTTTATTTTTTTTTTTTTTTTTTGTGTTGGATCCGGGCTTACAGCTATGCTTTCCCGGGCCGCCGAAAGAGTTGGGCTCGAGTGGAAACCTCCACCGCGTCCCGAACCCTCAAGGCTGGATGATTGGTTTCTCGGGGTGGTTTGCGCTGGTTCTTAGCGCCCCGCCCCGGTGCCTTTCTTCCCAGAAGTTCATGATGAGTTCACCAGGTCGTGGATGGCACCTTTTACTGCCAGAAACAAATCATGCAGCTCCTCCTCCCTCACCACCCTCGACAGCGGTGCAGCGAAGGGATATTCGGCGATCCCCCCGGTGGAGCGGGCAGTAGCGATGCAATTGTGTCCTAAGTCCACCTCCTCCTCGCGGGTAGACCCGGTACTTCCTTCCCGGGCCTGTAGGCATTCGTCTGGTCTAACCGGCGGTGCCTATATGGCTTGCGGGGAAGCTGCTTCCGCCTTACACGCCATGGCGTTACTGCAGGTCCACCAGGCTAAGGCACTGAACCCCCCCATTTTTTGGTCCTGCCACCCGCATGGGTGGTCACGATCCGGAAGTTCTGAAAGAGCTCCGAACCGCCACTGACCTCGCGCTCCGAGTGACGAAGGTCACCGCGAGTTCTCTGGGTCGTGCGATGTCCACGCTTGTGGTCCAGGAGCGCCATCTCTGGCTGTGTCTGGCAGACATGAGGGACACCGACAAGGTTCGGTTCTTCAATTCTCCTGTGTACCAGACCGGCCTCTTCGGCGACGCAGTCGAGAGCTTTGCCCAGCAGTTCTCGGCTGCCCAGAAGCAGACTGAGGCGATCCGACACATCCTGCCCCGGCAGGCAGCTGCTGCCTCCATCCGTCCGCCGGCTGCAGCGCCCCAGCCTGTTCGTCGCCGAGGGCGGGCCCCCGCGTCCGCCCCCCGCTCCCGCGCCACATCAGCAGCAGCCTTCAGCAAAGCGGCGTCGTGGAGCCGGGCGTTCATTTTTTCCCGCTGTTGGACTCACGGCCGACGGTACCCAAATTCTCGACAAAAGAGCAGTTTCCTTTATCTCTGGGTCCCAGGAGGGCACGGAGAGTTGCGGACGGACTAACGCCGGACCTCAATCATCCTCCTCCTTCGCCAGACGGCAGCAGCGGGCGGTTCGAGAGCGTCAACAAAGGCCCAACTCACGCACCCTCTGCCAACCCGTGGAACCAGGTGAGCCTTGCACCCCACACTCACACCCCTCTCCGGCCCGCTCACAAGCCGCCCAAGCTGGGTCCCTGTGTTCCACCTCGCTGCCCCACTGTGGGTACGGCGGTGGTTCTGCTGGTCCTGCTTGCACGGTGTCTGGGTGCCTGGCTAGTGCTACCCAACCCGTCTTGTTGGCTTCTGCGGACCATCAGCCTCGGCGATGCGATTCAGTTCGCCCGGCGCCCACCCAAGTTCAGCGGTATCCGCTTCACTACAGTGAAGGCGGCCGATGCCCCTGTTCTACGGGCAGAGATCGCAGTCCTACTGGCGAAGGATGCGATAGAGCCGGTCCCTCCGGCCGATATGAGGTCGGGTTTTACAGCCCTTACTTCATTGTAACCAAGAAAAGCGGTGGGTTACGACCGATCCTGGACATGCGCGTACTGAACCGGGCCCTTCATCGGCTAACGTTCAAGATGTGACGCAGGACACGAATCTGTCCGGGTCTGCGGTCCATCTGTCCCCGAGATTGGTTTGCAGCGATCGAGCTGAAGGACGTGTACTTTCATGTGTAGATCCTTCCGCGTCACAGACCATTTCTGCGGTTTGCGTTTGAAGGACGGGCATATCAGTATAAGGTCCTGCCCTTCGGGCTGTCCCTGTCTCCCCGTGTCTTTACGAAGGTCGCGGAGGCAGCTCTTGTTCCCCTCAGAGAGCAGGGTGTTCGCGTTCTCAACTATCTAGACAATTGGCTTATACTAGCACAGTCTCAGGATCAGCTTGAATACGTTCAAGGGCAGGACAGCGGTCCCACTAATTTTTTTTCAGAGGCTCCTGGTGCATATGGCGGCCGCTGCGGCACTTACACCGCTCGGCCTGTTAAATATGAGACCGCTCCAGCACTGGATTTATGGCTGAGTCCCGAGGTGGGCGTGGAAGTGCGGCACTCACTGGGTCCAAGTTACATCGGCCTGTTGCCAAACCTTCACCCTGTGGTCAGATCTTGCGTTCCTCCGGGCAGGGGTGCCCCTAGAGCAGATCTCCAGGCATGCTGTGGTCTACATGGATGCCTCCACCACGTACAACGGGCATGCAGTCTCAGGGGTTTGGATGGGATCTGCATTGGCACATCAATTGCCTAGAATTGTTAGCAGTGCGCCTTGCCTTGAACCATCTCAAAAGGGTGCTTACGGGGCAAGCACGTGCTGGTCCGAATGAACAACACAGTGACCGTTGCGTACATCAACCAACAAGATGGTCTGCGCTCCCGTCGCTTATCGCAACTCGCCCGCCACCTCCTCCTTTGGAGTCGGAAGGTTCTGAGGTCACTTCGTGACATTCACATTCCGGGCCTGCTCAACCATACAGCCGACGAGCTGTCTTGAGCAATGCTCCCGGAAGGATGGCGACTCCATCCCCAGAAGGTCCAGCTGATTTTTAGACGTTTCGGAGCCGCTCAGGTAGACCTGTTTGATTCTCCAGAAACCTTCACTGCCAGTGGTTTACTCCCTGAACAAGGGGGGAACACTCGAGCCAGACCGCACCTAGAACACAGCTGGCCGCGGGGCACTCGCAAGTAGGCCTTCTCCCCCAGTGAGCTTCTCGCACAGACATGTGCAAAATCAGGGAGGAAGAGGAAGCAAGTCTTTGCTAGTGGGGGGTTCTTTTTTGTTTGGGGGGCCGTATTGGCCCACGCGGGAACCGGGTTCCCCGAATCAGTGATCCTCCACGACTCCTCTGAGGAAGGATCTGCTTTCTCAGAGACGGGGCACACTCTGGCACCCGCGTCCGGATCTGTGGAAACTCCATGTATGGTCCCTGGATGGGACACGGAGGTTCTAAGTAACCTACCCCAAGATGTAGTGACACCATCACTTCAGCGAGAGCACACGCCTACGAGAAACCGTTAGCTTGAGGGAAACTGTTCGTCGAAGTGGTGTTCTTATCGCAGAAGAAGACCCCCGGAGAGGCCACCGTTTGCGGTTGTGCTTTCCCTTTCTGCAGCAAGGGCGGGAGCGGAAGGCGTCTCCCCTCACCCTAAAAGTCCAGGTTGCGGCTATTCTGCGTACACATGACCAGTGAAGGAAAGTCCGTGGGCCAAGCATACGACCTCGTCATTTCAGGTTACTTAGAAGGAAGGTTCCCCCTTTATACCCTCTTGGGACCTGTCTCTAGTGCTAAAATCACTACAGCAGGGCCCATTCGAGCCTTGCATTTAGTTGAGTAAAGTTTCCTTCATGAAAAACTCTGCTCCTGCTTGCAGGGCCTTGCCATCAATGGCCAGTGCAAGCGCTTTCGGTCAACGATTCGGCTAGAGTTTGAGGCCAGCTGACTCCAAGATAATCATGAGGCCCGGGCCCGGCTACGAGGCCCAGGTTACCACGACACCTTAAACCAAGTGGTGAACCTGGCAAGCGCCTGCCACCGGAGGAGGCCAGACCCAGCCGGCTTGCTCTGTCCCGTCCAAGTATTAAAGGTGCACGTAGACCCGGGACACAAAGCTCAGGACCTAAGACAGCTCTTGTCTGTTATGGAGGCCGGAGAAGGGGAATCCGTCTCTAAGCGGGATGGCCCCACTGGATTGTGGATTGCCATCACCCTGGCTATCAGGTTGTGAGCTCACTCAATTAGAGGTGTTGCATCCTCATGGGCGCTGGCTTGTGGCGCCTCGCTGACAGATATTTGTAGGGCTGCGGGCTGGGCGACCCCCAACACGTTCGCAAGATTCTATAGCCTTCGTGTGGAGCCATTATCCTCCTGTGTTCTCACCTCAAACGGGTAGTGGTGCCGAGAGGCACCGGTTAGTGTCGGCTTGCTAAAACTGCTGCAGAGTGTCCTACAGTAGACCTTGTTGAGATCCTCCGTCACCCTCGGCAGCGGACGCGGCAGAACGTCCGGCGCCGGGCCTTCACGATGAATCCGCGGGAACCATGGAAGGCGGGGTTCCATATTGAGACCTAAGCGGTTCTCGTATGTGTATAGTCCATGGTATAGCCATAGAGCCCGTGTTTCCCTGGCAGACTTCTGCCTTTCCAAGAGGGTTACAATCACCTCCATTTCTCCATATACACCTAAACGGATGCTATATGTGTATTTGCTTCCGAAACCTCCTTTGGGAAGGATGGGGCTTCCACAGCGTCCCTGTTCCAAGTGGAGCAGGTACGTTTTCCCAGTGTTATCCAGTCTCAGTTAGTAAGGTAGTGCTTTGAAAAATGGTGAGTGGAACTACTTCTCCCGAGCCCCGGCATTCACCAGATAGGGGCGCAGGCGGCTCGCACAGGGCACTGGAAGGGGCAGCACCATGGCGCTTTGGTAGGGATCCCAATGCGTCGGTCACCAACGTGAGGTCGAGAGTGACCGACTGAAAGGGAACATCTCGGTTACGTATGGTAACCCTCGTTCCCTGAAGGAGGGAACGGAGACGTCACGTCCCGTCGCCACGGTTGCTGTACCACCGCTGAGCGGCCGGGTCATCGGCTCGGCTCCTCAGCGAAAAACCTGATGCTTTGCACCTGCTGCCTTATTATACTCACGCTGTGATCAGCGGCAGCTGGAGGCAATAATTGCATGCCAATGTGCATTGGCTCATTTAGTTTACACTCGAAGTTGATTGATCTATCGAAGCGATATCCCAATTCGTCAGTCACGACGTGACGTCTCCGTACCCTCCTTCAGGGAACGAGGGTTACCATACGTAACCGAGACGTTACTTTCTACAAATAAGACAATACATTTTGAACATTACACCTATTCTTTAACCATGTAAAGTGTTACCAAGTCATGAGCACAGAAAATTTAACACATCAATTCATAGATTGCGCAATATAATCAATGAATAATGTAAACACTGATTAAAATGTTTTATTTTTATTGAAAAAGTTCAAGTTGCTCATTATGGATGGGTATAGTTAAACAGTGATTATATCAATGAAAATGATCAATAATTATCAGTAGGCCTACTCTATTGACTCTATTGATGAACTCCCCATAATTTGGTGCAAAAAATAGAGGCATGATATGAAACGATTCAGTAGTTACTTCATTATTACTTTTTTTTGTAGAAATAAGTTAACCCTCTATGGCATAGTGTTGCCTTCAGGCAATGAACCACTTTTTTGGACCTGACACCCCTTTAATTTTTTAAATAAAAAAATATATACATATAATATCACCTTACATGTCTGTTCAATAAAATGATGGGCTGAAGTGGGTGTAGCCTTTTGTTTGGGGATGGAGCAGTCATTTTAGGAAGCAAAGCTGCATGGAACGGCATTGGTAAGATAAATAGCACTGTTTAACATGTTTAAAATGAAATATCTTTATATAAAAAAATATATGCATGTGCATCAAAATGTAAATAAGTTTGATTATTAAAATACTTATTTTGTTTTTATTTATATACTAAAACTGTGTTTTTTTTGTTTGTTGCCTCAGGCCAATATTGTGCAGTTAGAGCACTTTTGTTCAAGCAATAGGCCTATCATGCTAAAGTGTGGATGCATATTAGAACCATATGGTGCATTCAAGTCCTCCTATGAATTTTATGTTTATGAGCTCTGAAAACTAAGAATGTGCATTATGTGTGTAATTTATATTTATTATTATTATTATGCTGCCACAGAGAATCAAGCCTATCAGCTGATAAACTGACTAAATGAGTAGTGTATTCGGGCAAACTTTATCTTCACACACACGCAGTGACACACACACACGCAGTGACACACACACAGTGGCACACACGCAGTGGCACACACGCAGTGACACACACATAGTGGCACACACGCAGTAACACACACACCACAGTGGCACACACACAGTGACACACACGCAGTGACACACACAGTGGCACACACACAGTTTACGAGCTCTGAAAACTCAAAGAATGTGCATGTGTGTAATTGATATTTATTATTATTATTATTATTATGCTGCCACAGAGAATCAAACCTATAAGCTGATAAACTGACTAAATGAGTAGTGTTTTCTGGCAAACTTTATCTTCACACACACAAAAGAAGTTTCTTCTGCTCACCAAGGCTATATCTATTTGATCAAAATTACAGTACACAGTAGCGTTGGGATGATAGACGATGCCATCTTCCATCGCCGATGGCTGACAGACATCACAATGTTGAGCCGGCATTGTGATTCTGTTAAAAAAACATCTTAATTAATCACACAATATTGCTCAGTGCAATGCATGCTTTCAATTTCCGCTCAGTTACTTCAAATAATTTTTTCTTTTCTGATGATTTAATAATAACATAATGAAGTTGTTCATGGTCACAATACAAATTACATTCAAAACAGTTCAATGAGCACATTTAAAACAGTAAAGGTTTTATTGTGCAAAAACGTCAAACAAATTATTGGCAAATTATAATACAGCAACAAAATTCAAAATTATTTAAATTAAATTAGATTAAATAGGTTAGAACATGCAGGTCAGATCGTAGGTGTTGGATAATAAATATGTTACAATAAAATAAAAATAGCCTAATAATAATTCAATTTAATATTTTAATCCTCTGACATCTGCTCCGCATCCCAGATAGCACACGTACATCTGCAAAATGTCTGTTAAAGATTGCTTCATCTGGAAAGCGTCTGCTGTGTACAAACATCTGATAGACGTCTCTAAGATGTCAGTTTTACATACATTCTAAATCATAAACATCTTAAAGACATCTTCTAAATGTCTATTTGACATCTGATAGGAAACGTCCTACAGACGTATTGCAGATGAGCAAACAATAAAAACTCTAAAAATAGAGTGCAGATGTAAATGCAGACGTCAAATAGATGTCTCCGTGATGTACATGTGCTATCAGGGATTGCTCCTTAGGCCCGGGTATACTTCACTTTCCGCATTCATCTGATGTCATCATCTTTACCATAAATGCTAAATACCATGTACTTCACCTTAGTTTTTCATGTGATGCAATGTCAGGACATAGGATCAGTAGATCTTAAACAGATTCTTAAATTTGTAATCCCACAATCCCCCCTTTGAGAGTTCTAATAACTCTCACATAATACAACTTTAAACCTCCATAAGTCCATTCTATAGCCTATGCTTGTTAACATAAGCCCCATCTTACAGTCATGTAACTTTAAATAAAAGTTACAGGCACATATAACTTATTCTGTGTCTTGTCCTAGATTTACTTAGGTGTAATAGTTCTTTTCAGAACCATAACTGTCGACACATACGACAAGGGATGTTAACATGTCGTACATGTTAACATGACTTTCCCACGTACAGTCGCTCAGATGACTTTTTGTTCTCATGAAGCTTGTTCATAGATGCCTGAGGTGATGCTTTACACCAGGGTGCCACTTATGAAGATGACATGGCATATACACAAGAAAACAAAGAAACAGCAGACCAGCAGTACTCATGCATAAACATAGAAACATCGCGAAGCGATGGTAAAATGTGTGATCTGTTTGAATTCTATTGAGAAATTGCCACTTTAAAATGCTATGGAGAAAGTCAAACATTATCTAAAAAGGCATTTAAACAAATAAGACTGATGAAAAGAGGAGAAAATGTTATCTTACACCACCACTTTTTACTACTCATGACCACCTTTACCAGAAGAATTTATCACGTTTTATTGTAGGCTTATTTATTGTGATACATTTTGTTGAACTTGTTGTAGAATATATAATTTATAATTATAATAGATTAGGGAATAGGGAATAGATTTTTCCATATAGATTTATATTACAACTGTGGCATGTTTCTAAATGTGCAGGCTATTGTTTTTCATAACAAATAACAAACGGCTGATTTGGCCCGCTGCCCAGTTAAAAAAAAATATTTTTTTTTTTATTATTTATTTTATTATAATTATTATTTTATTTTATTGCCTGCCAAATGTACCAAAGTGATCATTGTTGTGTTTAACATTCAATAATAATTCGATAACAAATCATGAATCGGTTAGTCAGCGCTGTGATTCTGCTCACGTTTGTTGCGCGCTTCCATCAAGCGGTTTAGGTTACAGAGTAATCAATAATGTGCGGGACTCGAGGAAGGAAAGGAAGTTGCCAGAATTAAGCAGCAGCGAATTGTAGCTATATTACCTGTTCAGAGAAATCATTATTATCTATTGTAAAGTTGCATTAATAAATTTAGCAGACAGATGAGGGAGCTACAGCAGACAACACCACAAAAAATATATAATAATGCAATAACGGGTTCAGTATTATTTTTCTATAACATATGGTACTATTTTGCTTAGGCACTTTTAGAAAAGTATTGTAAAATATTATATGAAAATATATATGTTTTGTTGTACATGTGGGTGTTTAAAAGGGCTGTGAAGGAAAGGAGAACAAATCAATAAACATGATTTTGTCCTAATTTTCATATTTTGTAATTTATACTAAAATGTTTGAGGTTATTGTCTGCAAACTAAACTACATATGATTTTTTTGGTGTTTGTTGCAACAGGTTTGCAGTTTAGTCGTTCATTAACAGCAGTACTCGCGCTGGTTAATTGAAAAGAAGGGACGGTATGTGATCCAAGAGAAATTGCCTAAATCAACATATATTAAAGTCAAGGCACCTTTATTTAATAGAGCTGTTTTAGCCATAGCAGTTAGTGTGTCAAAGCAACATTACTGCATTAATTAGGAGAATAGTGTGTCAATAATTTCTTCTCCTTGTTACAAGTATGGTAGAACCATCACTTCAACCACAAAAGATGCCTTTGTAAGTAATCTTCCTGATTATCAAATTCATTAGCATATACACTACCTCAAGAACAACTTGATGATGTAAACAGAAATTAGGACTCCTCTTCTAGCATTTTAGATAAGGGTTTGCTCCTTTACACTTAAGGAAGATTAAGGAAAAGAGTCTGACACTGTGGTATAATGAGTACACTCGCACCCTAAAGATAGCAGCCCGGAAAATGGAGCGCAGCTGTAGGAAAACAAAACTATAGAGGTATTTCGTATTGCTTGGCGGGAAAGTACCCTATCCTACAGAAAAGCATTAAAAACTGCTAGATCTGATTACTTTTCGTCTTTTTTTAGAAGAAAACAAACATAACCCCAATTATTTATTCAATACAGTGGCTAAATTAACGAAAAATAAAGCATCAACAGGTGTTGACATTTCCCAACAGCACAGCAGTAATGACTTTATGAACTACTTTACTTCCAAGATCGACACTATTAGAGATAAAATTGTAACCATGCAGCCATCAGCTACAGTAACGCATCAGATAGTGTGCTATAGATCCTCTGAGGAACAATTCCACCCATTCTCTACTATAGGAGAAGAAGAATTGTTTTAACTTTTTTAAATCATCTAAACCAACAACATGTTTGTTAGACCCTATTCCATCTAAGCTCTTAAAGGATGTGCTTCCAGAAGTCATAGATCCTCTTCTGACTATTATTAAATCATCACTGTCATTAGGACATGTCCTCAAAATTCAAACTGGCTGTTATTAAGCCTCTCATCAAAAAACCACAACTTGACCCCAAATAACTAGTTAATTACAGACCGATCTCGAATCTCCCTTTTCTGTCCAAGATACTAGAAAAGGTAGTATCCTCACAATTATATTCCTTCTTAGAGAAAAATAGTATCTGTGAGGATTTCCAGTCAGAATTTAGACAGTATCATAGTACTGAGACTGCTCTAATCAGAGTTACAAATGACCTGCTCTTATCATCTGATCGGGGTTGTATCTCTCTATTAGTGCGGTCTATTGGATCTTAGGGCTGCATTTGACACTATCGACCACAACATCCTTTTTAGTAGACTACAAAATTATGTTGGCATTAATGGAAGTGCATTGGCATGGTTCAAATCATACTCATCAATTCGTAGCAGTGAATGAAGAGGTATCATATCGATCACAAGTGCAGTATGGAGTACCTCAAGGCTCAGTACTAGGGCCGTTACTTTTCACATTTTACATGTTACCCTTGGGAGATATCATTAGGAAACATGGTGATACTTTTATCTTTTATGCTGATGATACTCAGCTCTATATAACTTCGCGGCCCGGAGAAACATACCAGTTTGAAAAACTAATGGAATGCATAGTCGATATAAAAAACTGGATGACTAGTAATTTCTTACTGTTAAATTCTGAAAAAACAGAGGTGTTATCGGATCTAAAACCTCTGCATGTAATAACCTATAACACCTTTTAACACTTGATGGCTGCTCTGTCAATTATTCGTCATCAGTTAGGAACCTAGGTATGCGGTGTTTGAGTAATCAATCGATTTCCTTTAGTGAAAGATTTATTTCTTAGCATTTAATAATCGGCATTTTTCCACTCGTAAATAAGTATATCTGATAATATTATTCGACCTATGTTCTTTGTCAATGTCACTATAATGCTTAGAATGTTAATTTTTTGATGCGTTCTATGACTCTCAAGGTTAGTTTATTATTGTAACGCTGTATTGGTGTGTTTGTTCGCAGCAATAAAACAAACTAGCAATGCTGTTTGGGCCATGAATTATTGAACTTTATCTAGTTTGTATGATGGTGTTTACTAGAAACCAGGAACACTATGACCATATTAGCCCCGTTCTGTCAACACTGCACTGGCTACCAATTAAACATTGTATAGATTTTAAAATCGTGCTTATTACTTATCGCCCTACGCGTGCCACCCTCCCGCTTTTCCGGTCGTGGAGCCCCCCGGGGATCGCTTGATCAGTCGGGGAACGAAATGCCGAAATAAACCACCCGTCACGCCCAAACCCGGGGTGCTATCGACTTGGGGGTGGTATCATTCGAAAGCGGGCCTCTTTATGTTACATCGAATTCACGTTCGAGAGTGTCCCTGGAGTTGATAGGGAGCCCCGGATTATTTGGTAGGATCTTCTGCGTCGTGGGTTCGCGATTTTTGATAGTGGATTACCTTAGTTGCAGCAATTTCATTCAGTAATGGATGTGTCTTCTTGTTGTTGCGATGGGCTTTAAGCAGCATGTCGACAAGCGGTCTTTGTTTTTGTTCTTATTCTGTACCTATAGGGAGCCCCTGAATTTGGTGTGGATTCGTCTGTTCGTTTTTTTTTTGCAGTTAGGAGATATGGCCATTTTCAAAGTACATCTTGTGTTTTTTCCATTTAGACATTTATAACTTGTTATAAGCGGTTAATCCGAGGGTCGCCGTGTAGAAAAAATTTTCATATCTGGTTGGCATTGTATTATCTTTATTATATATATATATATATAATAAAAAATCCTCTGAATCAATCTCATTTCAAGGTACACATTTTATTTCAGTTTTCAGTTCTAGCTTTCCCTAGGAATAGAGTGGTTTAGTAGTGATGACAAAACGTGACTAATAAAGACTAATTCTGCACCAATTCCCTCAAGATTTTCCTATATTTTATTGAATTAATGAGTAAAATAATGTAAACAACTTACATTAAAAAAAGCTTAATATTTTGCTCTACAATGCAAATTACACACACCCATGCAGAAAACACAAATTTTGAAAAAGTCGGGGGATGGGGAGAGGGAGAAGGAGAAAAGAGCAGGAGGGAGAGAGGGAGACAGGAGGAGAAGGAGAGGGAGAGGGAGAGAGAGGAGAGAGAGAGAGAGAGAGAGATTTTGAGATTTTACAAATACTTTATTAAAACATTATATAAAAATAAACAATCAAATAAAGTTACATTAAATCAGCATACTCTTGATAATTAAATTATTCTCTACAACAGAGCAGAGCACATCTTTATAACACCATATATTGGAAAAATTTTCTAAATCATTCATCAAACTGTAATAGTTAAAATCTATTCTTAAACGAGATTTCAACATTTTGACAAATACAAACACAGCATTATCATTTGTGGATCCTTATTTCGTCTACTCATATACACAGCCATCTTTGCCCTTCCCAAAATTAAATTGAAAAGCTGACATTGCTCTCTCTTTCTCTGGGAATACCTATAGACTAAAATAAACAACTGTTTGGAAAAAACTACACCACACAATTTAAAAATATCTTCCAATATTGAGAACAGTGGCAAGAGACGACAGCAATCCATAAAACAGTGAAAAATTGTCTCACGAAAAGTACAAAAAGGGCAGTCATGATTAATATCAGAGTTTAACACAGAAATAAAAGCATTGACAGCTACCGGTGAATGTAACACCCTCCATTGCAAATCAGCAACTTTCTTCAACAATGGAGGTTTATACAGCGCTCTCCACTCAGGTCCAACACCATCAATCAAACCTAAACGAGCTCTCCATGGGGTGTCAATTTTTCCATTTAATTTATCTTTGTTCAAAATTTTAACAATCAATCTGTATAACAATTTCTTATCAGCATCCATGCACAAATGCATTAGAATTATCAGTTTTTAGAAAAAACACCTGTACAGTCCTTAAAATCTGGAACAACCTTCATCAAAGGAAAAATATTATAAACACTGGGTTGAGCAGAACCATTACAATAAAACTGCCACAAAGTACGTTCAGAATCTGTTAAAGCTTCTTTCCACTTTTTGAGCAACAAAGCGATTATTTGAACAGAGTGCACCTTTAAATGAGAGGCAAGTAAAAGAGCATTGTCCATGTTTGCACCTGCAAACTGGATTACATGTCCCAAAGTCACTACATTAGACATACAAAACTGTCTAAGTAAACTGGCACTTAATTGACAGGTTGCACTCAAACGGGTTCCATACACAACTGGTTCTTGAAGAAGCCAATACAGCGAACTGTGCTGTTCTGTCCTCTCCTTTTTAAACAAGTTCCAAACTTTAAACAGTCCACGATAAAAACTTGGTAATCCTGAAGTGTTGAGTAGCTTTGAATCCATCAGAAACAAAGTTCTGTCTAAGCCAAGTCCACCCAGCTTCTTCAAAATAGTACATGCCAGCGGTCTCCACACCAGATCTGTGGGACCACACAGAAACCTCCGCACAAACTGAAGACGGAAAGTTGCCCCTCTGCTACTCAGATGAATCAAACCTTGTCCTCCTTCATCTTTCGGCAAAAATAATACACTTTGAGGTGTCCAATGCAGACGGTCCCAAAAAAAATCAACAAGGAATTCTTGTATTTTTGACAGCAAATCTGGAGGAGGATCAACACATAATAGGCGATGCCATAAAGTGGATGAAATCAGATTATTAATAATAAGAACTCGATCTCTATTAGACATTTTTGGTAAAATCCACTTCCATTTGGCAATACGACCCTTAGTCCTCTCAAGAACATTATCTCAGTTTTTAAGGACAAAAGGTTCTTCACCCAAAAACACACCTAGGTATTTTAAACCCCCATCTGTCTTCCAATTCAACCCTGCAGGCAATTTCAAACTTTTTTCCATCACTTCTCCTATACTGAGAGCTTAGCTTTTTTCCCAATTTACTTTGGCTGAAGAAATTATGCCATATTGAGCTACAATATTTGTCAACATGTTATCTTTGTCAACAAATAATATCTTGTTGATTATCAACCATGATGACTAAATCATCTGCATATGCAGATAACTTTAAGGGTATATTGCACCCTGGCAAAAACACACGATCTGAGTTTATGTAAAAAAAGGTTCAAAAGCCAGAGAATATAACATACCAGACAGGGGACAACCCTGTCTAATTCCTCGCTGGACCTGAAAAGGAGCGTTCAAAACACCACTGATCTTCAAAACACTCTGAACATTACAATACAAAGTCTTGATTTTATTAATAAAACCAGGAGTAAATCCAAAAGCAATCATTGCTTCCCATAAATATTGGTATTCAACCCGGTCGAACGCTTTTTCTTGATCAATAGAAAAAATTCCCATTTTAAGATCAAAAAGTTTAGAAATTTCTAGCAAGTCTCGAACAAGTACAATATTATCAAAAATCAACCTGCCAGGGATACAATAGGTCTAGGATAAACAACTTGTCAGGATAAACAACTTGTTCCATCACTTTACTAAGTCTACTTGCCAACGCTTTGGAAAGTAGCTTATAATCAGTACAAAGCAGGGACACAGGTCTCCAGTTTTTTATGAGCTGCAGGTCACCTTTTTTTGGCAGCAGTGTCAGAACTGCCCTTCTACAACTTAAAGGCAAACGCTCATTGGCTAGGCTATCATTCAACACTGCTAAAAGATCCTCTCCAATTACAAGCCAAAAACATTTATAAAAATCAACAGGTAAACCTTCTAAACCAGGAGTTTTTCCGCTCTGCATACTTTGCAAAGCTGTATAAAGTTCACCCGCGGAAATATATGCTTCCAACACTACATTACTCTCTTTTTTGATCTGGGGAAGACCTGTATAAAAACTCTGAGCTATCACTTGCTCATCTTGGTGCTCACATTTATACAAATTATTGTAAAAGCTAACAGCGTGCTTATGAATGGCAGCATGATCAGACAACACATGCCCAGAGTCAGATTTTTTAAAAATTAGTATAAATCTTTTTTGACCATTTTTTTTGCTCCAATCCAAAAAAAAGTGTGATGGAACATCCATTTCCATTACATTCTTAAAACGAGACCTAATCAAAGCCCCTTGTGCTGATACCCCTAACAGGTTAGTTAATACAGACTTCTTAACCTCAAGAGCTTCAAAAAAACGTTGATCCCTTGTGGCCTCAGTTAAACGCTGGAGGTCTTCCACTTCAGATTCCAGAGCTTTCACTGACTTCATCAATACTTTGGTAACATTACAATTTTATTGTTGACACAACTGTTTTGTTTGGACTTTTCCAAAGTCCCACCACTGTTGTAAAGACATAAAATAATTTTTTGTATTTTGATGATTTTTCCAAAAGGATACAAAGATTTCTTT